>QZGG01000057.1:0-357649 GCA_006409495.1 Sedum album | reverse complement strand
AGCGATGGAAGTACTTTGTTCAGCGGTTACACTGATGGTGTCATAAGGGTTTGGGGAGTAGGCCGATCTTATTGAATGGAACAAGTCTTCCCTGGTTGAAGCCAATGCTGGCAGACTTGAGTATAAGTTAGTTTTTGAAAATCTTTTTATGACGAGGATCTTGTCTTTCATTTTGATGCATGTTTTATTGCAGATATTGTCAAATTGAGTTTTCAATATGTTCTTTCACTTCAAAGTGTCCTATTTTTAGCCATGACGCCCTTGCATATTTATTATGTACTGTTTTGCATTTTACAACTTACTATTGTTAGCGGATCCATCCTATAGAAAACCCAGTCTAACTTTTGGGACAATGCGCACTGATGCCTTGAGATTTGAATTCATATTTTTAGCAGCGTGCGAACAAAATTAAAATGCTGGGGTGAGAGAGGCTCGAACTCTCGACCTCAGGATAACTCAAATTTAGCTATGAGACCTACGCGCTAGCCAACTGCGCCACCACCCCTTTTTGTTGGTAAAAATTGTTTAGTACTTCTTATTAAAGAGTGTAATGCTGCAAAAAGAAAAAAGAAACAATCAAGAACCATTTATATCTTATCATCATACAAATTAAATATGGATAAGAAAATGAGATCTCAAACCCTCCCAAAACTCAACTCAACATAATCAAAACACAAAATGGCCTCCCTGTTTGGTTCTTCCCAATTACTCTCCCTTCCCATCACAAGAACTCGTCACACCACTACCTCATCGTCAAACCCACCACCCCAATCTCCACCACCATCACAACCTTCACAAATAAATGTGACTCCACTAGACCAACAAGTACCTTTAGTTAAGACCACAAGTAACAAAAGACCGGGTACGAATGCTGAGTCTACTGATTGGATTGCTTCGTCTTTAACGAGAAGATTTGGTCTTGGGGCTGGCCTTGCATGGGCTGGTTTTTTAGCTGTTGGTGTTGTTTCTGAACAGATCAAAACTAGAATAGAAGTTTCTCAAGAGGCTGCAAATACCAGTAATAATAAGTTCCCATCAAACATTTGTACTTGAAAAAAACTAGAAATTTCACAAGAAAAAAAGATGATACTGAAATTATTCTAACATTTGTCGTAGGGACGTTGAGAAGCAAGTAGAGGTAGTATTGCCCAACGGCCTAAGGTAAATGAAATTGTCATAATCAAACATTCAAAACCGCATTTTTATCATAATTTTAACAATAAGAAAATATGATACCTTCAGGTATTCCGATCTTCGAGTGGGCGGAGGAGCCTCACCGAGAACTGGGGACTTGGTTATCATTGGCTTAAAAGGAATTGTACAAGGAACAGGACAGGTTTTTGTTGATACATTTGGTGACAAGAAAAAACCATTAGCATTAGTGATGGGAACAAGGCCTTATACAAGAGGAATGTGTGAAGGTATAGATTATGCAATGAGATCAATGAAAGCTGGGGGTAAGAGAAGTGTAGTTGTTCCTCCGAATCTCGGATTTGGCGATGAAGGTACGGATTTGGGTTCGGGTATCATCGTCCCGCCTAACGCCACCTTGGAGTATATTGTGGAGGTTGACAGAGTTTCTATCGCTCCTGCTTGATGGCTGCATTATACAACTCCAAGGTAACTTAATGTCAAAGCATGTACTTCTTGAGCTTGCTAGCGGCAAATTGAGAAACTCAAAAATTTACATGACAAGCAGGGATTTTTATGTGTCATCTGAATCAATTTCTTGTAACATATCAAATTGTTATACTTTGGTGCACCAGATTTGAATATATATAATGCCTTTTGTTTTTAATTTATTACTACTTTCGGTGTTCAAAAAATCAATTTCTGAATAGAGATATGGACTTGAACTTTCGACCTTTGGAATCAAAGTGTCAGAAATCGGATGACTGACCGTTAAATTACTGCTCCTTGTGCGAATAATATAAAATTAAATCAACACCCAGATGCAATAATTTACTATAAATCACGTTCTAGAATCCTACGGATTGCTGCTATCCAGTATCCACCGCCCCAAATCGAATCCAGTATAATTTTCTAGTAAGTAAATCAGGTCTACTAAAATTAACAAAAATAGAGTTTTTCTAAAAATATAAAACAAAATAAAAATATAATAACCTTAAACAACAATTGTCTGTCAGTGTCACCACTCTACGAACGCCACGGCTCTTCATCTC
Organism: Sedum album; assembly: GCA_006409495.1. Taxonomy (NCBI): domain Eukaryota; kingdom Viridiplantae; phylum Streptophyta; class Magnoliopsida; order Saxifragales; family Crassulaceae; genus Sedum; species Sedum album. The sequence continues at coordinate 355,466 of QZGG01000057.1, read as the reverse complement.
CCTCGGGAACACCACCACCAACAATTTTCAAACCTAATCAATATTCCCTCACTTCATTTCCGCATCTTCTTCCCTGTTTTTATATTCGAGACAGACCACAGCGTCATTTTCAGTCGGCAGAGTGAGTCCGTGCAACGACAAAGACAACGACGTCGTTTCATTACAATCCTCGTAAGACACGTCATCAAACAGGCGAGCAAGACGTGTGTGCATCGGGTATCCCGCTCCTCTGTTTCCTGTCTCCTTTCATTCTCAAATCTCATTTTCCTTTTTTTTGCTTTTCAGCTCTTGAGTCGCTACTCGCTACCGATCGATGCCTTCACAACTCAGTCCGCCCTTCACCGGACCCACTCTCAAGGTCTCAGATTTCATCTCTTTCAAATTTGACATTTTTCACTTTTTGTTTTGATTTTTGTTGACTGTTTTTCTTAGTTGAATTTTAGTACTAAACGAGTTTGCATTCAGACATGTTTGATTCAACTGTTCCCAAGTTCGTAATTGTATGAAAATGATTTTGAATTTATGTATTAGTATTTGCGAAAGTATCGGATTCATCAAGCTGTATAAGTGACTGTGGTTTGATGTGATGCGTATTGACTTTAAATGATTTTTTTGTGTGTAGAAGAGGGAATGGAAGAATACATTACTGTTTTCATTTCAAAGCCTTGGAGTAATATACGGTCGTATGGCTATGGCGCCGATTTATGTGTTTGGGACTATTCCTCACGAGGATATTAAATCTGAGGAGGAAGTGTATCAACTTTTTTCGTTTCTCTTCTGGACTTTGACTATCATTTCCTTGCTTAAGTATGCTAACATAGTACTCCGCGCAAATGACAATGGGGAAGGTATCATAGAAATAATTGTGATTCATTTCTGTAAATAATGTTGGATATTTTTCTTGTGAGAAATTAAGATGATCCGAGGGTTATGGAATTGGTGCAGGTGGACCATTTGCTATGTATTCATTACTTTGTAGACATGCAAATGTGAGCCTTTTTCCATCGGATAAAAGTTCAGATGATCTTGCGCAATATGATAATCATGCACCTCCTCCGATAATCAAAAAGGAATCAAGGGCTAGAAGAGCCATTAAAGGGCGTAAAAGTAGTCACATTTTGATGTTGTTTTTGGCTCTTCTTGGAGCTTGCATGATTATCGGAGATGGAGTACTCACGCCTGCTATTTCAGGTACTGTGTTACTCTCCACTCGCATCAAACAAATATTAAAGCTGATATTTTGACAATTATGAATTTTTTCATGCCAGTATTGTCAGCTTCAGATGGAGTTAAGCGTTCACTGACTGACATAACAAAGCGCTGTGAGTATCAAATCAGAAGTTGGTGTTTGAGCCATTGAAACTGAGTTGTTATTAAAATTATTGTTATTTGCGCGTTACAGATGTTTCATCACAAGCTAAGCAGGATTCAATCATCGCATATTTGAAATGTAAGCAGTCTCATTCATATATTTGCATACACCATATGTACACAGCTTTGGCGTACATGTGCAAAATAGTTATAGGATTGAGAAATAATCCCTATCGCGCACTGAACAAAATACTAAGAACATAGTTTTAGCCGATACTTGATGAGATTCCATTGAACTATTGTCATTTCGAGTTCACGAAGGGAAATGCAGATATGGGCTAGTAGTTTTAACTATTATGTTTTTCCTCAGATGTTCCAGTCCCCTCAGCATGTGCAATACTGGTGTGTCTTTTTACGCTACAGCACTTTGGGACACACAAAATTGGCTTTGTTTTTGCTCCAATTGTCATCGTTTGGCTAGTGTTTATCGGGGGTGTAGGTCTGTACAATATTGTCAAATGGGACCACCAGATCATGTATTGCGCCTCCCCTCTGTACATGTATAAATTCATACGGAAATTTGATCTTACTTGCTGGAAGGCTTTAGGCAGCATCCTTCTATGTTCAGCAGGTTTTTTTCAAAATCGATTTGAATGTGCCGTTTCTTTGTTCCTTGCTAATTCTCATGAGATTTTTGACAAAATATGTTTAGCATTTCAATTTGGTTTGTCTCTACAGGATCAGAGGCCATGTTTGCTGATCTAGGACACTTTTCGACGAAATCAATCAAGGTTAATTGATAACAACAAAAAATGGTGTTCAAACATTACCGTCTTATGTCCTGAGTGTATTGAATATAGTACTGTCTCGCTGCAGAAAACGTTCATTTTTCTCGTATATCCTATTCTGGTGTTGAGTTATGCTGGTCAAGCAGCATTTATAGCCAAGAATATAGGACCTTCCGACAGTTTCAATCATCTTAGCGAATCAGTACCAGGCAAGTTATATGTTTTCTTCAGTGTGAATTTTTTTAATATTGTACTTGTTATTTTCTCTATAATTTATTCTGATATCTTGTTTCTAAGACTAAGACTATACTAATCATTCCCAGGCCCAATATTTCGTGACATTTTTATTGTCTGGTCACTCTTTGTTTCTGTGGTCGGAAGCCAGGCAACTATCACAGCCACTTTTTCTATTATCAACCAGTGCGTAGCACTGGGCTGTTTTCCCAGAGTAAAGGTGATCCATACATCTGACAAAACAAATGGTCAAGTTTATATTCCTGATGTCAACTGGGTATTAATGATCCTGAGTGTGACTGCCGTTATTGGGTTTCATGACATTCAACAAATCGCTAGTGCCACTAGTAAGTTTAGTTTCAACTCGAAGTTCCTTATAAGCAAAATGCTTTTTGTGTATTTACTAAATATTATGGGATCTTATTCAGGTTTAGCTGTTATAGGAGGAATGCTCGTAACTACCTGTCTAATGTCGCTGATAATTGCTTTGTATTGGGAGAAGAGAATGTACGTAGCCGGATGCTTTTTGGTATTCTTTGGCGCTATTGAAACAATGTATGTTTCTGCATGCTTGTTGAACTTCCATAGAGGGGCTTGGTATCTGGTTGTTCTCGTCATTTTTTTCTTTACAATAATGGGGGCCTGGCACTACGGAACAAAAAAGAAGTACGAGTTTGATGTGGAGAACAAAGTTTCTATGCAATGGCTTACAGATCTTGGCCAAGGTCTTGGGGTTTCTAGAGTACCTGGCATCGGATTTATTTGTACTGATGTGGTTTCTGGAATGCCGGCATTCTTTTCACACTTCATCACAAATCTTCCAGCATTTCATCAGGTCTTGATATTTGTGTCGTTCACATCAATGCCTGTGCCTAATGTCCTACCTAGTTGTCGATATCTAGTTGGAAGAGTTGGTCCTAAGGAATATAAAATTTATAGATGCATTGTCAGATATGGGTATTGTGATCAGGTTCGAGACACAGCCCACTTCGAAGATCAGATCATTAGCTCCATCGGCGAGTTTATATCTATGGAAGAAGATGATATTGAATCGCTTCGCTCCCCAGATGGAAAAATGATGATTATCGGTAACCCAATGTTTGGTGGAAATGCTTTAGTTCCAGTAAGCGACAATCAAGCCACAGTTATTCAGACAGGATCTCCTAAAACCCGGTTTGAGATCACATCATATGATGCACCAGAATCGGGTCGTGCAGCAACTACAAGCACTACCACAACTACTGTTACTAAAAAACGAAAGAAGAAAAAGGTGAGATTCTCACTTCCTCCAAACAGTCCCAAAATGAGAATATCTGTCAGAAGGGAACTTCAAGAGCTGATAGATGCAAGAGAAAGCGGCACTGCATATTTCATGGGACAGTCGCATCTGAAAGTGCGCAATGGCTCGAATTTCCTAAAGAAGATACTTGTGATGATCTACGATTTCCTGAACAGAAACTGCCGTGAGTCCCCTGTAGCCTTGAACATACCATATGCTGCTCTGGTAGAGGTGGGTATGGTTTATACAGTATAAACTAACAATTTCCGGAGCACCATAGCTTCATACAAATGTCACTCTAGAATTATAAAATACAGTGATCTAAAAAATTATTTGTTCCCGTCAGTGTTCGGATCAATTTGCATTATTTACATAACATAAAGCGTTGTCAGCACGGCTAAGCCCGCTACAGACAACCATGTAAGACTTTTTGCAGATGGCTCGCCTGAGGATTTGTGATTTCCTCCTGTTCCTGTGGCTGTACCCCCTGCCCCACCAACACCACCTCCTGACTTGCCTCTAGATTTGCCTCCTCCTCCGCCTCTACTTGCCCTTATGACGGTATAAGGGATGTCATGATGAGAAACATGTTGGGGATGTGTAGCAGCTTCTGTTTCTTGTATGCTGCTAATAATGCGGTTCGATGATTGTCTGTTTCTGTTTTGGATGTCTGTCATGGAAACAAGTGCTGCAACCTCAAATTATGCTTAGAAAACCGAAAAAGAGTTTCAAAACAACATAAATTACATCCAAGAAACATACCTGCTGACGATGAATAAACTGCGCAACTCAATATGCAGAATAAAACTTGAGCCGTCAAGAATATGCCTCCCATTTCCTCAGTTGTAATGTAAATAAGGAAATGTGCTTCAACATCAGGATTTATAAAAGTGGTTGACGCTGCCTGAGGAGATGTCTGAGTTTCAAAATGAGCTGGCCATGTCTATAAGTGGTAATGTGCAAGGAATGAATACCAGAAATTTAAATATAAAAAATGTTCGGATTACAAATAGTCAACGGTCTAAAAATACATTCATCTGCTAAAGAAATTTCTTGCTGAAATAATAAGGAAGCAAACACATGTAAGTGATCAACTTGTGTTGATGCGAAATATTCGATAAGAAGTATTATCATGTTTTAATAGAGTTTACTTTTTCTAAATATTATTTCCAAACCGTCTAAGTAATTGTATCAAAGTAAAGCCACCGACAAAAAAGGAAGAGGCTGTTATTGGATTTGTTATTCTTCGTCTTTTTATGTTGCTTATTCCCCTGTTCTCTTTTCTCCTCAAATTCAAGAAACTGTTAGCATTCTCTACTGAACAAGCCAACGACCGAGTTTATGCATCCTTGATATTATCAGCAAACAGCCATTTCTCATATTGATTCATGCACATTAACAGCAGCTTGTATAAGACTTGGGCATCAAAATTTAGCAATCAAATCAATAAGCGGAAGATATTACCTTTTTATGACATCAGCTGGTACAACTGAGGTTTGAAGTCCATGGAAATTATTCAAAGAAACCTCAAAATATTCGTTTCCTTGAATTTTTCTTTGTTTGATAATACTCACTTGACTGGCACCTGAAAATTAAAAGACAAAGGCAATGAACTGACCATTCATTAATCAAAGGCTTGTTACTCAGCAAAGATTTAGTGCAAGTGTAACTTACGTAATTACAACATGATTTCACTCACACGTTATGCTTTAGCTGAAGATGTGTATAGTTCTAAATAAAGATGTTATATGAAGCAAACAGTTTTCAATTGAAAAGTGAATTACCAACGAGTTCCTGCCAAAACCGAGAGTTCTCTCTATGTCCCCCTCATAGAAAATCACGTAACCACCCTCACCGGAACCATCAAACAAAGGCTGCGAACTGTGATCAAAGTACCAATCTTGAGGACATCAAGAAGAAACTCAGTTCCTGATCATTTTTGTGAACAACATGTGAAACTGCCTATGTAGCTGCTTCACTAATAAAACTGGACAACGAAGACGCCAAACTAGGCGGAAGAAACAACAACGGATTAGCAGACGTAAACACAAATCTAGACAACGAGAGTCGCGGAGCAGTAGTCAAATCTACTAGAGGCGAAATCGAAAGAGATGAAATCAAATGCGTTACCGTGTCCGGCACGGGATTGAATATTAATGGTCCGAATGTGGACGGCGATGAACGGAATAACGGCGCGTTGTGGATGGAATTTACTGGGAATAAAGATTTCCATTCGTTCGAAAAGTCTAGAGGGTTCGCAAACGCCACGTCGGATTGGGAAGTTCTCCTCATCCGGCAAAATCAGGTTTTTGTAAAAACCTAATTCGGTGTGCGGCGTCGATTACACCATTAACATTTACCGATCCGTCAGCCCAGCTACTTCCGGGAGGATCGAAACGGCATCGTTTTGATTATTTTTACTATATTTTTATATATTTTTAATTAATATTAATATATTTTGGGTTTTTTCTCTCTTCAAAAAAACAAAAATAAAAACGGGAGAGAAAATGGCCGGCGGGAGGAAGAACGGCTCCATCAGTCGGGAGAAGAAGCTGAAGAGGAAAGAGGTGTGTAAATTGAACACTCTATTTTTTCTGTTTGGTGGGTTTGATTTTAGTTTTATGGGAATTGGGTGTTTGTTTGTGAATTTATTGAAGCAGATACTAGAGAAGAAGAAGGCTGTGGATGAGTTGATTAAGAGGGCTTATGATGAAAATGGGAGTGACCCTTTAGCAGCATTTTCCGCTTTTCGCCGATATGACCGGAATGGTATTTGAATACAGTTGTGTTATTAAGTTTGTTATAGCTAGAGTTGGGCTAATTGCTGTGTATGGATTGCATAGGAATATGTGTATGTTTGGAGTCGGGTTCTGGAGATAAACTGACTTCTCATGTTAAGCAATACATTCAGGCGCTGCTTAAGGTGAGATTTTTGTATATGATTGAGACTCACGATGATTGGTTAGTAATCACTGTGAGTAATTGAGTATAACAGCTTAATATGGAAAAGCCATATGGATCTGAATGGCCGACAGAAGAGAAAATCAAGCGAAGGGAGATGGTTGCTCCTGAAGCGAGGTATTTGTTTGTGCTCGAGACTCAATCTGTTTGTGATACTCCGGTGCTGGGAAAGGTGGAAGATGAAATGGGTAATGTGAAAAATATTGCGGAGAGTAAGAGCAGTTTTGTTGGATTTGTGCACTATCGCTTTACAGTAGAGGAAGATGTGCCTGTTTTATATGTTTATGAACTTCAACTCGAGCCTCGCATCCAGGGGAAGGGGTTAGGGAAATTCTTAATGCAGTTACTTGAACTGATAGCACACAAGGTATGTAATTTGATGTGCTGTCCTTATTTTTGCTGACTAAGGAAAACAGTTGTGCTCACTGATTGTGTAATGGAACTGGAAAGTAGTTTATCTGAAAAGTACTCGCGTGAAGTAACAAAAGTAGCCCTCTTGCATGATTTTAAACTCGATTGATTTTTAGGAGACTGACAAATTATTGTTTTTAGAAACATATGTCTGCTGTGGTGTTAACAGTGCAAAGAGAAAATATGACAGCCATGAAGTTCTACTTGAGTATGAGGTAATCTTAACTCTGAGTATCGTTCTTTTTTTGCTAAAATTGTTCAAGCGAGAATTGCCTTTGCTTGTCCCTATTCATACACCCTATCCCGATGCTTGAACAAACTTTTGCCCTTGAAAGTAGTGGGTTGATAATTGATTAAGCCTTATACTTGAACAAAAGGATGCAATGTGGGCAAAAAATGTCCAGGATTATGTGGGAGCATTCAGGTTATATTGGTTAACCCAATTGAGTTGTTGCCTGGCTGTGATATCCAGTGGGATCAATTATATTGATTTAGATGGTGGAAAAATTAGTCAGCATGTGGACCATTTAAAAGCAGTACAGTTGTAATATGGTTGTTTCTTAAGAATCTTATTGCTCGCCATTCTCATTGCAGGTATAATATTTCATTGATTTCACCATCAAAGGTACATGACTTGAGATATTTTGTTGTCGACTTTGATCCTCTAACCTGCATTTCAATAAAAACTCATCATTCGTGCAGGTTGGAGTGGAGAAAAACTATGAAATTCTTTGCAAAGCATTTGACGTTGAAGCTAAAGAGAAACTTGAGGTATTATAAGGTTTGGGATACTTGTAGTGTATTGCTTTCATTATCGTTGAAACATTCTTAAATTTGAGAATCGGTCTTATAAAAGCTTGTGGAATTTGTGTTGGAATTAGCAAGCAATGAGAGAACTGTCGATGAATGTAATGGTTGGTAGGGGGCTTTATTTTATTTCTTTCTGATTTAAAACTACAATACCAAAAATTCAGATTTTAGTTCTTTATTTACTGGTATTATTGTGTTTCAGTCACTCAGATCTTGTTTATATTCTTCATCTAGCTTGACATGTTGCTATTTGAGTATTTCCATATTTGGGACAAACAAACAAAAATGCCAATAGTTTTTAGGTGCTTCAGGAATGTAACATGTCTAGTAATTGATTATGATGGGTTCAAAGTGTATAGTACCGATTCAGGATTCATTTCCAAATGTCATTCATTTTCATCTATTTTGATGCCTAAGTGTCAGTCAATGCCACTATGCTAACACTTATATTTTTATCTTATTCTTGTCTATTACTGACAATCTGGATTTGCACCCAATTTTTCAGTGTCATTAAAGACCAAACGTTTCAGCAATATCCTTCCAGCAATGTCATCATATTTGGGTGACAATTAACACTGATGCGAGATCGTGGCGAGCCGGGAACAACTTGCTATATAATCGAATCACTGACTGGTGTGCCAAATTTTACTAAGACGAAGACAGTCCCAGTTCATGTGTTTTATACACCGTCAGAAATGAAATATTTATTTTTTGACATATTTATACACACTTTTATTCTTGAAGCAAATGCAATTTAACAAATGATTTAGTAGTTGACATTTGTTCAAATGTTGTTTTTAACATGGCTTCAAAATTGAAAATGATGCACAATTACAAATATGACCTGGGGCAATGTAAGTAACACCTCTTCTCCAAATAGATTAATGCTCTTCCAGAGAGTTACTAAGAGAAGTCATGTCAAGCAGGAATTAGAACCAGTCAGCATTAGTTAATGCCAGTAGCATCAATAGAAACCTGTCTATGCCCTGCCAATATTAAACATTTCATATACGAACAGATATCGAGTAACTCAAAACTATCGAACACATGAGTACATGAAAGAGGAGATACAAACAGTTTAGGTATATTGATGTGCCAACTCTAAAAATCAAATTGTTGAAATCTTGCCAAAAATAAGAGAAAGAACCAATGTTTTCTCAGTGTTTTCCATGTCATATGAAAGTTTATGTCTGGGTTGTTGCTGCAAGTGATCCACCATATTGTTTGATTATGTTGACTGCCTTCAAAATTATCTCATCCTGTGTAGAGTAGAACTCTTCCTTACCCTATATACAAGCAGATACAACAATGACGAAGTCAGACAGAATTGTCACAGGCACAGCGCAAACAATATGCTTAGAAGACGGCAAAACCTTATGATTTTATTAGCAAAAGGAGAATATAAAACAGATAAAGATGGCACTTACCATTCGCTTAAGATTGCAGCCAATAGTCAATTCAGTGTATGTACTTTCTATGTGAGATAAGAAACAATATGGCGCTTCATTATCTAAAAAAACGTAGGAACTTGATTTTAACATTGATTTGATAGCATTAGCTATCTCCGGAATTTTTCCATGATCGTCGATTTGCATAGGAATTTTCGTTGTCACTGCACGCCACTGTGCACGAGACTTGTTAACAATTACCTGAAACATCGATGCAATGTTGAGAATTTTCAGATAAAAATACATTTGCCTATAAAACACCCATCCGCTTATTGACATAAACATTTTTTGTGCATTTAATCAGGGAGATCCTTAAAATAAAAACCTGAAACTACACAATGTCAAAAAGATATAATGAGCTGCAGTGCTGCACAGTTTTCAATGAAGTAAAAGCTTGCCTGACTAGAAAACATAGAGTTTGGTACTGTTATAGGAAACTTTTCTGCACTCAGCAACAAAGTATTTGTAAGTCCCATATCCACTACTGTGCCCTCTACAGATCCGGCCTGTAATATAGAAGTTCCAATAAATGATGAAAAATAATGTCGACTTAGCTCAATACAATGATAAAGCAGCAAAAGAAAATTGAACAATTTTCCTAAATTGCACGCAAAACCGATACATTAGAAGAATTAATCAAGGAATAATTGAAGTACCTTGATTGTATCTCCAATAGAAAATGGTTGCGTCAACTGCATAGACAAGCCACTTAGGAAATTGCCAAGTATATCTTTAGAAGCAAAAGCAGTAGCCACTCCTGATAAGATATATGAAAATTGAGAACTGTTATGTTAAATTTCATAAATTTCGCTAAAAAATATTGATAGACCTCTTAGCAATTACAGGTTGTGCATAATTCTGCTTGGTGAATGATTCAGAAAAACTAGTTCATAAGTGAAATTCATAGGACATAAATATGTAAAATACAAGTTCTGGTGATCCTTACGTAAAAATTTGCAAAATTTAACATATCTATAAGGCTGGTTCCTATATAATGTTTTCAGAATATGCTTTAGTAGGATATGAGTTTCAATTTAAACAAACAATGTACCACTGTTATGAAAAAGCTTTTCTACATACTAGTGCAAGCAGTTATGCAAAACAAACTAGTTGTCTTTATATTTGCGCCCTGATAAATATAAGCTTAATTCTGATTTAAAGTGAAAATAAAATAAGAGACATGTCGCTTGAAGCAAATTATAAATGCATTTATATATTAATTTATTTTAGGTTACGAATTACAACTTATTAGCAACAAGAAAATATATTTTTAATTGATGTGCATGAAATAGTTTCTGAGTAGCTTCATCTCATACATTTACTTCTAGCTGTGCTAAAAGTTAAAACAATAATCAAAATGCTATCTTACCTGAAAAAGAAACTTTTAATTATCCTAACAACTTGCCAAAATATAGTCTGAAGCCGAATATTAATAATTCCACTCATAGTGAGTAAATCTATAAAATCGCCAAAGTTTACCTCCTACACCACCCACTGTTAGAATAGATTTTACGGAAACACCAAATGCTTCACCAATAGCCATTACTCCTATAACAACAAGCCCCACGGAAGAAACTTTATCAACAGCTTGCATCTGGCGACGAGCAAGTCCTGTTAAATTCTGAGAAGACAGTGCGCGAGCTAAAACACTGCTTTTCCACTTGTGTAAAAACCAGACGGTTGAAACGATTGCAGCCCCCCTCCATGCTTGAACAAGATACTCTATCTCAATAACATTCGGTGCGACCATATGACCTCTGTGTATTAAGGACACGTATTAGTAAACATAATTTAATACCAAAACTCCAAAAGCACAATCAATTATTGCATTTTCTATAAGAAGTGTAACATTTGTAACTTACATTTGAGACAATGAAATGAAAGTCACCAGATATCTCAATGGATCTTCAACAGCACCCCAAACACTTTTCTCATATGAGATTGGAGCTGTGTCGCTGTCGCTGCTACCATACAGTTGTGCAGCAATACTCTTACTCCGCGTAGCAAATCCATGAAACTTTTTTAATATTGCTGGCAAGACTGCCCATGCTAAAATAGTTGCAAAAAGAGTGCATCCAGTTGGAACAATTACATCTTTCAAATATGGATTCGCCTCAAGCAACTTCTCGAAATGCGGAGTTAATTCAGTGGAGGCTTCTTTAGCCTTCTCCCCCGTGAACACCAATGCATCTTCAATAGAATGCCATACTTTCTTCACCTTTTCAATCAAATCAGCTCCAAGATCAGTAGCATTTGAATCACCTACTCCAGAAACGGATGTCCTATCTTGGTCAGGGCCAGAACTCGATGAATACAATCTATGAAATGCAATTGAGCTCGTCGGATATAACATCCTAGATCTCGGCAGCAAAACTCCTTTAACAACCTTAATCTTCCCATACCCAAAACTCTGATCAATACTGCCAGTGCAACTCGCAAACGAATGAGACCGAGATTTTCGCTCAGCGCTTCCTTTTCCACCACTCAGAGCCGTGAGAGTGCCAAGGGGATGAACTGACTGTCGTATTGTTGAGTGTCTACTTAATTCAGAAAACGTCTTTATAACTCTAAATCCCACCATCATTTAGGCAACCAATTCGCTTTGCGAAATAAACTTCCTAAAGCTGCAAAATAATGAAACTCATTACTCTCATCATATCTTCAGCATGACAGACAAACCCTAAAATCAAACAACAGAGTAAATTCCAAGCTAAGTCAACTCAAATTCAAACAACATTAACACAACGAATGATTATCCATACGAAATCAAAAAATCAATTGACAAACTGCAGGCAGCAAAATGACGAAGCGAATTCAAGTCAATCGAAAGAAAAAGTGGAGCGATGATCGAAAGGATACGAGCTGAACCTGAATCAGCAGTAGATGAGATGAGTCGTGCAGAGTCTCCCGCTTCGTTGAGATTTTTGTTCGCTGAACGAGTGTCGCGCCGAGTCGTCGCTCGTCTTAGGAATTTCATTTCCTTTCCGTTTTGGTTTCATCTATGCGTGCAGAGTACGTGGAGAATAATCGGGCTTAGATCCCACTTGGGCCGCGGCCCAATTACAGTCATTCAGGACATAATTTCAATGTCTTTTATTATAATTGTACGCAGTTTTATATGAATTATTTGCAAGCACAACGAGTAGCGGCCTAGCGGTCAGCCACTCGGTCTCTGATCTCAGAGGTCAGTGGTTCAAGTCCTTCTGAGTGCATATCCACCTTGAGTTGAGTGCATATCCGCCTTGAGTATGGGATTTGTCCATTCCTTGAGCGATGAAGTAGTAATAATTTTTTTTTAAAAATAATAATAATAATAATATGAATTATTTGCAAGTAGTTTTGGCTGAAATTACAGTCTGCTAACTTGTCCATCAATGAAGAAAGATACTAACTGATTTTTACCAAGAATAAGAAAGAATTGCTTCTGCCTTTCTGTATTAATGCAATGAAGTTTCAAATAAAAATACAAGTGGAAGTGGATACGGTACAACATACAGCGAATTACAGCCAATTTTAATCAAAGTTTTATTCTAATGTTTAATTATATATAATTTTTAATTAGTAAATATAATATAAAAAAATCCTAAAAAATAGATAATTAATATTTTTATATTCTAAAACCCTATCTAAACCACTAAACCCAAGTTTGGTACTCTTTTTCTTACATCCCAAGGTTATCTGAAACCAAGCAACAGAAGCATAACATCGGAATCCAAGTTTGCCTACCTTGAGTCAGTCATCTGCAAGATAAGAAAGTGGGACAGTTTTATACTTCGATTCTGTGATAATAAAAGGAAATGGAAATAAAATGTTAGCAAGTTTAGCGTCGTGAAGGCTGTTGTTATTTACAGATATTTTACCTCATTTGTATGATTACAGATCATCCATCTGATTTGTTTGTCAAAAGTTGCAACTTTCAGAATATGTCAAAATATATTCACACACTTCACTATACCATACTGTTCTTCTCTCCGGTCCTACAAAATGAAACAATTGAAAGATGTTATTGTTAGCTTTCACCCATGGCCGCCGTAAGGTCTCCTCATACAATCCAAACTGATATATAAGCAAGGTTTTAAAGATCACATTTCACACAGACTTTAGAAAAGTCTTTCAATGTACATTAAAAGCAAGGTTTTTGTAAAATTTCTGTTTCCAATTTGATTTTCTCAGGAATAGAGTGGACAAACAATATGTTTTCTTACAGTCAAAAGTTGCCCATGACGCACTAGGTGGAGCTGAAAAGTTAGAAGTTCCTGGTTTTGGGTCCGGAGAAAATAATAAGTTGTAAAGCTCAGCTCCACCATCCTTTCTCTGCTGAATAGGTTGGGAATCTTTGCCCGGAGGAACTCGCGTCCCTGTAGGAATTTGATTTTCAACTTTCATAGTCATGTCCACTGATCCCTGTTGGAAAGTTAAATACTTAGTATCTTTTCTTTTGCATATTATACATATGTGATGCAAGCTCGTTGTAGTGCAAAACTAATGACGTCAACTGATTCAAACCATGCCTAAACTTATTTTACAGCGAGTATGAGATGATCTTCGCTTAGACTGATTGGAACGGTACATGTTATATTTGTCGAGACGAATAGCATACCAAAAAATGGTGAGCACTGTTGTACTGAGTTAGTTCTTGTACAGACAAAATATCAACAATGATATCTGAAAGAATAAATTAGAAAAATCGTTACCCCTCTTGTTCTTGTTCTCGGAGCAGGCGGAGTGATTTGTGCCATGTGCTTAGTGAGGACTTCTTCCTCTAATGAAAGCTTCCTAGTTTTTTTCACGTTGCAAACCCCAACAGCAGCTGGTACTGTTTTGGTACTGAACAAGTCTAACCCAGGTTGTAATGTTGATTTCACAGCTCCTTTAGGTATCCATTTTCTTTCCTCATACCTTAAAAAGCAATCAGCTTTCAATAAAGTGCTAAAAACTAAAGATAAATGTCATAAAACAAGAGGACAGTATGTATTAAAGCCGTTACTTACTTGGCTCGAATAAATCTTGCAATCTCAGTTCTATCACAACTTGGAGGCAATTCTGCTTCCCAGTAGCTATTTGACTTCTGGTTACCAACAGCTGTAAATTACGAGCAAGTAAAAATGTATTAGCTCCACGCGCATTCAACATCAACATCAACATCAGCATAAGTTTTGAATGTTTATGTCCTACTGAAGGTTTATGGTTCTTACATTGCATGAAAGAAACCTGCTCTGGAAGCCATGTATCCAATGTCGTTGACCGCACCTACAATACATCACAGGGTTTAATCTATAGTCTGGAGAATGAAACAAATAAGAAAGGATTGGAGACGACAAAAGTACTTTTGAAATATGCACTCCGAGACTGCGATGAATTCCTGAACACTGCATGCATATAAATATCCCTAAGTTAACGCTCGCCCATCTTGGAGCCCTGGTGCATAACATATGTCAGACTCAGAATACCTAATTTTTATGAAGATAAAATTGTTATTCAGAGTTGAGTGTATAATAAATCGAATTCTTACTTTCTGCCGCAATCCGCACATTCTCTATTTTCAGGCAGCCTAAGGAGACCTCTAATATCTGACTCCAATCCAGCAACATCAGACATTGAAATTACACAAAGAATGCAGTAAAAGTAACTACAAAAAGAAACCTTAGCGTGCTTGGCATTGAGCTCCTTGGAGACGGAGGCTTTTTGGTTCATGATATCGGCCGGATGAGAGTCATGTATCGCATAGCATCGAGATGAAGAAGCATAAGGGATGAGGAAGCTTGCATACATTTGAGAGGCGAGACCATTTCAGCTGCCGGGTTATACGCTCTGCCTCTTCATTTGCATCTTTAATAATAAAAACAATTAAAATAATTACGTGCTCTTAAACAAAGCTATTTGTTTTTATTTTTTGGATATAAACAAAGCTATTTGAACTGCGGTTTGAATGATACTTTCAGCAAGGGATGACTTCAGATTTAGAAGCCAAAGCTCCCACTGCATTCCCCTTTGACCAGTTTTTATAGTAAGCAGACTGGGTGACCCTGTTGATTAGGAACCCCGGAAAATATGTATGAATGCTCAAACTGTGGAACACAGTTGTCCTCCGAGACAACTCTTTCACATTCTCACTTGACACGATACAACACGTTGACCTTGAGTACAAATTATAACCAGCTCTAGAACCATTTTGACCAAAATTTGAGAGGGACGGGGGACAACATGATATCAAGTGACCATTACATAAACTGATTGTAACGTAATGTGCGCATCAACCCATCCCCAAATAGCACTGGCGTACACTTTGACTTGGCCACATGATGAAGTTTGGTTTTT
This sequence comes from Sedum album, assembly GCA_006409495.1. NCBI lineage: Eukaryota > Viridiplantae > Streptophyta > Magnoliopsida > Saxifragales > Crassulaceae > Sedum > Sedum album. Next base: position 339,906 of record QZGG01000057.1, on the reverse strand, counting down.
CAACTGAGGATACGCCGATCCTCTATTTTAACTGGTGTGGTCTCCTTGACCAACAAGGAACAGACAGCAAGCAGATGGTGCTTGTTTCCTGTAGACTAAGGAATGATTGAACTGCAATACTAATATGTTGATGCGAATCAAAAACCATCATAATATTGGAGAGGCAGCTGACTTTTCCAATCTTTCTTTCTCAAGTACTGTTTTCCTATGCTCAGCATGCTGAGCAACGCCGTGTGCTAAGGTTTGATAATGAGGATCCAAGGCCTGAGTAAGGTTCTGGAATCTCGATGGATCTGTTGCTTGTATAACTTGAGGAAATAAGACAGCTCCAAATCAGGAATGCTTTTAAAAATCAAATAATAAAACTCTGAACAACCAAGACCAAGAAGAAGATAAATTACCTCTTATTGCCTCGACAAAGAAAATAAAAGGATCCACCGCGTCTATTGGTGATTGCATTTCTTCATCCTCACTAGAGTCATCACATGAGTCCTCGTCGTCTGAGTCAACACGACGTAGAGCCTTTGCCTGTTGAAGCTTGGTGTTACCGTCTATTTCACTTCTATTTTCGGCATCACCTCCCATATTATTGTCAGATGACTCAGATCCATCTGCATCATTCTCCTCTGACTTGAAACCATCCATCTCATCTTCTTCCTCATCACCCTGTTTGGCAGATTCTGCACATATATAATGTAAAATGCAAGCAGCACAAAAAGTATTCGTCAGCCTAACTACAGATATTATATATATGCTACAGGAAAGTTCCAACATATGACAGTAATCACCTGCAATTTGGTCTCTGTAGGCAATAAGCAGATCCAGAGTTGCCCTGAAAACACGACTCAACGCATCAAATGGTAACTGGGCCTCAGGAAGAACAAGAAGTGACGTGAGCCCCAAGCAGCAAACTTTTTTGTCATGCTCTCTGCGGCGTTGAAATTAATATTAGTTACAAATTCAGCAAAAAACTAAAAGAGATTGATTACCTAAAGCTGGAATGCACACCATGATGTACCTTTTAAAGTTAACCCGTGCACCACTTTTTTTAACTTGTTGTAGCATCTGGAACCAAAGACTAAAAACTTCATTAGCGACATTGAGCTTCTGCAGTATGCTGAGTGTCAATGTTGCATCGTAATATAGACAATTTGCTATCTGCAAAATTGTGGCTTAAATCAGTTATATAAGATAAAACATGTCCCCAATTTGTGCAAGTATCACCACATATCACATCCCTACCGTGCATTCAGAATTACTTATTAAACATAAATGGTTGTTACTACTTACTACAACCAACAGCCATCACATCCTTACCACTTGCATGAGAAGACACCTTAAATATGGTTTCTCTGCTCGCTGTAGTCTCCCAATTGTAATTCTGAGGTATGGCTCAACCCACTGATTCACCTGACCTTTACAATTCTGAAACACTACTTCAATGAGCTTAGGGGCTGGCTCGATATCCCCATCTTCAAGATTTCTGTCACCCATAATCTGAATCAAAAAAATTTGCAGACTCAGAACTGGCTGAAAAATATACAATCTACGCAAATAGCAAAATGTATAGAAACCGGGCTCATTAAAGTCCACATGCAGAGGGTCACATCATAAAACAGCAAAGGGGGGTAAATATACTAACAGATGAAATAATGGTCCATAGGCTATGCTGGTAATTTGGATCCTTGCATGTCAGGAAATGTGTGGTTCCCCTCGATATATAATTGTCCAATGGAATCAACATATCTGCACATACATTAAGAATTTATGAAGTAACAAGACAGACTGACGGCAACAAAGAAGAAATTGTTCTCACAAAAGGTACCACATTCAAAGTTATTACTTTTTTCGTGACTTCATAAACAACAAATGTAAAGCCTTACTTGGAAAGAAATCAATCGCCCAATCTGATAACGCTTGCATCATCAGCGGCCAGAGACTCCACATCTCTGTAGATATTGCTGGAGCAAAGAATGTCATGTACGAAACAATTTCTAACACCTCCTCAAACACCTCTGCAAGAGTTTTATGTGGTGAGTCAGTGATAAAAGTTTTTAAGTGGCACATGAATCAGATTGAATATTATCTCAAAAATCATTGGGTTGAAGGACCAGAAAGTCTAAGGCGGCACAAAAAATATACTATTACATAAGGTTGCCTAACCAAAACCTTACCAAAAAAATCAATGTCTCCACAAGTAAACATTTTAGAAGCAAAAAAACAAATTACTGTGAAAGCAATTGTCTGAGGAATTTCTCTCCATTATTAAGCCACTTTCAGTCCTTTCATGACATGAAAAGGAATCAATAAATTAAATATAAAACTAAACTCCGAATCCAACACATGGTTGTATAACAGTTGCAAATGCTAATGGATATGTCTGCACACTATAACTGCTACCAAAGCAAGGATTATGTATGGTGAAAATGGCATCTTAAAAATAGATATAAGTTTGTATAATCACCTTGTCCATCAGTTGTCAGCATCCTGCGCAATATCGGAAGCAAGATTGGCTCAATCTGGATAAAGAGGTGAGGCAGTCTACTCACCGCTTCAAGAATTGTACTAATAGCACGCAAACAACCAACCGCGGCCAAAGCACCAGGATCATCTGCCTCAACATCAGCTGTAGCTGTATTCATACACCTCCAAAAAGTGGTAGCCTAGATAAAGAAACAAGGTCAATAAAAGTAAACCGCATTGGCCTCAAGTATCTCAATTCGGAAGTAGAAATCTACCAAACTTTGGCATAACCCAAAAGCATAGGGAGCCATTTCTTCTCCAAATTTGTCGACAATAGTTTCCAACGTAAAAACAAGATCTTCGTTTTCAACTTCATTCATAAGTTTGAAGAATTCTGCAATCACATTTCAGTTTTTATATATAAGAAGGAGAAAAGACTTGAAAAAGCAGATTTAAAATAATTAGAGGAATAACAGATACCATCAAGTAACTGAGGAAGCATTGGGCGAATTTCATTTAAATCTGCAAACAGGATTGTTTTCCTCATAGTCATGTAAACCAATAAGTGTCAAAGTGATGAAAAAATGACTCGGCAAAGAACTACCTGCACATGCTTCAACAAAGGAGCGCAGAGCAAACACAGAATCAACACGCACTGGAACCTCTGGATCACGCAAACCTGACACTACACTATGTAGTGCTTTGCGAAAATTGTTCTGATCTGAAAAGTTGATATGGGCATATTGTCCAGCAACCCATGAAGCCTAAAAACACATAATTCAGCAACTTACTGATTGTCTGAACTGATTATAAATGAAAATTTAGAAAGCTTAGGCAGCATGTCAAGCCTGGTGGAAACTGTCATAAAGTTTCCTACTGTGTAGTACTGTCAAGTTGCCTTAAAAGATTAATATCATTAGGAATCCTAAGAAAATACGTCAACTGACCACCAAGGAACATAGCCATCTACTTATATAAATGGACATGCCTGCTTGTTTGAGACTAAATACATACAAGGGGGTCTTCTTGAGAACTATCCAATTACAATCACACATAATGAAATAGATTGGAAATAATCACCGCACAGAAGTGAGAATATTGAGCAACATAGTAGCCTGGAGTAGACAATAATGAAATAAATGCAGAAAGTAATGAGGTAATGAACCTTGGCTCTAAGGTGCCCAACAGAGCTGCCGAATTCCGGGAAAACATGTTGTACTAACATGCTCTCAAGCTCAGATTTGTAAGGCTCGGTTTGTTTCAATTTGTCACACAATGCCCCTATAGCAAGAAGTGCACCATCCTTCTGGCGATAATGCTTGTGTTCTGCAGGAGACTCGTCATATCTGTACATGTATATGTTATCAAATGTTACTTTTAGACACAAACAAATAGTCAACGGTAATAAACAATGATTCTTACCTTCTAAAGATTTCCACAATGAACTGTATAAATTTATGAAGATTCTCCTTCCCGTGTTTCCTGACCAGTTCACTCACAAAATCCATTGCTGCAGTCCTTGGACTATACAAATCCTCTATGATATCTACATACAGCAAGCATCTGTTTACCATTTTCAAGTGGAATGTCAGTAAATCACACCAAATACATGCATGCAGCATACCATATCCCTTCCTCACATACTCATGAGGATCTTCATCCCAGAGCTTCTGGTCATTGTCATTGAAGCACATGAGAGGAAACACTATTTCAAAGAGTATAATGTCAAGGCGGGGCTGGAGCATCTGGTACATACTATGCTTCGTTATACTGCAAAGGGTCAGCAAGGGTGAAATACTGTCGGCAGATGATTCAGTTAAGACAAAACAGCAATGGGAAGAGCAATCTCATAAATATAACACTTATGCACATGGACAATCAGGAGTGCACCATCAGTTTTGACATTTTGCCAGAAACTGTTACTTAACTTTTAACTCAATAAACATGGGGATCAAGCAGCTATTATCGTTCTTTAGATGTGGACTGGACTATTCTTTGACATTATCAAGAACTGTCAACTAGACTAATGAGGACCCCATGAAAAATGAAACCCAATTGGCTAAATGATTCTAAAGGGCTGCATAATGCAGAGTTCACTTATGCTGATCCAGACTCCACTTATACATAAATAAAACAAGAAATCAGATCCAGAACTGCAAACTGCCACTTGCAGCCAGATAAAGTCGTCCCCTATGGTCAACTGATTATAATAATAAAATTATTTACGGCTGTTAGCATCCCCTGATCACGACCCATAAAAGAAAGCAAGTCAAATCTTAGGCAATATTAATTTGGGAACTAGTCAAACCTGTTGCTCATAAACTGTAAAATAAGGTTTGTAACCCTGTCAGGTAGATAGCCACCGGTGCGTATTTCGTTTAACAGGCTTAGGTAACACTCTAGGATCTTTTCAGCATAAATTTTCTGAAAACTCTGAGCAAAAGCTTTGTTTTCTGGATTTTGTAGTTTTATGTCACCAAACCTACACGAGAAAAGCACCGATATGTAAGAGGATGCCTGCCAAATGAACATAAATACTTCATTATGATCAGTCCGCATTACAAACCGAGTGAATAGCCTGTTTAAGATGTGAATAGTCCATTTCTTTACTTTCCACCAACTCCACGATTTTCTCAGCTCCGGAGACAGTGGCTGGCCTTCTGATGGAACAGGCCTTTCCAATAAATTCAGAAGTAGTGTCATCCACGCATGAATACTGCTGGATTCAATAGCTGTTTGGGTATCTCCAACTGCAAATAATAAAATGTTCAGAAAATGCATTGGCATCAGGTGTAAAATAATATAGTATTGCAACTTTATATCCATATGAAGAATATAAGACCTCATAAGCTACTCTATCATCTGTAAAGGATCCTAGAAAAAATTCAGATACTAAGCATATAAGAGATTCAATTGATCAGGAAATCTAGGCATACATAAATAGCCGACCAAATTATTTTACAAATAAGCTTGATCAAATCGGCTGCTTCCGGTGGGGCGTTCACTATTTGGACAAGTTTGCTGAATATATTGAGCATATGTGGAAATGTTTCCTCAACAATTAGGTAGACAGGTATTCTCTCTTCGTCAGATTTGAATCTAAGGAAAAAAATCGAAAATATGGTCAGACAACCGCTGAAGCGTTTCTCCGGTTTTCCATCATAAATAGAGTTCAAATCCTGCACAACAGGCATCAAAGAAAAAACGGCAGGCAATTAAAATGAAAAACCTCTCCACATCCATTCAACACTTAGTTAGGCCTGGAGGCGAGAGAAACATGCATAAACCTAGCAATGTTTTAGATTAATTTCAGTACAAAAGTACTTACTCGTATTTCCTGGTGAGAATCCGGAGAACGAACAAGGCTCCATATACTTGTTGATTTTGCAAATTTTGCTTCACCCAGTGAAGAAGGCTGGGCCATTGTTCAGGATAATCGGCACTGATAATAGTCTTGATGCATTCACCAAGCTGTGCCCTGAAATGAAACATGAGTAGAAAGCATGAGCATACTCTAAATTAAAATAATTGCAGAACATGATGTAGGACTCGGGCAAGTTAAAATCCGCACAATGCAGATGTAGAAATTGAATATACGTGCCTATCATTTACTATACAGTTAACACATCATAGTAGTTCCACTCACGTTAAATAGATGAATTACTAAAGCTTGAGTATGCTATAAAAGAGAACTCGAGATTGTTCGTTACTCATAAAATATGCTCGGTCTTCAAAAATAACAAACCAAACGGTGATCATCAAATGCAAATGTAAGAATATACCTTAACAAAGGAGGCAGTTGAGCAACAAACACAAGAATATTATCCCTCAAAATGTCCTTATCACTCTTAGATATCTTCGACAGCTCACCTAAATCATGACCAAACAATAATAAAACCATTCATAACTTACATCACTATTCATATACTCACAACACCATCAACTCCAAAATATCAAATACCAGGTTCCTGAGGCGACCAGTTCCTTGCAATAAAGTTTTTAAAATAAATACTCGCAACCTGTCTCACAGCCATGTCATTGCGTCCATCAACAATAATCTGCAACAGCCTCACAAGATGCTGAGGAGCATATTGTAGCTGCCAGAAACAAAAACGGATATCTTAACACATTGCGACCATCAAAATCTTTCATCAAATAATACCTAGAAACATCGGTAGCGCAACATATCTTCTTATATTCGACGAAACCAGCATCGATTATATCGGATAATTAAAAATCAAGAAACAGTAGCAACAAATGCATATAACTTCAAGAATACAAGAAAATAAATACAAGTAAGAAAAGGAAGCGTTGACCGACTTGATTGAGGCTGACTTCAGCGGCCTTGCGTTCATCAGGATTGGGGCTGAGAGCAGACTGCAAGATGACGACGAGACTAGGGAGATCCATGTGAAGCACATGAAACTGAATCGCCGGCGATCGAAACAAAATCAAATCGGAGTAGGAAATATGAGTCAAATTGAGTAATTGAATTTGAAGGGAGTGGAAATGGAAACGGAAACGCTGGTGATATGATGATGAGACGACGACGTAGTGATGATGATGATGATTGCGGAGAAGTAGATGAGGAAGAGCAACGGATTGCTAGCTAATGATGAGTTGAGTTTGTGTTGCTGTGGTTGAGATTGTGGACCATACCATATTAATTAATTACTTTGGCTCATTTTTTGCATTTTTATTCTGACATTTTTTTATTTAATTACATAACTGGAATTTAGAATGAAAATGGGAATGTGTTATATATAAATAATTATAGCTTGATTCGATCGGCTCTGATATCATATGTAATAATAAGTTAATAAGAATGATATTGAATTGGAGCTATTAGTAAGATTATGGAATGGAGAATTAATGATTTAAAGATGAAGTAACTATTTTGATATGAACTACTCCTACTGGGTATAATAATGATTAGAATAAAGAGATTAAGGAAAAGAAAGTAACTTTAACCACATTGCTTTATCATGACTAGCACTTGGCCAAAATAAGGCTGTGAATGATTCCTTTCCATTTCGCTCTTTTACTTTTCGATAACGTAATTACACTGTAAAAGTTGTATCATTTTAAAGTCGCCTCTGTGCGTTGTTGTGACGTTTGCATTACATACACGTATTACAAGATTTGGTAAGACTAAAACTTAAGCAAATTCGAATCATAAAATTGGATCCTAAGATTATTCTTGTCGATCACAAAAAAGTTGGATTGATTCGTAGGACTTTACCCTTAAAAAGGGAGCCCTTCCAGAAATTCTCGAGGGTCAAGGACAAGCCTAGACCCAGGAGGGGGTTTGGAAATAGTTTTCAACCAGCAATTGACGCGCCTCGGTTAGAACCTCATAAGCTGCGTCATTGCCCCAAGCGCAAAGATAATTTCACTCTTCAAAATAAGTCATTGTTTATATCAGTTTGCTTGTATATACTAAGCTAATGAGCCGGTGTGGGATACAGAGGCATATAACAAGACCTCATTAGAGAATAAAAATGTAAACAACAACCATAAGGCATCAAACAATTCACGAAACACCAAGACATTTCAAATATTTCTGGATCATATGATTTCTATCAAAGTAATACGACAGTAAAATGTCCGTGACTTAACCAAAACAGTAAAACGTCTTTGACGGCCCAGATTCATTCAACCAATCACACCACGACACTAGTCCAACCTTTACTCTCAGCCCAAAGCTCTAACCAATGTCCACTTGTGTGGACTTGTCCACACTAGTGCCAAAACACCCTAACCCCATACTCAACCAAGAAACCTCAAACTCCCCAAAAATGGCCAAACCCAGAACCAACCAAATTCAATCACTGATTCTGATTTTGATCCTGAGTGTAACCCACTACTCAATTTGTACTGGGGTTTCATCAAAACCTCTTGATTTACTAAAAAGCTCCGATCTTGGAGCAAAAGTGGAGAGGTTGAGTGACAACTGTACAAGGCTAGTTGAGGAAGAGGAGAATGCGGACAAAATGGATTCTGAGAGTAACAAAAGAGTATTGATGATGCAGCCAAGGAGAAGGTATGTGAGTTATGACATTGAGGAAGGATTTGGTGCCATGTGAGAGGCCTGGTGCATCTTATTACAATTGCAGATCTGGTGGAGTGGCCAATCCTTATACTAGAGGTTGTGAAATGATTACTGGATGTGCTAGGAGCATCAGAGATATCAAGACTTGAGGTTTAGCAGCTGAGATGTACTTCAAATTACTCTAATCCGAAATTGTTGTTATTGTAAAGGTGAGCAATAAAAGTGTTGTTTTCATGAAATGAGTATGCTTTATTTGTTTCTAATGAGATGGAATTTGCTACTAAGTTATTTTCACACGCCCAGGTAGGATTTATCTTCTGATGTTTAGTTGTCGAATTGTGCGTTGTATAGTTCTGTTCGCCTAGTTAGATGCTAAGCAGTCACTAAAATTTTAGCACACCATCAATATAGGCTTGCATCCTCATCTTCATTGATGAGATATCCTGACTGCTAAATAATTTACGAATGTCAGTAACTTGGAGTTTTAGTGCACATACAAAATAGCATCCTTAAAGGCAAATATAACTAAAATTTCATAAGACTAGTAAGATGAATTTTGAACACAGTAAATATACAAGCTTTCTAAACTCAAAGAAAATAGCATATGACTTCATATGGATTCAGATCGGATGCAATAATAATAATTTACTGCGAATCAAAATGACTTTATTTTAACAAAACTACGAGAATTCTAATGGACAAGCTTTAATGATTCGGTCTAATTATTCGGTTGGACCGAGTTGAGTTTCAATCATAAAATTGTAAGATTTACAAGCATCTTGTTCTTCCCCAATTTGCTCATCTCTCTACTCTGCCACAAGCTCAAGCGACGACTTTCGATCCGCAGAATGACTCATATCCTTCAATTGCTTTACCACTTCAATTATCATCATACATCGTTACTAAATTTTGCATCTTTTTTGCTCTCGCGTGTAGATCTGTTCACTTAGTAAAAAACCCTAATTTTACAATTCCAGCTGAAGCATATTATGCTTATGTTTTGATTGAATTTACATTCAGTTCGATCTTATTTGAATGTTTAGATTGTTATAACATGTGCTTTGGTTTCTGCTTGGTTGATTTGATTGGAAAGTCAACTTTTAGTTGTGTACTGCCTTGACTTTGATGATCTGATCTAACGTGGAAACCAGAGAGAGAAGGATCGCGAAAGAGCCGCTGCTCGTAATGGTGGGAATAATAAGAAAGATGATGGCTTGACGCCCGAGCAGCGTCGCGAGAGGTGGGGTTTTGATCTCTGGTTGAGAAATTTGTTTTTGAGCTTGCAAAGCTGATTTCAGTTGGTTGTGTGTTTGATATTGATTGTATTTTTTGGTTTTGCGTGTTTTAGGGATGCTAAGGCTCTTCAGGAGAAGAATGCAAAAAAGGCTGCTAAGGAAGCTGGAGCAGATGCCGGAGGTAGTAAAACTAGTAAGAAGTGAGTAGCAAGGGATGAAACACTTCGTTATGGACTTTGTGTCCGATCCAATTAATACTTGTTGTTATTGTCGTTATTGTTGTTGTCTCAATAATTTTCTCGAGTTTAAAAAATGATTTCGTGTTTTGAAAACTACTAATTATATTTCTGTAGCTCGTTGCCATATCTGCTGTTGTTCATGAGGTTACTAGTAATTATTATCTTGTATTTTGCTCAAATTGAAATATTCTTATTTAAGCTTCATTAAAATGGAGGTGCTCAAGTTCTCTTCTTTTAGCTTCATTTCCATTGTTTTCGCTTTAATACCAGCTTGGTAGTAATCAAAGTCTACCAAGTTCGGACGACCGTAAATTTCTGCTAAGTTTCAGTCCAACATAAAACTAATATACATCAAAGTCTTTATAGCTGAAGCTTTATCAAGAGCTTCTCTACTTAATGATTTCTGCTGACCACTAATTTTTAATCTAGTTTGAAAATGCCCAAGTCACGGCAAAACATAAAAAAATATTGAAGTCATAGAATATTATACAGTTTTGATGATAACGCACGGAATGCAAAATTTGATCATCCCAGGGCATAGACAGCAGAGGTCGAAAGAGCCAATAAGACTTTGCTGGTCAAAGGTGTGAACCCATTCCCCTTCACCAACCAGAGTCCCCACCAACTCTACCACCTCCACTGTAACCTTCACCACCACCGCCAGAAAAGCGAGGCGGTCTTTCAGTAGCGATCTTGACACCAACCCTACGTCCATCAATTTCCTGTAAGTTAAGAAGAATAAATTACTCTATCCTGATGACAAATAGAACATACTGAGGGACTGGTAATGGCAAAAGAAATGGAATTTTGAGCGGGTACCTTGCCATCCATGCTCAACGCTGAGTTGGCAGCATCCTCTTCAGCAAAGGTAACAAATGCAAAACCTTTAGATCTTCCAGTCTCCCTATCTGTAGCAACTCTTGCTGTACGTCCACTAAATGTTAATTAGTTTGAGGACGATGCAAACCAAAACTTGAGGTTAATTAACATGGAAAATAAACTTTTTACTCACCTTCAGTGACTTCCCCAAAGCTCGAAAACGCCTCTCTGAGAGACTGAACTTGAGGTTAATTAACATGGAAAATAAACTTTTTACTCACCTTCAGTGACTTCCCCAAAGCTCGAAAACGCCTCTCTGAGAGACTGGTCATCCGTGTTATATGAAACTCCTAAAAATATGCTAATTCACTATATGATAAAATGGCAAGAAAATATTGCTCATAAATCCAAACGGGGATATACCACCAACAAAAATCTTGCTTGACATGCACCGCATAGCATTCAGCATCAAAGCCATCGGACTCTGCACATTAGTAACAACACTCCTCGAAACACTCTGCTTCATAAGTCCCCCAAATCTTCCATAAAAAGCCATCTTGCATAACCCAACTCAAAAATATCAAGTAAAGATATATAAAATAGTGAACAACAAAAACTCAAGTCCTCAAATTGAGAATCAGAGACACATACTCTAAATTTTTTTATGAAACTATACAATCTCGTTATCGAATGTTTACCATAGCAGCCCACATTAAAATTGCAGATTAAGTATCAACTAGCAGACCAACCTGACAACGAAGGACGAGGTTAAGGAAGCGCTTGAATTTAAGGTGTCAGCACAAGAGACAAGTCAGAAAATGCCAATAGGGTTTAAGGAAGCCTCTCGATCTCAGCCAGAAACACCTCATCAAACGACGCCGTTATTCTGGACAAACCATCAAAACGATTTCCTTTGTCGACATCGACTTGTCTTCACTCAGGTCGAGTGGTTCGAAATCATAACGTTGTTCAAACCAAACGATTAGACCAGTCAATTACAAAAGGTCGGTTCGATTTCGGAAATTCAACAGGCGCGTACGGAGGGTGGCACATACTAAACTGGGTGTATTGCTGCTTTGCTGAAACCCATTATGCCCATCTGATAAGTAAGTTTATAACCTCTCATCTTTCAAAATTGATCTGAGACATGGAAATCTTATATGATAATAATGTTTGATACATGATTGCCAAATTATCCAAACTTCACTATGCTGACTTCTTCTAGGCCTTCTTCCAAAAAAACCATTCACCACTGTATTTATCCATCAAATTGATATAAAATGTAACTGAAAAGTCCTAATGAGAAAAGGAGAGAAACACAAAATTCTGAATCATTGATAACACTGAAAATCATCTTTGACATAGTATGGAAGGCAAAAAACATTTAGACTCCAAAAGCTGAAACCCTCTAAAATTAGTACTTGATGGGAGCAATGATCTCAAGCTGAGGACCAAGCTTTTCTTCAGCAGCCTTCTCAGCCTTGATTCTTAGTTTGTTCAATTGTTTCTTCTTCTCATATACTAGCTGAGATCTCTCCTTCCTCTTCTTCTCAAGTTCCTACACAAGAAACAAATATATAAGTTGATATAAAAACATGAATTACATTAAAATGTCATAAAGTTACAAGGACTACAATCTTGATAGCATTCCAATACTTAAAACTGTTAAAGTTTAAACATTTAATAATTAAGTATCATCAGCGTCTCTTAGTTGCTAAAAATAATGGCAAAGGGAAAACAATATCGTGGTCAAAGTCAAACACAGGTTTGGAACCAATAGTATAAAGATACTTGAACACAAGTGACTAACATATCATACTACAACTGAACATAACCAGCTAGAAAGAATATTAAATCTCACCTTGATGGTGTCTAGTTGGTTCCATCCAACCTCAGATGAGAGGCGACCCAACAGACAGTACTTATGACCAGCTTGAAGCCTCAAAACTCTGAGAATCAAATTAACAATAAAAAATCATCCAATATCAGCATTCATCAATATACTCATAAACAAGATACCTGAAACAAATATAATCATGAACTCTTACTTCAGTGCATCAGGGATAACCATCCTCTTAACCTTATCATACGGTGGTGGGACACCAACAAAGGTCTTCAGACGAGCCAGGGCAGCTGCTCCTCTCTTGGTCTTGTGCGGAATCATTCTATTTAAAAATTAAATCACATTAAAAAAAATTAAATTTTCCTAATCAGTTCACAATACCTTCACACTATGCATACACTAAGGTTAAACAATACATTATATTACTTAATTCAATCTTATTTTCTAGTTTATCTAGCAAACAGCAAATTCAGATATAAAACACGAATATATTCATAACTAAAAAATGACATTAAACGAATGCTCAGTTGAATTTACAAGTGATTAATACAATTAGTTGTTAAAATGTATTAGCATAAACATAACAATGAGGATGATCTCGAATTCTCACCCACGGATGGTACGCCACAAGATTTTTTCAGGAGCACGGAAATGAATAGGACCATGAGAAGGCTTGGTGTTCATCCTCTTCCTCAAAAACCTCAAGTACTTCATCTTCTGACGAACAAGACCGCCTGACAAGCAGATCTCCTCGCATCGGACGACAACGACTCGCTGTCCATTAAGCAACTCCTTAGCGATGATCGATGAAAGACGACCAAGCATGTGGTGCCTGGCATCGACCACAACTCGTTTAGCGCAAATGCCAGAGCCTGAAACCATTTTACGGTAGTTGACGGTGAGGTGAGAATTTGGCGGTGGAAATGAGATTAGGGTTTTAAGTGGAGATGGAGATTAGGGTTGGGGTGGGCTGAGCTAACTGGGCCAGGTGTGGGTTGTTGATATTGGGCTGGGCTTTGTTGTGAGGATACACAAAAGAAGTTCTGTAGGGGTAGATTCGGTACAACAAAAATTGTGCTGAGACATGAATGCAAATGTGAAACCATAGACTTCCATTGGGCTTAGTATTTGCAAAAGCAGCATAGTCAAGGATGATCAATCTGAGGTATTCACCTGCCTAATGTAGCAGGTGCAAAAACTTACAGACTTGGCACAAGCCAAATGCTGGTTTTTATTTGATTTCTAGACAGCGAAATGCGAAATGCGGACTACGAAGGAGGTGGAGCATCAGGAACAACAGTTCTAGGAAGACCATCATCTGCTGTATCATCTGGAGCGTCATGGGATGAGTAGCCATCCTCATCATCGGAGTCTCCCAACTCTGGCCTAATGAATACGTGATTGAATATATCTGGTTGCATTTTCTCAAATCTGTGATCTGGTCTATGCTGCTGATTAAATCGTCCCGGAAGAACAGATGACCTGGCATAACATGTTTCACACAGATCAAACCCGATTTTCTCTGTGCAGTCTTTACATTTGTATCTCTCGCCTATTATAGGAGACATCTACAAAAGGACAAATGTATCAGAAAAAATAGGAGATAATTTAGAATTATAGAGATGCACAAGCCATGTTATTGAATAAAATCATTGACGAACAACAGAGTTAGGAAGCTCTGCGTGCTCTGATGAGTGATGAGTAGTCACTGACAGGAATTTGACACTAAAAAGTATACAATAGTAATATGTGCTTCATATGCCAAATAAACCATTTAAATTCATTGGTGACTGGAGTGCAGAAAATGCAGTGCTTGATCTGATTATTTGTTCACTCATGTATAGTGCATGCGAGTGACATGGCTTCATTTATATGTGTGATTGATTCAGCCACGCAGATAAGGCAGGATATCAATCATGTAAGATAGAAGAGCATATCAAAATTTTAGTTATAAAACTGATATGCTTCCATGCCAAATGCTGCAATCGTCTAAGTTCTATGCAAAGGGAAAGTAATAAAGGTATCAGAATCACATACCCCGCAATAATCACAGCCAACTCCAATATGAACTTTTGGACCTCGGCCAGTCCACCATAATGCATAATCTTCTGTTTTTATTGAGCGTTGAGAGCCCTGACTTGCAGCTGAAATCAAGGGACATACACCCAAAAATATTCTTAGAAGTAGAGAACGAAAATGAGGTTGGCATCACAACTAAAAGTTACTATGTCTCCCAAGTTCCACTTTCAATTACAATTGATCAAAACATCTTTTCTGTTGCATATGAAAAATAATGCATAACTACTATGCAAGTTTCATAGACTCAACTTCACGCTGATGAAAATTGCCAAAAAATTGCCAAGAATAAAACCGGCTTACGATTTGAGGAGCCTTCATTTGCAGGACCAGCCTGTTTGAGTACTGAATCTCTTCTTTCCCCATAAATTACTTGGAATTTTTCAGCTAAGAGATTATCTAAAACTAAGCAAACTTTAGATAATCCATTTGGATTGGGACTCTCACAAACCTGACACTTCAGATTGTCACTCTGTTGCTTGGACAGACAATATTCACAGTGAACTGTTTCAAGAAAAAAACATGTGAGACCCCTGAAAACAGTTTTCAATCAACGCATTACAATCTTCAATTTGTCAGGAAGCTTACCATGACCACAATTGAGAACTACAGGTCGGAAAAGCATGCTTTTGCAAGCTGGGCACGGAAAATCTACTAAAAATAGTTTTTTCAGAGCCTTGTGCTGAAAGCTATCATCAGCTACACTAGAATTTATCACAGCTTTACTGCCACTAGTGGAGGCCTCAGAATTCCTTCGATCATCTGAGATGAATTCGGAGCAACAAGGTTCGCTGGTTGCATTGGTTTTTGATGAATCAGCTGGAGAAGGGTCATCCAATTTGGCAGGGGCATTAATGTCAAAATTAGATGAATAGCCATTAATAGTCAACTCTGGGGATGAGTAGCCATATTCCTTCTCTTCTTCTGCAGTATATGTAATAGAGATCATATGAAACCACAATCAAATAGTAAATATGCAGAATTTTAAATATCTGAAAACAAACCCATCTAGCTGAAATCTATGATATCATAGCTAATAATCACAGTTCCATGCGATGTATGACCGAAAACAGGACAAAACTTAAAAACTCAGAACAGCAACAAGAATAATGCCAAGCTTGAGAACCAGAATGATAAGCTTGACAGCAACACTACACACTCAAGGAGACAAGATCGATACAGTGCAAAGTATGATATCAACCATAGAAATCATTTAGCATCTTTTACGCAAATTGACACTTCGATGGGCAGCAACTCTAAATTTGCATAATATGACTCGTTCAACCATAGGATATGCATTGTGGAAGAGGTGCATTCCAAAAAAAATACATTGCTGGCAAATCACACTTCATTTGGAACTCACTGGATAACCCACCCTAAATGTTACTACTTACTAACATTAACTTACGCGTGCAATCGGATATCAAACAACGTATATCACCTCTCTGAACTGAATAAAAGATAAAATCTTTTACTGTGATTTCTCAATAAAGATAAATTTCCATATGTGACGACTTTCAAGATTTCAGTGATCTTGTACACCAGCCATATCTATAAAATTACACTAAGATGAAAAAATACCTGCAACTTGCAACTCCCTTTTCTTATAAGCTACAGGGTACAGCGCTTGAATTACAAAATGCAGCAATCCACATACATTAGGGAAATGATTGTACGGGTGGCGACAAATCGGGCAATTTGATTCGACAAAATTATTCATCGTCCGAAACACACACCAAAAGCAACAAATATGTCCACATGCTGCCAAAAATGGATCAACAAATTAATACTTAAGAATGAAAAAATTAATGTCAAATTGCCAATAACTCCTTACCTAATACAACTGGTTTGTACATAAGCTCCCTGCAAAAAATTGAAATAAATCAAATCCAAATGACAATTCAAACACTTAATTCTAAACAAGCAAAACTGAGCAAACAAATAATGAATTGTTGTAATTGAAATATTGAATGAATAATTACAAGCATACGCAGCACTTGAACTCTTCATCATCGATTTCAGCGTCGATTTCGTCGATTTGATTTTCGGTTGGTGCTTCCATGGCCGCTGCGATTGACGAAATTGATCGAGAGATTGGGATTGAGATTTTGTGGTGGATTAAAAATGTTGGGAATAGAAGAATAAATGCATAAAGGTGACTTGGAGAGGCGAACAAGGTAAATTGGGCCTATTGGGCCATCGGCTTCTTATTCATTTCTGTTTGACTTAGCCCAATTAAACTTCAGCAACAAAAAGTCAAGAACAAAATTTTTAATACAAACTGCGAACATTTCAACATTAATTAATGTAAAATTATTTTATTAATATACAAATTAACAACAGCAATAATGGGGTGGTGGCGCAGTTGGCTAGCGCGTAGGTCTCATAGCTAATTTGAGTAATCCTGAGGTCGAGAGTTCGAGCCTCTCTCACCCCATCTACATTTTGCATACGTTAAAGTACAACATTGCATCGTAATAACTGCACGACAGAACACAATGTTCCAAGACAACACTTGAGCAACCTTAACATGGTCAGTCACATTATGCTGCAACTCGCTGCCGCTACAGGAACTAAAGTCGCTGCAATCGCTGCGAGTTGAAGTGAAATATAAACATATTCGAATTGTTTTTGAGGATCGGTTTCCTGATCATGAACATTTCCATGATCATGAACATTTCCATTAAAAACAAGTTCTTCGAATTTCTTCAGTTCTGATCGAGGGTGATGGTGCTCGTTTCGATGCATATAGAAGCAACTTCTGCAGATATCATATGTACCACCTGTTGCTGACTTGAAGCACGGGACACAAGTTCGCCGTTTCTTACCGATCAAACATTTTTTACAACGGTCGCAACGAGCTCTCAAGAAAACAATGTAAAAGAAGGTAATAAACTCATTGAAATCCAAACTTCTGTCATGATTTTGATCTAGCTCATTGAAAAGGATATTCTCATGGTAAGAACTGATTATGAAATTTCTGCTTCGAAAAAAGCTCTGAATCTCTTTGAAATCGACTCTCTCGTTGTCATCAGTGTCCAAGGATTTGAAGAACCTGTATGCAAGATTTTTAACTTTTTGACGGAGATTTCTCGTAGAGGTTTCTTGCTTCGTCTGTAATCGACGATCCCATTTTGGAAAATCAACCTTAGACTTGAGCTAGAGAAAGAGATGAATGATGTCTTGGAATGGTTTTCAGTTGCAAAAATTGTTGTTCAGAATCAGAATTTTCATTACATATTTAAAGCTCAAACTAGGACCTCAGCCTCACTTGATGGGCAAGCTAACAAGGAAAGAAGACTCGCATTGACTTGTAATTTCCAAGAAACAGCTTCTTTTTATTTTTACATGCATTTCAAGTTATTTGTTATTATTTAAAAATTATTTTGTTTACCGTTTATTTTTGAATCAACTGTCGAAAATCATGCTTAAATATGGCAGTATGCTTTTTATTTTACTACTCCTTTTTAAACTCATCATGTTAGCATCATTATTTCAGTATTCTTTTTTATTACGTTGAAAGGACTGGACAAAACACCAGACTCAAGACGGACAATTTTGATAATTACACTATTTTCCAAATGCTATTTTAGTTGTTGATAAGTATTATTTTAATGCAGTCAAAGTCAACTTTATACAGATCATGACCATTTATTATGTCGGTTCCTGAAATCTAATGTTTAATTTTGACAACTATTTAGATAGTGATCGCTCTTGCTCTTGGGTGTCTGGGCTCTGTCCTTTCTCTTATTTATGTCCCAAAGAAAGAAACTGTTCATAAATGTGAATCCTTTTCTCCAGCTGTGTTTCTTTACCCTTTCCTGGTTCTTACGTAGAAGCTTCAGTAATATGTATATTTTCTGAAATTATAAAAATTAACATCTTCAAGAATATATCCATTAAAACACTTCCAATAATTTTAAATATATATTCTATATATTAAGCAGGAATGATAAATTGACGGTTTCTTTTGAAGTCACAATTCATCTTCCCAAATTACCCCTACTCAACTTCATATTTACATTTTTGACATACTAATTAAAATTTCATATAAACTATATTATAAGAATAAAAAAGTTATTACACATGTTTATATGCACAAAACTACTAGTTTATCAGAATCAAAAAATTAAATAAAAAAAGCAAACAAAATCACAGGTGCAAATTGCACAACAATTCAAATTCAATAACCTCGCCCGACCCATCAAACCGAATCCAGATCCTAACTTTCAGACTGGCCCGGCCCATCACTTTCTTTGGGCCGACCACAAACGACCGTACATTCATACCCACAAACGTTGCCAAAACACGAAAAGAGCCCACTACCACTACCTCCATCCGTGTGACGACGCACGTGCTTCGTCCGTGCATTTGAAGCAAACGTCTCTCTATCCGTATTACTACTCATCTTTTCATTAACCGGTTCAAAATCGAACCGCCATCGGTCCATTTTCGATCTTAATCCTTCTACACTTTCATCCAACATACTCGCTTCTTCGCTCGTCTCCGACGGTCTCGGATTCCTCCGTCTTACCTCCTCAACCACCTCTGACGGCGATGGACCGAGCTCCGACATTGACATTACCGACAGACGCGATCGCATCTGGTTCGATTTGAACCGTGGTTTGTTGTAATTTGAGATCGGTTCGTTATCGGTTGAGCCGCTGAGAACCGATTTGCTTTTCGGTTTGTTGGTTATTTGTTTTGATTTTCTTTTGAATTCATTGAGCTTGCGTTGAGGAACGATGAAACCCGACCCGCTTGGAACATCGGATCCGATAACCGACCCGGCTTTGGACCGCAAAACGAACAAGCCGTCTTCAAGCTCGAGAGTTGGTTTTCTCTCGAGCTCGCTCCGATCGCTCCTCGATCGGGTCAAAACGGGTTTTGTGTCATACCCTTTGTTCTTGTTCTTGTTGTTGTGTAGAATGTGGTTTAGATGGCTGTTGTTGTCATCCATCAAATCCTTAAATCCGACAGCTGAGGCGCTGAGCTGTCGGTAGAGTTTCAAGCCACGCATTTCGGGGTCAAGAACTGAAGCTCCGACGTTGAGAATGCCCTGGGGGCGGCCAGATGGGCGCCACACCTGAAGGGCAACGAACCTTGTACCTTGTCGATTTCTACGGCGGAGGTCTGAAGGAGGGAAAATGTTTCCAAGGAACAATCTTACTGACCCGACCCGAATGTTCCGGAACCAATGGACAGCATAAATCTCTATGTTGATGGCTGACATTTCGTTTGATAGAAAATATGGATCGACCCGGAAGACAAACTTGTCGTTCCATGTTGGATTGGTGTGGCACCCGCTGTCTACTCGGGTTGAAAGTTTTCGACCAGAGTGTATCCAAATGACCGCATAAGTACGCATTTGGCTTGTTACAGGTGCGAGATCTTGCGCAGAGATGATGTTTAGCTCTAACAGTTGGTCCATATCTGACATTGTGTTCTTTATAGGATTTGGAAGTTTTAACAACTACCTCCCCTTTACCAGGTGTTGAACCTCGGAGAGATAAGTTGCCTTACCGGAATTTTATCTATCGAAGTTTTGATTTGTAGTCAGGAGTTTTGTGTGTTTGGGAGCAGGTGAGAAATGGATTGAACTAAATATAGGTGTTTAAAGGATTTTGTGGTAGAGGTTTTGATGGTAGAGAATCTATCAATGTTTTGCGTAAGGATTGGAACTCTTTTTTGTGACTTGTATCCAAATGAACATACATTTGGATTTCTTCAATTAATTGTGATATGCACTTAGAAATAGTAGCATTTCTATTGACAAAACTAAGTTTTCTGTTATTGCCAGGACTCAGTAGCAGTTGACATCAATCTAAGCAAAGGCTACAGAAGCCAGCTGGTTGCTACGCTTGATCCAAACAAGGTATTTTCAATAAGGTCAAATGCTATATTAATACACATTAGCTTTTAAATGTATCATTAAATAAATACAACATATGTTTAGTAAGAGTTACATCAAATGGTCTGCATAATGTCTGTTAAAAATGTAATGGCTCGATTTACAAAAAACGAGGCAAGATCTAACCTTGAACTCATAGATGCGCATGACTTTTGCTTTTAGCATAGCATGGAATCAGCACGCGTTCGCTTAGCTCTGAATCCTGAAAAAGTATAGCTAGTTAGTATGTATATATATACGTCTGTGATAGGAAATTCTGAGAACAGAAAATTACCAAGTATATATTATTTTTGCTCAAATATGAGACTTAACTCATGTCTGATGTTACTGCTGGTAGCAGCCTTGACTTTGCCTAGTAGAGATGTTTGCGTGGTGGATGCCGCTACAACCTTGCAACCAACAAACTTGGTCTGGAATTTTTACAAGCGCTACAATACATGCGCTAATGCAGAAGTATTTATCAGACATCAGACAAAGCTGATGTGGAACAATGACAAGAGCATTGTGGCGAAACTCCTCAAATTGGTCTACTCTGATTGTTTTGTAACGGTATGTTCTGTACATATTTTTCACTGTACTGGTCCACAAATCCCAATCCTTAAAGTTACGTTTGTTATTCAGGGATGTGATGCATCAGTCCTTTTATCTGGAAAAAATTCAGAGAGAGCTGCGCCACAGAACTCAGGCCTTGAGGCATTTGTGTTTATAGATAGAGTGAAAACTGTTCTCGAAGCTCGTTGTCCAGGAGCGGTTTCCTGCACAGATATTCTTCAACTGGCTACAAGGGACGCACTTCGCCTGGTATTTCTTTCGTCACTGATTAAAATCCTAACTTTAACCATCTTTATTGAACATATATAATTTTGGCGATTGATCCTCACAATAAACGTGTATTGTTATTTTGCAAATAGGCTGGTGCACATGCTTATCCGGTTTTAACTGGAAGGAGAGATGGGCTGAGCTCAACTGCTGCCTCTGTAGATCTACCCTCCCCTTCAGTTTCCTTGGAGGACGCCTTGGCTTATTTCAAGTCAAGAGGCTTGGATGTGCAGGACATGGCTACACTCTTAGGTAGTCTGACCATCCACAGCAGAGTTTCCTCTCAAATGATGCCATTTATAACCGAGTCAATTTCCGCTAGTTACAGAATTTTCTGTTGAGGCTGTTACATAGTCTCATTTTGTCTCTCAGGTGGACATACACTAGGAAGGACTCATTGCAAATATGTTGTCGACAGACTTTACAACTTCAAAGGTAGCGGCAAGAGAGACCCGAGCATGGATGTCAAATTTGCAGCAAAGATGAAGAAACTCTGCCCACGAAGAAAAACAGGAGAAAAAGATCCACAAGTGAACTTGGTCCAAGACACCAGATCGAACTATATGTTCACAAAAGAATACTACTCAAGAATATTGTCTGGAAGATCAGTTCTCCAAATTGACCAGGAACTAACTTCAGGCACAAATGACACACTGTTAATTGCTGAGGAGTTTGCAGCTGGGTTCGAAGACTTTCGGAAGTCATTTGCTCTATCGATGGCTCGAATGGGAAATATTGGAGTCCTGACAGGAACACAGGGGGAGATTCGCCGTCATTGCCAGTTTACTAACAAAAATAACCCCTACCCACATTAGCCGAGAGGGTTCACAAGCGTTGAGGTTGAGGACACCGTGTAATTCTGTATAACAAGAAGAAAAGGTTATTGATGTGAATAATCTGATAAGAGAACAATATGTATCTCTTTTCATTCACTTTCGGGTTTGAACCCTCTTACGAAATGATAAAATTTTCACTGAGGTAGATACCAGAACAATATTCTGTGATTATCAGCCTGTGGTTACTACAGCTTAAAAAGTGAACATGAAATTAAAACTAGTTATCACACTAGGAAGATAATTTCAAACAAATGAAGCCAATACCTCAAATATGAGCCTAGGCACAGTCAGAAGTAAAAACCATGGGTACACCTTTTATATGAGT
Source organism: Sedum album (assembly GCA_006409495.1). Classification (NCBI taxonomy): domain Eukaryota; kingdom Viridiplantae; phylum Streptophyta; class Magnoliopsida; order Saxifragales; family Crassulaceae; genus Sedum; species Sedum album. The sequence continues at coordinate 317,288 of QZGG01000057.1, read as the reverse complement.
TTGAGTTTGTATCAAGAAATATCCAGCTTTTTATCACTTTCTGTGAATACCAACACATGACCACTGGAACAAAGAGTTTTATAGGATCCGACTGATATTTCAAAATCCAAGTTACTGGTTTCGCCCTCCATGAGCTCATCAGGGAAGCGGAAACAGCTCCCGACCAGCAATGCGTTACTTGAACCAAACAAACAAAAAGAGGCAGGCAAGAGGGGAAACTTTTGAAGAGTGAAAGTGTTTTCAACATAATGACCCATCAAGAATGGCATGCAACTCTTTGGTTTTGATATCAAAGTAATTAGTCTAAACATGAGCAATCATAATTAGCTTTTCTATATGCTGATAAAAATCATACCAGGACAAATATGTGGAAGGAAAAGAAACTGCAAAATACAATCATATACAACCAGTCAATCCAATACATGGGGGTGTTGCATAGAAAATAATCAAGCCAGCTGCAGAAAAACAGATTGAAAATGTACACTTGAAGTCAATATCAGTCATCTTACTAGCAAAATATAGAGAGGTGCAAACAAAGAAACAGAGTCTGACACTAGAAGAAAAAATCAGTCTAACATAAAAACTTCCTGGACTGGATCCGTGTTTTCATAAATCAATTTTGAACGACTGAAAACATGTATGCAAATGCACATCAAAGATACAACAAGAGAGCAAACCTTAGTATCAGTGTAATATAATAGGGACTAATATAAACCAAATGAGATTACCATTTCTGTTAAATTTTCGTACAAGCTCATTGGAATGTGCAATCAAAACTGAAAACAGCAGGATTGATAAGAAGATATTTTCCTCTTCCTAAGGTTTAAGCTCACAACGAAGATACTAGCAGCACATGTTTAAACAGACAAATATCTCACAAGTCAAAAAGAAAGCAACTTCAGAAAATAGTTATCAAAAAGTATAGTTTAACTTAGTATCAGTGCGTTTATCTTCTAAGCAAATCAGAATGCAAGTTGATACCAATACCTGACCATAGTAAATTCCAAGTTGATGCCGTATCTTCTAAGCAAAGAGTCACCCTTCAGAATTCTATTAATTTGCAAAGTTTCAATTTCTGCAGAAACAGCAAATTCCTATTGGATTCTGATTTAGAAAAGCATATAAACCGGCTATTTTTAGAATAGAAACCATCATTACTGAGTTCAAAATTCAAACGACATAATTTTGATAGTACAAATAATAATAACATCAACCATTTTAAGTACGACGTCGTTTTTAATAACCACCGTCAAAACAGCATCATAATTGAGTTCCTTATTTTCCCTGATTGTTCAGGATCTAATTCCATTGTTTTATGAGCATAAATAAGGTTATAAGACCAGTAAAAGAGTGTGACTAAATCCACCAGGAAAGAGTAAATACCTTAATTTATCGCCTCTTTAGAATCTCAATGCCACGAGTCACTCTCAATATATCTCCTACTATTTTCAAGAGTCAGATTCCCACCTTCTAACTTCTGATGATCATTCGGCTTATTATGCTTTTCCTTCCCTCCCTGGCCACTGTAAATTATCACATCCCCTAAATCCTCATTGTCCTCATATCCACCAGAAAACACAATGCTAGTTGCAATGGGCTCCCCAATCTCACTTTGACTAGCACTCACATAATCAATTCCCGCTTGCGTCCGACCATGCAGGCCAAAAATAGAAAGCTCAACAAATTTAAAAAATAATCACCTACACTGACACCCGGTATAGTACCAATCAAGCGCTTGTCACGATGCATCCATAACCCGTTCTCATTCATCAATTTTGTTGCTTTCAAGTCCGGCCTTGACCTCTGATTCACAAATAATTCCTAACCATACAGTAAAGGAGATACTCTCAAACTATCATAAAATCCTCGTACCTCTGTACTCTAAGTAAAACCTTGTCTTCGTTTCTAAATCCATTTCCACCACACACATTAACTTACCTGATCTCACACTCTTTTTAACCGATTGCCTTGAAGTTTCCAAAATCCTAATCTCCTCCTCAGCAGCCACTACCAATGCCATTGATTTTGATCCTTTCACATCATCATTAGCATGTGCCTCGTTTTCACCAGAGCCCCAAACAACCAACGCCATCGAATCCTTCTCAACTTGCTCCGATTCCATAGGCATGAGGCGTTGAGATATAGTGGAGTAGATGAGTGATGATTTGGAAATGAGGGTGGCGAGATTAAAGGTAAAGGTGTCAGCTTTCAGTTACTGTGCGACGGTGACGGGAGAGGGGCATGTGGGGTCTTCGGTTTTGGGGGATTGTGGATTAGGGTTTTGCTGGGAATCCATGGAATTGGAGTAAAGAACAGAGGATCGGTGTGTTTCTCTTTCTCAGGGTTTTGACTTTCTTTGACCTGCTTGTAATGACGTAATCAAATGATGTGAACCGATATGACGGTCGGACCGGACATATTGGTTTATTTTTCTGGTGTGTTTGACTTTTGAGAGCAATCCGGTTGTTTGTCCTTGAAACTTATGGTCGGATCAAACCAATTTTGTAAATTTGTTTTTTCATTCCTGATTCTATCACATACTCCCTCCATCCAATTTTGAGTGTCCCATTTGAAAACTTTCACAGTTTTTAAGAAAATTGAAAAATGTGAGGTAAAAAGTAAGAAAGAGAATGAGTGAGATAAAAAGTATGAAAGAGAGTGTAAATATAGAGGTAAAAAAGTTTCTATTTTAGGAAATGAGAAGATCATTTTGGGACATCCAAAAAGGAAATGGGACACTCATAATGGGACGGAGGGAGTATGATTAAAATTAGTTTGAAATCACGTAGTGTAATTAAAGAATCCACCAAAAAAATTATAGATACGAATGGCCATGACCAAATTTTCTATGTATTCGTCATGTTGCATTTGAATTTAAAGTTGGGAATGGGCCGCTTTTAAAAAAGGTTGTGTTGATCGATCAGTGCTGGGCCTGACGGGTCGAAGCCCATTTACATTTTGCTGACCGTTAAGTTAGTTATGCTTGAAAAATAGTTAGTGAATTCAGAGGATTTTTACCTGAGCACAAATTGATGTTGTCCTTGTCAGTAGGAGGAATTTAAGCTGTTCCACTTCAGCTCGATCGCACACTTTTCGATGTATGACCTCCTTCCGTGACTATATAATGAGAACCTGTTTGTGATGGATGACAACAAAACAATTCACCAAACATAATTTTGAGCAAGAAAAATGTCATCAAACACTCAACAAAGCTTCAGTTCAGGTCAGAACACCGGCCAAGCTCAGGTACAGTCCCCATTGACTAAAATGGAATGTCTATAATGTGTTAGTTTTTAATCAAAAAATAGAATTCAGGTAGAAAATTGTCCAATGATCGAAATTACATTTAGTTTTGCAATGTGATTTCATTTTTGTTTTTGTAATGGTGTAACAGATGAAGGCTGAAGAATGGATGCAATCAACAAAGGACACAGCAAATGCGGCAAAAGACCGGACGGCTGATGCGACACAATCTGCTAAGGAATCAGCTCAACATGGGAAGGATCAGAGTGCAAGCTTCCTCCAACAGGTCATGATCAATAATCTCAAGAACATTTGCTTGATTTGAACAATCTTTTATTTTGTAAATATCAATTTATTGATGCTTGCAGACCGGAGAGCAAATTGCGAGCATGGCTCAAGGTGCGGCGGACACAGTGAAGAACACTCTTGGAATTAATAACGACAACAGCATCAGCAGTAGTAGAAAGTAATTTTCTTTATGTATTAAGTCGGTTAGTCCAGCGATGAATTCAATCCTTTAAATACTTTTGTTTATGTTATGAAAGTAAATTATATGTAACAAATAAAAGATTTTGAGAATGCCTATTGAGACATTTTACAGCTCTCTTGCATAAATTTGTAGTAGCACTGGTTGGTACTAAATCCAATCACAAACTCACATCAGTGACTTGAAGTGTCTAAGTTCCGATAATATCATCGACGACAACGACGAATCTAAACGGACGAATCAGCGAGCCCCCGGATCAAATCAGCATTCATTCATTTGAATCTGGACCAGAGAAAATTCAAAACATCCAACAAAGAAGAGTACCTAAAAACACAACATGTTCACAAAACTAAACACCATATCCACCATACCATAATTCAATGACAACATGCACATGTGACCCATAAAACCCTACTAAGATTATGACCACATCCTTATCCCAGAGATCTCCAGCTAACTTCAGATCATAACATAAGGGTATCCATTAGATCACAATATCTGTAAAGTTCAAGCACCAAATTATAAATCCATTTTGACACCTTGTATCATTTAGGCAAAGTGAATTTGGTATCACATGCCAGACTTTTTATACGCAATTTGGAGTTTAGAACCTCAATTTGCGCTAAAAGTACTTATGAACGTGTGAAAAACTTTAGTATAAAGCATGTAAGATGTGCAACATTTGCGGACAAAAGCTAAGGATAAGGCCGTTGGGACGACATATGCCTTTGATTACACGAATAATTTACTTTACACGACACATACAGTAATGGACCACCATACCTATACACCGCTGTCCTCTTAATATCTTACCTGTATCGTAGTTGATCGCAACTCAAAGACACTCAAATGCCCCACTCCATTGTCCACTTTATGCATCAAGAAGGCAAGGATCAAAATAAATGTAACACAGACAAGGTCATCAGTAACAAGTAACAAGTAACAACTTCCAAGATTCAATGAAGTGGAAGTACATGTAGCTTGAATTATGAGAACAAAATCAAAACTACATAATGGAGCAACAAACATTTTTACATGAGTTCAGAGAAAAAACTCTTCTTCAAACGGAATAAAAGGATACTAAAAGTATAGACAACACAAGACGCAAAACATTTCAATCTCAACTAGCTGCGAAAAATTCTTTTTATGTGGTATGGGACTTAGAGCAACGGAAGCTAAGATCAATATGAAAAAACTCCTAATATGGTGAGCCCGGCATAAAAGAATAACGAAAATGTATTGAGCAACTAATTCGACCTGACTCATACAGAATCATGCTCATTTGAGACCCTTAATTTTGGGTGAGACCCTGAGACCCCAATCATGGCCGTTGATTGGGTTGCTTTTAGGGTCCAGATTGTGCCACGTGGAGGTGAGAGAACAAAAGCAACAATTCTCTCACCTCCGATTTTTGAAATTCTCCAACCTCCACGTGGCACAATCTGGACCCCAAAAGCAAACCCAATCAACGGCCATGATTGGGGTCTCAGGGTCTCACCCAATAGTAAGGGTCTCAAAAGAGCATTACTCGACTCATACAACAAGCTAAAACTAAAACTATTACTTAAATAATTGATTAGAGCTCACCGACATTCACTCTCCTACCTAGTGACTATCCACAGAGTTAACTGTCGCGTTGCGCATCTGCTTCATCTTTCTCATCTCGATAATCTTCCTATGAGAACTGGAGTGAACTGCACTGGAAAATGTTGGGCTATTGGCTGGCCGATACTCTGAGCATAGCCTCCCGGACTTGTATCTAACACCACAAGCATTGCAAAGAGTCTTTGGACCATCAGGACCAGCACGCCACTGTGGAGTCTTCTCTGACCCACAATGCTTACACTTCCTGCCAGTGGTGCCACTGCTTTCTTCAGCTTTTATAGCATAATTAGTACTTCTAGGTTTGTTGACCTCAATCCTGCTGCATAAGACAAACCACTGATGACTAGGGACATCAACAAAACCACCTCGAAGCCGCCTCCGTAATCCCTTGCTTCTAGGGCGACGTATCGGAGGAGCAAGGCCACGTCCACTGCAGCAGCTAGTAATAACCGTGTTGCTTCTATTGGAGTTATCACTTCCAAAACTGCTATTGCTGTTATCCAAAACCGAAACTGGACTCTCATGTTTAAGTGAAGTAGTGCTGGACTCTAAAGTCATCATGTCGACAAATGTATCCACAGGCGGAAACACATCTTTATTTGATAACCACTCTAACTCTTCCTCATCTTCACATTCCTAAATCAACCAAAATTCATCAAAAAATGCACAAAACTCGAGCATCATTCCAAGCGCATATTATCACATTCGAATACAAACATAATCAGTTCTATCGGTTGCAATTCTGAAAATGACAACCACTGGACCTAACATATTCAACCACAGAACAATATATGCCAAAGCTGTTTCGCATAACTTTACAGTTGGCTACACATGACAGCATCCCAAACTCCAACTTTCAAAATTCCCCACCATTCAAACAAAGCCCATTTCAGCAGGTAATCAATTACACATTTCCTTCACACCTTTCCTTTACACCTTTCAATTTATTTATTTTTAAAATTGAGATAATTCACTATTTTACTCATTTTTAAATTTTAATACAAAAACAGTGGACCAAAAATAAAAGTCCAATTTACTAGTAAATCAACCAATGACAAGAAACAGGTCATAAATCAGTAATCAATAGAATGACCAAAATACCCCCAGCCAACTTCTACTGAACTACTAGTCAGAGTGTCAAACACAGACTCTCCCTTCCTCACCTACCGAGTTGACTCACCGGGTCAACTCTCCAACTCGGGCGATTCAAGGACGAAATGAGCGAAAGTGAATGAAATTTTCCGAGTCTGGAAACTTACTGGCGGAGGAAACACGGCGGAGGAGGGCGGGAGAAAGGGTTCCTTGGGGTTGTTGGTATTGTGCAAGGTGTCGGTTTCGTCGATGTTGAAGTTGAGAAGGTCGTCAATGAAGCATGCGGACGGCGCCGTGTCGAAAAAGCCCATTCCCGGCACCGGAAAGGCGGAAGCTTTAGGGAGTGGGTGTTGAGTAAAGAAGAGTAACGGAAGAGAGAGAAAATGAAAAGGTTGTGTCCAAGGAGACGTTGTAAGGAGAGGTTTGTGGGTTTTATTCTTTTTAGGTCATTAAATTAACTTAATTATTAATGGACGGTTAAAATTAAAATAATTTTTATTAAATGGAATTTTGAAAAAAATATCAATAATATACAATTTTTTTAAAAATTAAATCTCATTCGTTGAATTAAATCTCATCCTATGTACTGTAACTTTTAGTAAGACGGAAGGACATAATCTCAACCGTTGATTTTTATCAATTCAACGGTGATATTGGTAACTGTCAATCACCAATCGCCCGTGTTTTTTACAAATCCAACCGGCCAATTAATTAAAATCCAACTTTAATCTCAACCGTCACATTAATCAAATCAACGACCAAGATTACATCCTTATGCCTCACTAAATTTACATGTCTCTCTAAAATCCAACTCCATTAATTATTATTCATGTTTTAAGTAATTATTAAGAGAATTGAATACTATAAAAATTGATTTATATTCTTTATGTTTATTTAAATTTAATTGTATTAAAAATAGGAAAAGTTTCTAATTTAATTATAATTAAACGTTTAGGTGGGTGCTGATAAAAGCTCAGTATGGGTGTGGGGTAGTATTATGACGAGGAAAAGGCATGGATTCATTTGCTTTTTTGTTGATTTCTTTGCTTCATTTGTTTTTATGTTTTTCAATTTTATGATATTATTATATATCTAAATATGACATTATTGTTACACTTAACCACAATCTTTATTCACTTCATAAAATAAAATTTCATAATTTAATTTCTCGTAAAAAATGATAAGAAGATTTATTTAGGATTAGAAAAACGCACGATATAGAATGATTTATTGAGTATAATTACGTAAAATTGTATTCCTATGAGCACTGTATTATTGAAGGCATGAGGAATATGAATCACATTCTCTACTCTCAGTGGTTATTGCATGACATGTTTTGGATGAGTAATGCTCTTTTGAGACCCTCAATTTTGGGTGAGACCCTGAGGTCCCAATCATGACCGTTGATTGGGTTTGCTTCTAGGGTCCAGATTGTGCCACGTGGAGGTGAGAGAACAAAAGCAACAATTTCTCTCACCTCCGATTTTTGAATTTCTCTAACCTCCACGTGGCACAATCTGGACCCAAAAGCAAACCCAATCAACGGCCATGATTGGGGTCTCAGGGTCTCACCCAATAATAAGGGTCTCAAAAGAGCATTACTCGTTTTGGATAGACATAATGCATGATGGTCAATGATACTGTCGTCTTACATAAGATGAGACATTGCACCAGTTGCAACTCTATACAGCATAGCACCATGTGATTCAGTCATGTGCTCTCGAATCTTTTAAGTGCAATCAACCATTTTAAACTCTCCTTTTTTGATTTCAGAATCCTCATCAACTTTTTCTCACATCTTTTTGTATATAAATATCGAAAAAGTATCATGTGGAACCCCCACTTTTTCATGGATCCATGGATCCATGGATCTCTCTTTGTATTCGTTGATTGCATTTTGGACGCACCAGATTGTGCCAGCGCATTAATGAGCATGTGCAACTCACGTGTGCATTTCAAAAATGCAAACACGTGGCACAATCTGGTGCACACAAAAAATGCAATCAACGGTGATGAAGGGGGATCCATGAATCCATGGAAAGAGGGGGGTTCCACATGATACTTCCCCTATAAATATCTTGCTCACAGTCACAGTTAATCGTCTGTGTATTTAACAAATTTTTAATTTTTAATTAATTTGATATTTAAAGACAACCAACATGCCGACATGTTGATTATTTATGGTTGGGAGATCGATTGATTGGTAACAAAACTCCAAATGCTCACACTCAAAAACTCCCCTACTTGACAAAATCACATCAACTCACATTTCATGTTATGTTAGGCCACTTTTGACCACAATGAACCTTCACTCTTAACCTGCCTAACTTTGACTCCATATCAGATGGGCCGGAATCGTTTCACATACGGGCTTGAATCCTTATTGGGCCAGGCCCACTAATACTTTGGCTTATCTAGATGTGTGCTGATGACGTGGCAGAATCTTAAGCACCGTGGGAGTCACACGCTCGGATTTTTCCAATCAATCTTCGGATCGAAAAATACGGCGTCGATCTCCGGCGGTATTTTGAAGATGAACGTCTTTTAGCAGAAAAACTTTACAAGCAGAAAATGAAGACGTTGGTGGCTCACAATGCGTTGACTTCAGTCAACAAGCTTTGTTTGGTGACTTCCTCTCAATCGCCTCACCCCTTTGGTTCTTTGATTTTCAAATCGACGGTAGTTTCAACCTCTGGTAAGTGCTTCAACTTAAATCTGTAATTTGTATGTATTTCCGTGATTGTAGAGTATTTGTTTGCGTCTTTAGAAATTAGATGTAAAGTTTGTGTTAAGTGTTTCATCATTTTCAGTATTCACAATGCACATTATATTGAAGCACTCTGTATTATAGCTTTCCTAGTTCATTTGAAAATGATTCTTAGATTGCGGAACTCTATTGAAAAATCATTTTTTTGTCATAAGCATTTTCCAAAAGTACTACAGAAGTATTTTTCGTAAGTGTGAGTGTTACCCTTCAAATATTTGTTGTTCTAGCATGCATTAAGATTTTCTTCTACACCTAGTTGGATGGAGAAAGATATCAATGCGCAACATGCCTATGTCAGCAATTAGAGCCCAATCATCAGATGCTGGCCTTGGATCTGAAGGCAGCGAAAAAAAGGAGGCGGATGAGACCCCAGTACACACCAATAAAGCAACAGTAGATAGCATATCTATAACGTGAGTTGTGTAAACTTATTCTTATGAACTCCACTCTTATGTATCGTTGATTGAACTGTGGCCAAAAAATCTCTCCTTTTGCAAGCGACAGCGGTTTTTACATCATTTTTGTAACTTTGCACCTCTCCTATTTCTTTATTTCTGGTGTGTGTCAAGTACATTCAAATTTGACAATGACTTTTGAGAAACATAATTTCTTTTGCAGTGGAAAACAACCAGATCAGCTACCTTACGCTCTGTCTGTAGCTTCAGTCCTGATTGGAACTGGAGTGATCTTTTCTCTGATTGCTTTTGCAAAAGGAGGACCGTCAACAATCCTAGATGCGATATCGAAGTCAGGCTTCACAGCAGCTTTCTCTTTGATATTGGTTTCAGAAATTGGCGACAAGGTGATTATATGGATATTGATGTATTTATATGTATTATTTGTAGATCCACATTGCTTTTCAACCTTTTTCGTGAATTAGCACATGGTAAATGGTAATATGAATAATCAATATGGATAATTATTAGTTCACTGTATCACTTTTAGCTCAAATGATACTGTTTGCAAATATCTCTGTATTGGATCCTGAAAATTATTTAATGACAGTGTGTATTTGCCACAGACATTTTTTATCGCTGCGCTCTTGGCCATGCAGTACAAAAAAGGTTTGGTATGTTATCTTTTAGGCTCTTCTTATTTCTGAATTTTTAAGAGTGAGACATATGAAATAGCCATTATTAGCTACTGTTTTTAAATTATCAAGTTATTGAAAGCGGATGCAACCGTAAGGACATGACATAGTAAATAGGATATCAGAAGTAATCCTAGAATGGTGGGAATATCATTGGTTAAATGACTCTTCAACTATTATTGATGCCATAGATATAAAATGCATATGAAATGACTAAAACTTGTTGCTTTGACTACTTGCATATCTAGTTCTTACATGTTCTTACTCATAATTGTGCTGGCCAGGTTCTGTTGGGTTCAATGGCTGCTCTTTCACTCATGACAATCTTGTCAGTCGTCATGGGACGGATTTTTCATTCAGTACCTGCTCAATTTCAGACAAGTAAGCTTACTTTTAGTTTCTCAGTGAAGTAGGCACAGCAGGTTCACATGACTGGACTAGTTATTTCGATTCAAAATAGTGTTCCAATTTTCCACAGCTAAACTTCATTAGGGTTTGGTTTGAATCAAAACAACCTTTTTGTTTGTTTGGAGTTCTTGCAGCAAATCTGAAAGCGGCCCAATTTTAGTTTCTTAAACTTCATGTGGGATTTAGCGTGCGGGTCCTATCCATTGTTCTGGAAATACATAAAAATGATGCAAGCCTAATCTTTTTGGAATCTTTACAGCCCTGCCACTCGGAGAATATGCTGCAGTTACTCTTCTGTTGTTTTTCGGACTAAAATCAATCAAAGATGCCTGGGAACTTCCATCAAAAGGAGAAAAGAGAGATGATAAAAGCAGTAGTGGACTTGATGAATATGCTGAAGCCGAGGAGCTTGTGAAGGAAAAGGTACTCGAGTTCTGAACAGTCTTGTAGTTGGAGTCAACTTCCAAACTATCTCATTTGGATGTTTGCATAGTAGTCTAAAGCGTGTGAGCTTCATTGTATAGGCATCGGCAAGAAATTCACTTGAGATCATCTGGAAATCATTCAGCCTTGTATTTTTCGCAGTAAGTTAATTGATTTCAGTAACTCTTTTGAGATTCAATCTTAAAATGTTCTCTAAATTGTTTGGTATCAAGGGTTACGACTTTTGGGTGTTACCTGATTACAACTGCAGTGTTTATTTTCCCACAATATCTACTAGTGTTACATAGTCATGCTTACAATTTCGAGTTTCTAAATGTATGTAGGAATGGGGAGATCGCTCAATGCTCGCAACAGTTGCCCTTGGTGCTGCGCAGGTAAACATTCATGGGACGATAATGTTCAAATTATTGATGTGATCCTATGCCTCAGATATATAACATGCCTTTGAATCTCATAACTCAGTCTCCTTGGGGAGTAGCAAGTGGTGCAATTGGAGGGCACCTTGTTGCAACATTGGTTGCTATTCTTGGTGGAGCCTTTTTTGCAAACTACATTTCCGAGAAACTGGTACTATAGAAGATCACTAATGTCTTAATTCCAATACACAATTAACAATAACTAATTCATATAACACGTTGACTGAATGCAGGTGGGATTCATAGGCGGAACATTGTTTCTAGTTTTTGCTGTGGCCACACTTTTTGGGGTATTCTAGCACTCTCTTAGAATCAACTTTAAAGGCAATCAGCGTCTTTAGGTATAGGGAGCTGACGCAACAAAAATCAGATTTGGAACCACTGCCAATATCAAGGGGCAGATCACCTCAAAATGTGCGTACTCAAGAGTTTGGCTTGATTAATAACAAGTAACCCTCTTTGCATGTAACATACAAAGCGATCCTGATTTATTTATAGTTATTCGCATCAGACAGTTCACAGTTGCGTAAACACACATTTTTTGGCAGCACTATCAAGTAATTGCTTGTTGGATCCTAATTGCTTGTTTGAATTATGATGTTCTAACTTTGTATTAATATTCTAGAGGTTTTGAATGATTACATAGGGAAAGTATCATGTGGAAACCCCTACCTTTTCATGGATCCATGGATCCCTCTTTGCATTCGTTGATTGCATTTACTGTTTGTATTTTGGACGCACCAGATTGTGTCAGCGCATTAATGAGCATGCGCAACTCACGTGTGCATTTGTCATGTGCAACTCACATGTGCATTTCAAAAATGCAAACACGTGGCACAATCTGGTGCACACAAAAAATGCAATCACCGGTGATGAAGGGGGATCCATAGAAAGAGGGGTTCCACATGATACTTCCCCCTGATTACATATTACTGGCATAGATCATCTAGTGCATGTAAAAATGCCTTATGTTGACTTCAAGTGAATGAACAATTTATACAATCCATTCAAATTTTGAATTACTCAACAATAGATTGTTGCATATGTAGAAGATTGTGCTAATTAAGATAAGAATATTTGAAGTACAAAGTGGTACACTTTACACCACTTTCATTGACCTCCTCTTTCAAGTTTTTCTCCACTTATCTAATACTTAACTCCCAAGCTTTGGTGTATCAAAAAAAAAAAACTCCCAAGCTTTGAAGCCTCCAACCTCGCACTCCACTCTAAAAAACAACATTTTATATGTCTGCCGAAAGTTGTACTTAAATAAGCCATTCATGTCCCCAAATATAAACACCAAAATGCCACTCAATTCGCTCCAAACTAAATACCACAAAATCTGGTTTTTAGGTTGAGGTTGAGATTATTCAAAGTAGTTGCATTCCACCCTTAATTTTAAACCCTCCAATCAGTGAGTTGCTCACCCTAAAAGCATATTACTCATTTGTTAATACTTGCAAAAATCATGCTCAAATTCTCAAGATTATATATACTAATCTCTTCATGCATCAGAGAAGGGTATTATTGGAAATATTTTTCTTGAAAAAATATTGGACATTTCAAAGTCACTAAAGGCATCTCTAGCTGGCCTGTCATGAAAGAATAGTAGTCCACCTGAAGACTTTAAATTAAACAATAAACAAATTATCAAATTGTACCAATTTCACTAAATCCAAACTTCCTTCCACCAAGTCAGCTTCACACTTTAGCGACGGAAAAGAAGGTTTTATTTCGTCGCTAAAAATGCATGATCTGGTTATATCATAATCTTCTCTGTTGCTATCAACTGTTATGATACTAAAAAAGGTTGCAACAATTCCTTATTCTTTCAAACAAAGAGAAGAACTCATTGAGATTTATTCTCTACTTGCTATTCCCTCAATGTCTTGCTTCAACATCCAAATCAAGCCTCACAAGTCATGGAAGAACATCTCAACCGGCCTCCGCTCCAAGCTTCGTAAGCTCAGGAACTCCACCAACCATGTAGTTGCCACCACACGCCGCCTTACATCTCGCACCCACCGTCGCAACTCTTCAAACCGAAGCTACCGTGAATTAGAATCCAACAGATTCATGGCTTTATATGTTGATCAACTATATGCAGCTGCACGGCACGGTCATGTGACATATGCTAGAGAAGCAACAAAAGCAAGAAGCAGAGCAGCAACAAATATCATCATTCATCTTCTTCTATTGGTAATATTAATCATGGAAAGAGAGTCATGGTGAAACCTGAAGGATCATCTTCAGTTGCTACGACGCATAGTCGAAGCGCGAAGTATGAGACGGTAGACGATGCTTGGAAAGCCATAGTGGCGAAATCTCCTTTACTCAGGGTTGATGAAAGGGCTGAAGAGTTCATCAACAAGTTCAAAAAAGATATGATGTTACAAAAGGAGAAGTCATTGATGGACTACCACGACATGATCGCTCGAGGTGTCTAACCATTCAATCACTACACCATTTTTCCCGTTTTTTGTTGATTTCTAAGTACACATGATTTGGTGTGTCAAAACACTATACACTACAGATTGATTTTTTTACATTTACATTTGATGTTAATTGTTACTGTTTTGCATATGTATCATGATGTTGTTATCTATTTGGATGTGTTGAAAAGGAAAGTGTTGTTATCTACTTTTGATGGTTGAGATTTTAGATGAATGAGATTGAAAGTCCAAAAGCTGATTGTATACTACAAGTAGTTAATGGTATGTGTGATGGGTATTAATCAGAACAGTCTGTAAAGCTAATTTGGGAAGACAGGAGCGGATCGAGTTGGATTTGTATTTGATTAATGTTGTTAGTGTGTCCTTGTCAGTTGCATGATGGATTATATCAATGCAAATTGTTAACATCATGAGGTAAGCCATGTTGAGATCAATCAATTTAATTTTTGCAAATTGTTATCTGAACTTTTATTCAGATAATCCACACATACAAATTATTTATTTATCCATATAGAACTACGTTTAATATTACTTCGATAAACTTGAAAAATTTACCAAAATAACCTTTTGGACATCGTCCATGCAAATTATTTTCAAACATTAAATCAGTTTAAATAAATAATATTATTTAGATTTGTAAAATGATATTATGGATGTGCAAAATAAGTGGTTGAGAGAAAATCAGCTTAAAGCTAAGTCAGCCGTTGACTACATCTACCGTTCAAGCACAAGAGAGTAACTTACGCTACTGTGAACCCGAAACGACGTCGTAATATCACGCTAATCTCCACTTATACACTGCGTAGGTCTGCTGTTGTCTTCACTCCTTATCTCTCGACTACCTCGATCGCATCGATCCTTTACATCTCCGTCGTCTTCGTCTTCCGATCATGGCTAAGGATCCAGTTCGCGTCCTCGTCACCGGCGCCGCAGGTACTACTTTTTCCAACAATCGGATCGGCTGCGTTGTGGATTAGGGTTTAATTGCTTTGATTGGGACTGCAATTGAAATAATATCGATCCGATTGCATATATCGAGTGACGTACTGACGTGTATTGATTGATTTGATTTGATTTTAACTGGATGATCTTGAATATGGAAATGAGTGGAAGATGAGTTGTTTATATATGAGTCTGAGAAGAGCTTTTATGTTACATAAAATTGAAATCAAAAAGTTATCAAAACTGCGTAGATCCAAACTTGGCTACTGTATCTATCACTAAACAGACTTTAATGGAAGTAGCATTATTAGTTTATCCGTTTTTAGTAATAACAACTGATTCTGAATTGAGATATTCACTCTGAAGATCATTAATATATAATTGACAGTAGGATCTAAAATATTGGTTTGACGAATATTCAGGGCAAATCGGATATGCTCTTGTCCTATGATTGCCAGGGGAATTATGCTGGGGCCAGACCAGCCTGTCATCCTTCACATGCTCGACATTCCACCTGCAGCTGAAGCCTTGAATGGAGTGAAAATGGAGTTGGTTGATGCTGCATTCCCTCTTCTCAAAGGTTTTGAATTTCCTGTTAATGAATGTTTTTTCCAATTACAAGGTGCTGATATTGTGTGTATGACAGGTGTTGTTGCAACTACTGATGTTGTTGAGGGATGCACTGGTGTCAATATTGCCGTCATGGTTGGAGGTTTCCCAAGGAAAGAAGGCATGGAGAGGAAGGATGTGATGACTAAGAATGTGTCCATTTACAAATCACAAGCTTCTGCTCTTGAAAGTCATGCAGCTCCTAATTGCAAGGTATGGCTTTACTGTTTGTGCAATGCTGACGACATATTGATTTGTTCACACATTAGTTTCAAGCTCTTTTTGGGGGTCGGTACAGTTTTGCATTTTCTCTACCATGAAGCAGAAACCATTTTGACCATTTGTAATGTTGTACCGTTCAGGTTCTAGTTGTTGCCAACCCTGCCAATACCAATGCATTGATCCTTAAGGAATACGCTCCATCTATCCCTGCTAAGAACATCACATGCCTGACAAGGCTCGACCATAACAGGGCACTTGGTCAGATATCAGAGCGGTTAAATGTTCAAGTTTCTGATGTGAAAAATGTCATTATCTGGGGTAACCACTCGTCAACTCAGTACCCAGATGTCAACCATGCTACCGTTAAAACACCATCTGGTGAGAAACCTGTTCGTGAACTTGTGAAGATGACCAATGGTAAGCCCACAAATACTTATAATGGGATATTCATTACGTGAATGTGTTTTACCTATATTTATCCAGTGTCTTATTCATTTTGTAAAGGTTGACATCTGAGTTCATCACAATTGTTCAGCAAAGAGGGGCTGCAATTATTAAGGCTAGAAAGCTCTCTAGTGCACTGTCAGCTGCTAGCTCTGCTTGTGATCACATCCGTGACTGGGTGCTTGGAACTCCTGAGGTTTGCATCTGAATTCGATCCAAACTCCGTGTGGGACTCCATCAAAGACTAATGTTTTAAAAATGGACATTTTTTCTTCAGGGAACATGGGTGTCAATGGGAGTGTACTCAGATGGCTCATACAACGTGCCAGCTGGCCTCATTTACTCATTCCCTGTCACCTGCCGCGACGGAGAATGGTCGATAGTTCAAGGTAAAAATACAATTTTTTGAGAACTGTGCGATATAATCTCCGTTTTTGCTTCTAAGCAATATCCGGGTTTGAATACCCATCTTTTATGAGGATGGGAGCAACAGATTTAGCATCAGTAAACATAAATAGTTTGATTAAGTGATCTGTGTATAGAACTCACCAACAAAATGATTGCCACACCTTCGTTTGCTGCCCCTTCTAATTCTTAGGTTGAACTGAGTACACCTACTCATTTTCTAAACTGTGCTTTGTTGTTTAGGATTAAGCATTGACGAGTACTCAAGGAAGAAGCTTGACTTGACAGCTGAAGAGCTTAGCGAAGAGAAAGCTCTGGCCTACTCATGCCTCTCATAGATGCCCCATTTGTGTGAATGGTGGTCCTGAAGTTAGTGTTACGGGCAGTATTTTCAGTTTTCAATAAGCTGTTTTCATTTGGTGCAAAATTCTATGTAAGAGAAGCATCTTCTCTTTGCATTGATTTTATGCTCATGACTGGCACTGGTTTGATACTTTGCTATTCTGACTTTTGGGATGGAACTTTATTTTTGGTCCCAGCTGTTTGATTTGGCAATTCGACTCTTTTAATCCAGATATTGTTTGGCAAAAATCATTATATGCAGATGTCAAGTCATTTATATTTAGATAATATAAACCTCGTGACTTACAAGGGGCACAATGACGAAGCATGTCTTCTTTCAACTGTTAATAACAACCAACGTACCCTTTGAGGGATGACAAAATTTTAACGTTTCGTTTCCTACTAAAGCGTGAAAACTGACTAAGTAAATATCTAATATGATTCAGATAAGTCACTGACAATTCCTCATTAAACCGCATAAATACATCATCAACTAAAAGCTATGTCCAGAGCATTAGTGTGATAGCTCAACAATCAACATTCTATTTAACAATCATGAACAAAGATAAAATTAGTTCCTAAGCAATGCTACTATTGATTCCACGCATTCTGTGTTGAGAAGCTACTGTAAGTTAGTCGGTTGGTTCACACCTTTCATCCGTATCTTTAAATTTGTGCATCATACTCATAATCAAGATCCACGTCACTTGGAGGTCTTGCTCGCTTAGCATCTCGTCCAACTGGCCTTCCTTTCTTTGGTTTCCCTCTACACAAGAGAGTCAGGTACAGGTTTGTAATTCTAATATAACACTTAAATATCAATTGAACTGATGACGAATATTGAGAAGATTGTAAATTAGTACGGCGCAGGGGGTGCACATACATTCCATTGCCAGTTAAACCTCCTTTTGAACGCCCTGGTCCGAACTCAGCTCTTCCATCTAATGGAAACATTGATCAGTACGGAAAAACATAAACACAAATGCAAGCATTTTGATTAACTAGTATGTGGCCAAACCAAGAACTTACCATCACGTGCATTTCTTAGTTCTTCAGCCTGAAGTTGAACAACACAACATTAGTAAGAATTTAAAGGACATGATCATATGTGACTTGTATATCGACTTCACTGGCAAACGACAAAACATAGAGCAAGGCCAAGGATTTGTAAATCCATGACAACATAGAGTAATCTGGATGATTCTTATATTCATTGGGAAACCTCACCTATTCTTGTAAATCCAGTTTTGTGGAGTACTTCATGATTTTAAATATGATTACAGGGTATACGAATGAGAAGACAATGAAGACATATTGGGGAAAGCTGGCATGTGATCCCACAGAATTTTAAGAGATGCAAATCTACATCTGCAACTCACATTATTCTAAAACCACAAATCATGAGTTTGAATTGAAATTTAACCAACTATCCATTAGGCAGACACTTCTGTGGAACTTAGTAGTTAGAAACTCAGCGCTATTGGTATAAAAAAAAGTGGCACTGAAACAAGACGTACGGCTGGTGATGTCACAGAAGACAATGAGAACAGCCTATCTTCAGTCTGAAACTTCCTCGATCTCTTCACACTGCAAATATATGAACAGCGTTATTTAGTAAGAAATCAATGGAAATGCACAAATACGGCCACCACAAGATCAACAAAAATCAATCCTTTCAAAGGCGGAAAACTGAGTCAATAAAATTTCTCCAAGTTTCAATTTAGAGCTAATTTTCTTGACATACCAAAACCAAAAAATCATCTTCCCTCACATTTCATTCATAAACCAAATAGAGCACTCGCAAATTTAACCAAAAATGAAACTTTGTTACTTCGTAGTGTTCTTTGTCGATGACAAATACCCTTCATATCCTTTCAACACATTTCCAACGTGGTTTGAATCCTGTAAATAACTTGTCTCAAGCTCATAAACCTGTTAAAGAAAAAATCTCATTCAACACAAACTCTTCCAAATAATGTATCAATTTTTTAATTAAATCAAACCAGTTTTGAAAACTGATATGAAATCATGGAAAGGTACCTGCTTTTCGATTGTACGAAGTTCTTCATTCAACTTATTCTTTTTGATGAGAATAGAAGCCAGCACCGCCGCCGGATTTTGCCCTAAAATGTTGAAATTAGGGTAATGAAGATCGGATCAGGTAGATGCAAAATTGATGACATAAATCAAACGATTACCTTCAGGATCCATCCGAATTCGAAAGTCCCCAAAAACGCCTCTTTGGATCGGAATCCTATTTGCTGTCGTGTAGTTCTAGGGTTTCGTTATGCACAGCGGTTAAAACTGTCTTACCGTTAATATCTCATTCTTGACTTTATTACAATAAAATAATTATAAATTGTAAAAAAATAAAATAAATCAAAATGAAAAATGAAAATGCAGTAGCTGACAAAAAACAAAGAGAGTAAAGTCTCATCCAACTGCATATCCATCTTCTAATCTCAGCTTGCATCCCAACAACACTAAACAAAACCCAATTTGCTATCCAACTCCAAGATTCAACCTTTTTGCTTGTAGGTGTGGTGTCATCACTTCCTCTGTAAGTGATCCAAATCTGGATACTTTCTATATTTTGATACCTAATTTTTTCAATTTTTTATTTCAAGACTTACCTTTTCTGGGGCTCAGATGGGACAAGGTGAGTCTAGGGATAATGTTATTCTTTTCAATAATGTTTTGTGTGTATTTAAAGTATGCACTTGCTCTTGTCTTGGATTTGTGCTTTGCAGTCACATGGGGTTTTATGTATCAAGTCTCATCTTCTTTTGCTGTTCTTGGAATTGTCTTGGGAGAATCTGTTAGTTTCTTTGTTGGGTCGTGTGATTTGGTTGTGATTTTGAAGGGTCTGATTCACTCACTTATTTTAAGTTAGGCTCAAGGTTAGGTTGTGTTTGGTTTTGAAGTGGATTGGGAATTTGGGGAAGTGGGAAATCTTGAGTTTGTGGTGTTGAGGATTTTTAAGAAAATGGGGCTTCATCTGGAAGGTATTGATTTTGTGTTTGCTTGTGACACTCCATGTGTCTTGTCCATATCGGTTAGAAGCTGTGCGTGCAAGCCTTTAGTCATGTGCTTAGAGTACTTGAATGTTTTAGTTGATTATTCAGGGATGTTCGGAAATTGCTTGATGATAGAAATGGCTGATTGTGTCATCCTGACCCACTTGATGGATTTGCAGGTTGAGAATTCCTTAGGGTTGAGGTTTTGGTTCTGAATTTGGATTGGATTGATGGAAGGGGAGGAGTCGAGGACCATTGTGTGGTTTAGGAGGGATCTGAGGATTGAGGACAATCCAGCCTTAGCTGCAGCTGCTAGGGATGGTAGTGTTTTTCCTGTATACATTTGGTGTCCTAAAGAAGAGGGTCAGTTCTTACCTGGTCGAGTTTCACGGTGGTGGCTAAAGAATTCTCTTGCTCAGCTGGAGAAATCCTTGACTCTGCTCGGTGCTTCACTTTCTTTCATCAAAACTCAGGATACCTTTAGTGCCTTATTGGAGTGCATCCGATCTGTTGGGGCTACGAAAGTGGTGTTCAATCATCTTTATGGTAAATCACTGATTTCTCTTGTTGTGTATTAACAGTTCAAGTTTTATGACCGTCGAGGTTTGAGTTTCGCGGCCATTATTTTTCTGAGTGGTGTGAATTTCGTTGCGTAACAAACAAAAAATCTTTTTAAAGTTCCTGTCTGATTTTTTACCATTTTGTTGTTAGGACAGTAAAAATGTGAGAAATGTTAACATTTATATACATCTTAGATCCTGTTTCGCTTGTCCGCGACCATGAGATCAAACAAAAACTAGCAGAGCTTGGAATTCCAGTGCGGAGTTTCAATGGAGATTTGCTGTTCGAGCCTTGGGAAGTGTATGATGAGAAAGGTCATGCATTTACAACATTTGATGGCTTTTGGAAGAAATGCATGTCCCTGAATATTGAACCAATATCTCAGTTTCCTCCGTGGCGCTTGATTTCTTCTGCAGGTAATCTTTTCAAAGTGCCTTCTCAAGTATAATGCGTCGATGACAAAGACCATCCGCGTTGTATATTTTACTGAAACCTTGTCTGAATTTTTTCATGAAATAGGATTGATCAAGGGCTGCACAATTGAAGAACTGGGTCTTGAACACGAGTCAGAGAAACCTAGCAATGCACTACTAGGAAGAGGATGGTCCCCTGGTTGGAGTAGTGCTGATAAAGCTTTGAGCGACTTCATTGAGCTTCACTTGCATGAATATTCCAAAAGTAGGCTGAAAGTGGGTGGCAACTCGACCTCACTCTTGTCGCCATATCTTCATTTCGGGGAACTTAGTATACGAAAAGTATTCCAATGTGTCCAGCTGAAGCACATCTTATCCGTAAAAGAAGATAACATGTTACTGAAAGAGAGTGTGGACCTGTATCTTAAGGCCATCGGGTATAGGGAGTATTCCCGATACCTTTGCTTCAACTTTCCGTTCACGCACGAGCAACCACTTCTGAGAAACTTGAAGTTTTTCCCATGGAATCCTAATATGAATCATTTTAAAGCATGGAGACAAGGACGGACTGGCTACCCATTGGTGGATGCCGGAATGAGAGAGCTTTGGGCAACCGGGTGGCTCCATAATCGAATACGAGTAATAACCTCAAGTTTTTGTGTCAAGTATTTGCTTCTTCCGTGGAGATGGGGTATGAAGTACTTTTGGGATACCCTTTTGGATGCCGATTTGGAAAGTGATATTCTTGGCTGGCAGTATATCTCTGGGAGCTTACCTGATGGTCATGAACTTGATCGTCTCGATAGCCCAGAGGTACCCAACTTGAGTTACAATTTCAATAATTTACACATTTGTAGTACAAAACATTCTATGATATTCATCTTGACCTGAATTATTGCATTTTCCTGTTTGATTCAGATTCAAGGAGCGAAATATGATCCGGAAGGCGAGTATGTGAGGCAGTGGCTGCCAGAGCTTGCAAGGATGCCAGCCAACTGGATCCATCATCCATGGAATGCACCTTTAACCGTGTTACAATCTGCTGGAGTGGAGTTGGGACTAAATTATCCAATGCCCATTGTTGACATCGACGAGGCAAGAGATTCTTTAACCAACGCCATATTCACTATGTGGGAAAGAGAATCCTCCGCTAGAGCTGCAGACCCTAACGGAACAACCAATGAAGAAGTCAACGATAACACTGAAAACTTTGAACTCCCCATCCCAACAGTTGTCCTAAACCCGAAGGCTGCTGGCTCAACAGCATCTTCACGTGATCAGAGAGTGCCATCTTTTCAACAAGCCAAGAACAAGTCGATCAACAGAAAAAGATCAAAAAGTATATACATCGAAGAGCCAATGAGTAACAACAAAGCCGGACCATCGAAAGAAGATGAAGAAGACTCTCGGTCTACTGCTGAATCTTCTTACAAAAAGCAGATTACAACAAGCTCATTCTCTGTTCCACACTCGTGGATGTCAACTTCAGAAGGAAACACGCTGCGAGAGTGTGAAGATACAGCAGATGCATTGCAGGCCTCTGAGGATGAAAATGGCAAGGAACAATGTTCGAGCAAAATGGGTGTGTAAAATTTGTTCCAAAGATGTACTGGAGAATGAAACACATATGTTGTATAAGATTATATTATCTACTTGTAAAATAATGTATAAGACTGATAAGTACTTTGGCAAATATTGAAAAAACATGTGGACGGAAAGAGTGGAAAATCAGGTCTTAGAAGAAAATATGGAATTGGAGCATGTTATAACAAAAAGACTGATAAGTACTTTGGCAAAGGTTGAAAAACATCAGTGTTACAGTATCCTATAGTCATTCACACTAGGTTTCTCGTGAACTCCCTTAGAGTAGAGTTTTGAAATATAGTCATTTACTAGAACTTTCTGTAATGAGGTGGATTATCTACAGATGTTAGCTCTTTGATGGGAGCATATACCCTTGCTGGCGGAGCAACCGTACCAGGAAAAAAGGTTACCACAGATACCCTTGGAACAGTTTTGGCCAAGACTCGATGCATATTGCTTTTGAACTTGTCATTCGATACCATCTTGAACAAACAAAGAACAACAGTTTGAGTACATAACTAAATGTTTAGACATTGACAGACGCTGAAATGGAATTTTTATAAGGAAATTTAATACGTAACCAACCTGTAGAAGGTCTCCTATGTTGACAATAAGAGAATCTTGAATAGGTTGAACATCGATCCACTGGTTGTCATGCAGTACTTGGAGGCCACCAGTCTGGTCTTGTAAAAGAAGAGTGACGAAAGAGCTATCAGTGTGCTTGGTAAGTCCCAAAGTTAATTTCGGCTCAGGGCAGGCAGGATAGTAATGCCCCACAAAATTTGGACTTTCGAACACTCCATCGACTTTAAGTGACCAGAGTTCAGCCCCAAAGCCTCAGATAACAGTTCGAATATTGTGTCAACGAGGATTAAAACTTCCTTAATGTACTCTACAGTTGAATCCCTGCAGACCATCAAGGAAAATCCATTTAAAGAAAACCATAAATTTTAAATGCTAGAAAATGTAAAAATGCAGTTTGGACAGAAATTTTGACCTGCAGACTGAAGGTATGTCGGTGGGATCGACATGAGGTGAAGTGCTCAAAGAAACAGATAAGGAGTCCCTCCAGTTTGCTGCTCGTGAAAAGAACAGATCGTAGTTGCTATTGAACATCACTCTTTTAGTCACATGATTTCGTGAATAATACATCTTCTTTTCATCGATATCTTGTTCATGAAATTTGCGGATACCTTCTAACATATTTCTCAGAACTTCTTTAGGACAGCTATGATTCACCAGATGGAAAAATCCCCATTCTTCAGATGCCTTTCTGATTTCATCCACCACTAATTTATGCTTATCCGGATCATTAAGGCCACTTAAGTCTATCACAGGGAGTTGGGCGATACTTCTCAGGACAGAGACTTCTTCGCCGAGCTCATCTTGAGGGTGAATAAATATTTGAGGAACTTTGGAGATTCCATTTCGGACAAGTCCTTGGACACCAGCTTTAGTGTCTTCAAATGACTTGAGCTCTTTGAGTCTGCCACCACAACTCAAACTAGCACTGTTAGTGAAGATCTCCATTACTCGACACAACTAGGAAACTCAACAATGCTTGACGAGGAATATAGAGAGATCAAAAACTTGATTAATAAGGTCAATATATTAGGTGCAGTGCAACCAAGGAATATGCATTCTTCGTAAAGCAAAGCGTATCCACACACTTCAATATTTATCTACAAATTTTCATAACATAAAGCCAATATAAATGAAATAAAAAATCCTGCATTTGTCCTCAAATCCTCTTCCAATTATTTGTCCTTAAATTACAAGAGTAAAAAAACACATGAGAATAGTTGAAGAGTTAAATTCTCGAACACTGATGAGAGAACCAATGACATATTCAGTAATGCCTATCGCAAATGATACCAACAGAATCTACACATCAACTGCTCCGCCAATTTCTGCCCTTGTCAATCCATAATTCAACATTCATCACAGTAAATATTATATAAAAAATAAATCAACAACCAAAACACTACAAAGGTAAAACATTTATAGAACCCTAAACCCTAGTTTCATTCCTAAATCAAAAAAACTTAAATTTCATTGAATGTTAGAGTACGAGATTACAAATGCGATAAGCGCCAATCGAAAGAAGAGAGAAGCTACCGTCGATGAGAGGTCTAGAAACTGTGATCGGCGACGGAAATGAACGGACCGTGTTGACCGAGGATCGGGGAATTTGGATGACGGGCCGAATCTAAATGGGCTTATGATAAATGGGCTAATAATAAATGGGCTTATGATAAATGGGCTTAAGATAAATGGGCTCAGTGAGGGCTTAACATTTTAATAACTGGATTTTGCAGTAGAATCAAACAGTCGGTGGTTGGTAGGATACAAAAATGTCAAACCGACTCAACAGCTATGTAATGAAAGGTCAATGCGTGCATGGAATGGCAAATGCATGGGGAAAAGCACATGCACGATGCATGTCTCTATTTAAGGTCAGTGTATGTATGTCATGAGCTTATGTCAGTCGACATGTTTCAACTTCTCATAAATAATCCATTTAGAGCCTTGTGGCGGCTTGTGCTGGTTTAAAGTTGTATAAGTCTATTGCGAACAGTGTTTATTTCAGATTTGGTACAACGTACAATTAATTATAACGAAATAAAATTATACAGTTTTAACTCGCTGCAACTGAGCATGAGGATGTCATTCAACATATGTGTTTGGTTTGAGACATTGAGACAAGTTGTGTTGTTCTCAAGTGTCAATTTGCAAGGTGCTTAGATATTTTGATAAATGTAGAAGAATAGAATACGGATAAAACATGCCGATGAATAAAAGTCACTCCTCCATGATATCGAAATTCTTGTCATGAAAAGTCATGGTGATTAAACTAGGACTCTAAATTCCTATTTGACAAAGCAAATGCAGACTCCTTGGCACAAGATTGCGTCTCCTTAAAACAGGTATATAATGATAATGATATGACCAAAGTTGGTAAAGTAGATTCTTCGATCAAATGGTGATGATATTTTGTATCCTGCTAATCTTTCTATATTGACAATTGACATACCCCTTTAAAGAACATTCTAGAGTTTAATATGGTTTTAACTTGAAAAAATTGCAAATTTGCACCAAGTTGAACAAGAAATATACCCTCCATGATGGATTTCTCTTTGAAATCTTGAACACTCAAATTTTACTTAAATGACATTGGCTGGCATCATTCATATTTCAAGATGATGAAGTGTGTGAGAGGCACAAAAGATGCTTTGATTTAACTTTATGTACAAACCAATCAATGAGGTGATTGAAACTAAGGAAGATCTTATACAATGAACAAGTAGGTCATGTTCAAAGGATCTATCCATCTTATTTAAACATCAAGTTGTCCTTTTCATTAAAAAATCTACCCCATAAAGTGGTCTTGGACAAATCCCATATGCCCATTTTCATGGTCCATGAATCATAGTATGCAATTAAACAATACAAGAAAGACCAACCCCTATGGCCACATACAATGGCCTCTCATTAGGTTGCATTTTCTATCCCTTGTCATCATCATCATCATCATCTATGCTTTTAATGCAAAAGCCTTGAACTACATTAGATGGTGCAGTACTTAGTAAGAAATGTAATGCAGTAAAAGGAATGGCAATTGCCCTTTTGTATTATGTCAACTTTTATCATGTATATTCTTGTTATCTTTGTACTCAAGTCTTGTTTCATGGGACATTGTTAAGTGTCCCGTTAGATAATACCTTGAACTCTGTCGAAACTAGGAGCGGACATTATTTGCTTGAGCCATGACTCGACGGAGCTCATTAGCTATTCGTTTACGCGAGACTGGTTTCTGAATAACACCATTTATTCCACATTGCAAGCATTGTTCCCAAACTTCATTGTCAGCATTTGTGGTCAAGGCAACGATTAGTGGCCAGCTTGGGCTACGGAACTTTCTGATCTTGGCTGCCACTTCATATCCATCAAGCTCCGACATTTGAAGGTCTAGCATTATGATTTGTACAGGAGACCCGGATGGTCCGCATGCGCTTAGACATTCATATGCGGATGAAACTGTGGAGACGATGCAGCCTAATTTCTCTAGCACTTTTCGTGTCACAGCCTTGCTCACATTGTCATCGTTGGCTAGGAGAACTTGTAGGCCTCGTAGATTAGAATCTGAATAATGATGATCAGAGACTTCTCTGAAATCTGTTGAGAAGCTTGTTGTGGTGGGTGACTGGACTTGGAGTGGAAGAACAAGTGCCATACCGCGATCAAAGTCATGAGATGTCTCGATTTCCCAAATGTATCCTTGCATTTTCTGTTACAAAAATGCTAAAAGTTAAATCATGAGAAAAATTAAAACATCACCTAACAGTTCTCGAGTTTGATATTAGATCTTCGAGCATACCTGAACAAGCTTTTTGCACATATCAAAGCTCAAGCCCATTCCAGGAAGTTTTTGATCATGAACCTGCGAAGTTGAAGAGGAGCTTGGGGAGAACAAGCCATTATTCATGATGCCAACCTCAAATCTGATAGCAATATGCTCATCATGAGATTTCCAATTTGCCCACTTTGGCTCATTGCTTCCTTGACTTCCACCTTCAGCAAAAATACGAAGCTTCACAGTACTGCCAGTACTGTTCCGATCCAACAAGTTTCCAAGTATATGAAAAATAACTTGGAATATCCTTCGTTCATCACCCATTACATGATTTGGAAGAGATTTATTGACATCTAAGGCAAACTCGAAGCCATTATGTATGCTCATACATTTTGCGACACAGCCCACTTCTCTTATCATGGAATGTAGCTGAAATGATCTTATCTCTATTGAAAACATTCCGCTGTTTTTTGGGGAAGTGTCTATCAGGTCGTCTACTAAGGTGGAAACCACGGCATTACTCTTTAACAATGCATCAACAATGAGCCGCTTTTCAGTACCCAAATCTTCATCTTGCAACATTGAAAGCAACCCTGAGATGGAGTGCATTGGCCTTCTCAAACCATTGCTCATCACTTTTTGAAAGGATGTCCTCGCTTGGTTTGCCATCATGGCACACTTCCTTGCCTGCTGCAATGCCCTATTTTGTTCCTCTAATTTCTCACGCATAAGCTGCGATTCCTCCAGAACTGCAGCGTGAGATAAGGCAACAGCCACTTGATCTGCGACAACTCTTACTATCTCGAGCTCATGATTAGTCCATGATCTTCCACTTGGGAGCACCAACACCAATATAGCGTAACATGTCTCAATAAGTTCAGGTGTACCTCCTTTAAAATCGGAAACTCTAAGCATTGGCATTCGAATGGCTGCAACTTCTCCAGCCTCAGTGCTTTCTCCACTACTCGCAGTACCAAGAGATGACACTGGTGGAAGTACTTCTACCTCAACACTCTGCTTAATCCTAGAAACATCGGCATCTGAGATTGGCATAGACTGTTTGTGAGAGTTTCTGCTCTTTAACTCGTGAGTCAAGTTCATTTCCGTCTTCTCATTGTTTGGCATCCAAACCGCACAATTCTGCAAATTCAAGGTTTCCGAGAGCTCAACCAAAGTCGTGTACAAAATGGTATGTCGATCTAACGACTTACGTATCTCTTGAGTGAGCATCCGAACATACCAACCAGTCTCCTTCCTTTTCTTAATAAGTCCAACTTCTCGACCCAAATCCCACGTTTTCTTCCTTAACATAAACTCCCGGACCTTCACTTGCAGAAGCAAAGGAATCAGAGTAATAAGCGTGATCGCAGTAGCACACGACACCAAAGCAGTCAGAAGTTTGAACACGGTGACTGCCAACATCAACTGAAACGTATGCGGACCGTAAGTCCATCCATTTAACAAATGTGTCATCCCACACAACACAATAAATGCAATGAACTGTGATAATACCCATTTGAACGGCACATTCGAGCAACTTACGAAATACAAAAGCTCAATCGGGATGGAAAAGTACGCAACCGCTATAAGAAAATCGCTAACACGCTGACATTCCAAAATGCTTTCAGCACTCCAAAATCCTTCAACCTCACAATTACATTGCCCAAGTCCATTATCATCTTCAGATGCCAAAACTGATACCAGTAGCAATGAAACTAATATCATACAACCACATGTCTTCCACATTGTCAAATCCACTCATCTAAACACCAACAAAAACCCAAAGCATAACAAGGTTAAAATCTTTCCAAGAAGAATTCGAAACCCACAAGAATTCACACAAAAGAAGATCCATTCACAAGAACAAATCATCAAATTTTTACACAAAATTTAACAAGCTAACAAAAAATGCATATACTTAACCCATACCTGAATTCAATCAAATCCAATCAGAACTCCATATCTCTATAGCATCCATTGTACATACACACACAAAATCCCAAGTCAGAAATGAACTCCTAGAGTCGTAAATCACACACATTCTCCTAAAAACACTTATTTTTTTCACAGATACATCCCCCATGCAACATAAACCAGACTTCACCATTCACAAACCCCAAGAGACCAAAGATACAAACTTTATTAAAAAATTAAAACAACCCCTACTACTTGCACAACTAAAATCCCAATAAAATTCATAAGAAATTTAAAATCCAAAGGACCCAGTTAATAAAAACAAAAACCAAGACTCTACCTATACCTCCAACATCCAACCATACACAAATCAACAGCTTTTTCACCAATGCTTCACTCTTCCCAGAACCCAATTAGTATAAAACATTCACAAAATCTTTAAAGGTTGAATCTTTATGAATGATCCGAAACATAGAATGAGATTGGAGTTTGGAGGTTGAAGAAAGTTGGGTTTTTGATTGATGAGATCGCCGCTGTTTCGAGAAAGAGGAGGTTTTTATTTGAGAGAGGTGGGGTTTTTGAAAGTGGGGTCTGTCTGGAGATTATTTTCACATGAAGTGAATTTAGACGATTGTTTGATTTTCGAGGAAATTAATATTAATTGAAGAATTTTCCACAGGTTGGCTTTTCTTCACTTTGCTTTTGTCCTTGTTTTGTAATTTTATATTTTATGCCACTTGGCAGGTGGTGTGACAGATTGGCACTCGCGCAGGGACAAAAGGCGCGTGGTTGATGTAGAACATGTTTTTGGGCTGGGCTAAGTTGAAGATTCCGCACGTGGTTGGGAATGGAGAAGTGATTAATGCTAAGCAGGCCGGTGTTTGTGTTTAAGGATTAAATGATTGATTTAAAGTGTGTTTATAGTTAGTCTGTTACTTTGTGGATATATTTGACTTTGTTTAGACAATTTAAAAAAAAATATAAATTTTAATTTAATAGGTTTTAAATTAAATTACGTGATTTTATGTTTGATTACTTTAGAACAATTTGTAATTGTTTCGAAATGTAAGATAATTATTAGCTAAGTTTCAAGGGTTCAGATCTGGTGCAGCCTACAGCCAATTGCAGCGGATTGAAAACGGCGTAATTTTGTTTAAATGATTATAAAACTGCATCGTTTTTCTAAAATCCAAATTAAAAATAATGAACCCGTCATAAAACTACGTAGTTTTACATCCGTTGTATTTAGCTTTACGCTGCATAGGATCTTATTCCAAGTTTCAACCTGTATTTGTTGATGTTCTTGGGTCTGGGCCCAGTTAGATGGTGATAAGTAAAAGTATAAAGGACAGTCTTGGTCCAGCGGCCCAATTAAAGCAACGGTGCCGTTTGGGATGGAAGCAAGTTTAGTGGGATCAATTTCACTTCGAATCTGATTTGTGAATCCCTGAACTCCTGAAGCTTATTTTTCAACAAGGGAAGTGAATCCAGTGACAAACAGAAAACACCCTACTGGCAGGAGTTGTTACCATTGAAAAACTTGTCTCTTCACAGATGGGAATCAATTCAATCAAAGAGAACAAAACATACGTTGTGTATGTCTGATTTTACGTACCATTTTCACGAAAGTAATAAAAATGACAAAGTTACAATTATGTACTTGTAATTCACTTGGTTGCCATTTACATGATACTATATTTCAAAACAGCATGCCATGCAGACTTCCCTGATGTTTTTGACTCTATTTGAAATCATATGAGTGGCGTTTTACACATATTGTATCAGTAGACAACTTTCAACAACTTATACACGTCAAATTTATGTTGAGAGAGCAGCTGCAGAGTCCAAGAGAATGCCTTGATTTCTAAACTATGAACAAAACACTTTATAATGCTAGTTGCTTAGTTTTGCGAAGTTTAATGTGACATGAACATGATGTCTCCCCCAACAAAGCACTCAACATTTTTGAGACTAGGCATACAAACACAGCTATGCATGTTGGAATTATTGAGTCCTCACTTCTCATGTATATGTACCCATCATTTCATGCACTTTCCTAGTGGTGGAGTAGTGGTATGGACCCTAGCTGGGGCCTGGGGCCGCTCGGGGCAGAGACTGCCTGCTTTCAATCCTCAACAACTTAAACCCTAAATGTCCCTCTCGTTTGTCCTTAAGCTGCTGGCCAATCCCCAGCTATCTTGGATTTGCTTTTTATTTAATAACCTCTTAAACATACTTGTCAACTAATACAGTTCAAAATTTGTTGTCCCATTTTGGGTTTTTGTGGATACGTAATATGAAATTCAGTTGATAAATTATATTAATTTGGCAAATTAAGGTGTTGAATTATAACGAGAACCTACAAACCACAAGACAGCAGAATCTTAGTGTGAAGATTTGGTGCAATTACGTAATATGGAATTTAGTGTTTCATTTCATCATTAGTCGAGTTAAGAAAAAACAAAGATTCAAACCCTGCAGTTTGTCTGTGTTCTTAAGTACTCATAATCAACGTTGTTGCTGTCCTTGCTAGACGCATGCAGCTGTTGGGTGTTATGGATTGTTGCTGCCAAGCTGTTGTACTGCGAAGTACCATTGCAATGTTGATCATTCATACGATAGAATGACAATTTTAGCAACTGCTTGATCAAATCAAATTTTGTATGACCAAATGCCGGTGACTTCCAGCGGTGGTCGGCCGAACCTTCGATTAGAAACATAAGAAATGAAACGTATTAAATGTTCTCAGAGACATGATGGCTGGCTTTGGCTAATGCAAGCAACCAACTACTGCGATGACTTACTACCACACTTGCGTACCTCACCTGGTCATGACTTACTATCCCTTGATTTCTATCAATTAGACAGATTACCTCACCTGGTCATGACTTACTATCCCTTGATTTCTATCAATTAGACAGATTAACTGAGAATATTTTGATAATTCTGATGAAATTATCAAAATATTCTTACATTTACTCACGTATCGTGTATACACTAAATACAAGTTAGTTAGTGTGGTTGTTACGTGATACCAAATTAATAAAATAATGGATTGATACTTATCTTTACGAATGTAAATTAAGAATATGAATGTAAATGAACGTTCTTCTGTATTTATAGCGTTCGGATTACTCAATTACACTCCCTCCGTCCCATAATTTATGTCTCATTTGATGCTTTGCACGATTTTTAAGGAATGAAAGAAAAAATGAGTAAAATAAATAGTTGTGTGGTGATGAAAGAGAAAAAAAGTGATTTGATAGATAATAAGTAGTGAAAAAAGAAGACAGAAGAGAATATACGGTGGAAAACTAAAGAATATATGTCCATTTATGATAAGATTTAGAAATGAAAAGATAATTTTGGGACACCCAAAAATGAAATAAGAAATTAATAATGGGACGGAGGGAGTAGTACTAATTTTATAAACATGAGTAGATTGTACTTAAATGGAAAGATTAGGGACCTAATCACAATTATCAGAAACATTCATTCATGAACAGTACTAGGCAGAGGCGACTGCAACTTGGAATAATTCTTCCGTGTATAATTGCTTTTACTTATCTCTCGTTCAAATCTCTCTCGTCTCTGGTCGTGTCGACTTTTTTATTACTCCCTCCGTCCCACCCCGAATGCTTCTCTTTTTGTCATTTTAGGTGTCTCATCGAATGCTTCCTATTTCCTTTTTTGGCAAAAATAAATATTAAAATATAACACACTAATTACATTTACTAGTTAAACATAATTAATTATACTAACTAATTAATTATTATAATTGATTAAACCAACTACAAAAATTGAAAAATCACCCCCAATAATCCTAGATATTGATTTCAAAATTTTGGTCTCAAAATTTTGGTGGGAAAGTTTATTTTTGGTAAATTAATTTTGGTCTCAAAATTTTGGTGGGAAAATTTTGTCTTAATCAGATTTTCATTATAATTTTTTATTCCTTAAATATTGGTTTCTTATTTTACATTGGAAATGTCAAATAGGAAGCATTCGGTGGGACGGAGGGAGTATTAAATATCATCCCCTTTTGCAGCAGTTGCTGTTGGAGCTCTGTGTCATGTTTTGTAGCGCATTCTCTGAAAACCCTAAACCTCAGCAGAGCACCACTCACTCAATTCAGTCACTATACTATCCTAGAAACTGATACAGACTCGATTTTTACACTCTTTAATGTAAGAAAGTTTCAATCTTTACACGTGATCATCCCATCCGCATCCATTACCCATACATACCCTAAATTCAAAAGCTACTGCATGCGTGTATTTAGAGACCAAAACACCCATCTTCCCTAAACCCCCACCACTCCATCTTCTCCATTTCGTCTCTCTCTCTTACTCTTTGTTTCAGTTCTGTTTCAGCTGCATCTTGTTCTTTTACAGCTTTGAAGAGAAGAAGGAGAAGAAAGGAAGCATTTTCAATTTCTACGAGTGGCGCGGTGACTCACTGAGTCAGCTAGACCGAGTTGGGATTGGTTTGATTTAATGTATGTGTGTTGCTGTCTGTCTTTGTGGACTTCTTTGGGGTGTTTTCAATGTTGTTGGGTGTTTTTGAGATTGTGATTTCACATCCCTCTTTTCTGATGTTGCTTGCTATTAAGTACTGAATTATTCTTCTTCTTTGTATCCCTTCTGGGTTTGGGTTTTGTTGGTATCCCACTGTCTTCTTCTTCTCCTTCCAATCTGATTTTACTTTATTATTTAATTGACTGTTATTGTTTTGCCTTGCAGTGTTGATAATGATAAATTGGGTGCCAGAAAAATGTTGGATTTTAGCTTCCAGTGTGCACTTCATTTCACTACTGTAATTACTGTTTTTGTCCAATTTTTGAAAGGGACAGCTTGTTGGGGATCCCTTTGTGCTTCTCTAAATCTCTAGTTTTGGCACTATTTAATTCAAATTAAGCACCTTTTACAGCGTTTAAGACATGCTCATAGCTCAAGATTTAACCTTTCTATGCTGTTCATTTGCTTCCATTGTGTATGCATTCATGTAGCAAGCTTGAACTGCTTACAGTTAATCTCTACTTCCTTGAGGATCTGGTGTTTTGAGTTGTGCTTTAGCTAGGCCTAATCCTGTCTACTGCCTTCCATGTTTTCTTGAACATTATCTTGGATGCATCTGTAAAGTACTCCAGTCATTTTTAGTCTTCTTGTGTAATAAATGTGTGTTTTATTTTGCCAACTGAGATGACAGCTGAGTTTTCACTTTTGTGAAAATAGTAATGTCTTTTATTTCTTTTGGAGTTTTGGTTAAGCATGTTTGAATGTTTCCCATGCTCTATGGAGTTTGGTTTGGCAATTTGCTGACATTTTGTTTTTTTTACAGTTCTACCCTCAACTGAAGGACTCTTTGCTAGATATTCAAGTGAAGGAAAAGAAAGTTTTTTATGGAGGAATACATGGGATTCATACTTCTAGTTTGAGCTTGCCTGTTTAGTATCAACTTTGACACAGCCATGCTGTTAAGGCAAATGAAGGAGAACTGCTCAGAGCAGCATCTTGTCATCAAACCAACCTTACAGAACCCCAGTCTGCTTCCTATGTCGGAGATAACTGGTCGAAATGGAAAGGGTGCTCAAAATACTAAGGAAAACCAGAACATGGAACCTTCAGCCAATGATTCACTTCTTAAAAGAAATAAGATTTGGAGAAGAGCACGAAGAGGTAGAAAATCATCTGAATTTCGCATTGTGGCTATTAAACAAGGAGCAGTTCACCCTTCTGATGTTTTGGAAGCTGTAGAACCACAATTTGCACTGTATAGTGGTATGCAAGAAAGTTTACGAGGAGCTAGTTTTGCTTCCTCTAGCAAGTCTGTTGCTTTGGCACTTCGGCCCGGGTATGGGACATTGGGGACTAAATGTGTTGTCAAGGCTAACCATTTCATCGCTCAGTTACCAAAAAAGGATTTAATTCAGTATGATGTGAGTAAATTATTTTTCTGTTTATTTATCTCTTAATTCTTTAGATCAAGATTTAAATCTTATGTCCCCATCACCTGTTTTAATTTTTTAAGTACTATGGACATCATTAACTGATGCTGATGAAGCATTTTTTGATATAGAATACGTACTGTCCCATGCCGTTCATTATAGTCTGATGAGCACTGCGTTTATTGGATGAAAACAGCATTTAAACATGCTCTTACTGCTGGTAAAGGGACTGATAATTATTGCATGGTCTGTCTTGCAGGTCACCATTACTCCCGAAGTCACATCAAAAACTGTGAATAGATCTATCATTACGGAATTGGTAAGAGTGTACAAAGAATCTGATTTGGGCAAGAGGTTGCCTGTCTATGATGGTATGAAGAGTCTTTACACTGCTGGTGAACTTCCCTTCGTTTGTAAGGAGTTTAACATAAAGCTAGTTGATGAGGATGATGGAAGCAGTCGTCCCAGGTAAATGTTCGACATCATGTTATGGTGCACTCATTGTTAATATCTCCCTATTGTTGATTTGTCTTCAGTACCAATCATTTATGATGTTTCAGAAGAGTGAAGGACTACCAAGTTGTGATTAGGTTTGTTGCAAGGGCAAACTTGTACCATTTAGGTCAGTTCCTATCCGGAAAGCGTGTAGATGCTCCTCAAGAGGCTATACATATTTTAAATATTGTGCTGAGGGAACTCCCGAATAGTCGGTAATATGATGTCATTACCTTCCAAACTAACGTCTTGTTAATTCCCCTTCCTAGCTGATATACATTGTCTTTGCATTTTAGGTATTGTCCAATTGGAAGATCTTTCTTTTCACCAACTTTTGGACGACCAAAAAGGCTTGGTGATGGCGTAGAATCTTGGCATGGATTCTACCAGAGTATTAGGCCTACTCAGATGGGTCTGTCACTGAATATAGGTAATCTTCAAACCCATATAAACTTGACAATAATCCTCATTTTGATTGTTATTCCCTGCGGCATTTTTAGTTTCTAAGTTTGAGTTACTTAATTGTTTAGACATGTCTTCGGCCGCATTCATAGAGCCGCTACCTGTATTAGAATATGTTATTCGGCTGATAGGGAAAGGCATATTTGCAAGACCAATGTCTGATTCTGACCGTGTCAAGGTATGCTATCCATTACTATTCATCAGGGTGAGTGAAACTTCATCAAAATACAAACTTACGGAATTGCTCATCTTCGGTATTGTTTATATTTCAGGTCAAAAAGGCTCTTAAAGGAGTTAAAGTTGAAGTTACTCATAGGGGAAATGTTAGGAGGAAGTATCGCGTAACTGGAATAACTTCTCAACCCACAAGTGATTTGGTGTAAGTGCGTTGTGCCACCGTCAGACACATTGTGTACTGTTTTCTTCAGCACATATTTTTTGCTCATTTACTACACAGCTTATTTTTGACTTTTTATTTATGAAATCAGGTTTCCGGTTGATGAAAATGGTACCATGAAGTCAGTTGTTGAGTATTTCCAGGAGATGTACAATTTCACTATTCAACACACGCATCTTCCTTGCCTTAGAGTTGGAAATAAACGGAAAGCAAATTATTTGCCAGTGGAGGTAAGCATGAACTTTCCAAAGTTCAGTATTTTTATTTCTTACATTATATGTCATTTGTGTATAACTTTTTCCCTTGAACTAAATAAATATTATGTCACTCAATTCCAGGCGTGCAAAATTGTGGAGGGTCAGCGATATACCAAAAGATTGAATGAGAAGCAAATCACTGCCTTTTTGAAAGTAACGTGTCAGAGGCCTAGAGATAGAGAGAAAGATATTCTGCAGGTCAATGACGTGCCAAAGACTATTTTTATACGATGGATCGCTCGTTTTCTTTATTATTACTTTAATCATTTATCTGTTCGGAAATTCTTACTTGCATTACTTTCACATTAGACAGTTCAGCAGAATGCGTATAATCAAGATCCATATGCTAAAGAGTTTGGACTCAACATCAGTGACAAGCCAGCGCGTGTAGAAGCTCGGATATTACCAGCACCTTGGGTACAGTCCATTAACAACACTCCCAGTAATTGAAATCTGCGTAATAAAACTGTCGGACACTAATTAATTTGATAAACGTATGCATGCAGTTAAAATACAACGACAACGGGAAAGAAAAAGACTGTCTACCCCAAGTTGGCCAGTGGAACATGATGAACAAGGTATCACTTATGTTGACGTTATTATATGAAAGTCTTTTTAGTTTGTTAAATAGCAGCTGCCATTTTTGGAGTATAATTTATTTGCTGGAACAGAAAATGATCAACGGGATGACTGTTACACGATGGGCTTGTATAAACTTTTCAAGGAGTGTTCAGGAGAATGTTGCTCGTGGATTTTGCACTGAACTAGCCCAGATGTGCCAAGTGTCTGGCATGGTAATCTTTTCTTGTCTCATTTTTACTTGTATATTGATTTTATGGATTTTAGTTCTAACTTCTAACTTATAAAGTTCCGTAATGTTATAGGAATTCAATAAAGAACCGGTGATACCTTTTTACAAAGGGAGGCCAGAACATGTTGAGAAAGCTTTGAAGCATGTTTATCATGCATCCACAAACAAACTTAAAGGAAAGGAATTGGAGCTTCTTTTAGTTATTTTGCCGGACAGTAACGGGACTCTGTATGGTATATATCCATGTTATTATGCTTTATTGTTTTCTAAAATTGACTAATTTTGTTCAACCAAGTTCCAAGCATTTGTTGAAGTGTTTGCGAGATAATTATTTCAGGTGACATCAAGAGGATTTGTGAAACTGATCTCGGGTTAATAACTCAATGCTGTCTCGCGAAGCATGTTTTCAAGATAAGCAAACAGTATTTGGCTAATGTATCTTTGAAGATCAATGTAAAGGTCTGAGAAACTGAGAAGCTTAGCATCTTCATGTTTGTAGAACATTTTCTGAAAATCATCTGGTGATTATAGTTGTTCAGTATTTCATTTTTCCGTTACAGATGGGAGGGCGGAACACTGTTCTTATGGATGCAATAAGTTGCCGAATACCTCTAGTCAGTGATATTCCGACAATTATATTTGGAGCAGATGTTACACACCCGGAAAATGGAGAAGAAGCAAGTCCCTCAATAGCGGCAGTAAGCTCTACTTTGACACATTATTGTGTGCTTTTCGTTTTAGTTCGCTGAGTAGCTCATCATATTTTGTATCATGTCTTGATTGCAGGTTGTAGCTTCTCAGGACTGGCCTGAAGTCACAAAATATGCAGGGTTGGTTTGCGCTCAGGCACAAAGACAGGAGCTCATACAAGATCTCTACAAGACATGGCACGATCCTGTACGTGGCACAGTACACGGTGGCATGATCAGGTATACAAGAAAAACCTTCTGCCGTGGTTACTACTTTCTCAAATGCACATCCTACGGTGTTATTTAACTTTTAACCCATCAATACATGTCTTACTTTGTTGCAGAGATCTTCTGATTTCGTTCAGGAAGGCAACAGGGCAGAAGCCGCTGCGGATTATATTTTACAGGTAACCTCTCAGGTCTCTGCAGCAAAATGCTTCTAAAAGGTATTAACCCTTGTGAGTAAACTGCAAGCAGGGACGGCGTGAGTGAAGGACAGTTTTACCAAGTCCTACTCTACGAATTGGATGCGATAAGGAAGGTAACATGTTTTTGCAGAATTTGTTGATATTCTTGTTTTTTCTCATGTTCCTAAATTTACTATATGTTATGTTTGCTTCTCTTCTAGGCTTGTGCATCTCTTGAACCAAACTACCAGCCACCTGTGACATTTTTAGTCGTACAAAAACGACACCATACACGGCTTTTCGCAAGTAATCACTGGGATAGAACTAGCACTGATAAAAGTGGCAATATATTACCTGGTATAGATGCGAAACACACATTTTCTTCAACTAAGTGACTCTCTTTTTCACTAATTTATTATCTTTAATGAATAGGAACGGTGGTAGATACGAAAATTTGTCACCCAACTGAGTTTGATTTCTACCTCTGCAGCCACGCCGGTATTCAGGTAAACCACATTGCATATGACTCAGTATTGATGCATTTCTAATTTATTTTTTGTCAGTATCATAAGAAGCCAATTCCTAAATGACAGGGCACAAGTAGACCGGCTCACTACCATGTCCTGTGGGACGAAAACAACTTCACGGCAGATGGAATTCAGTCGCTGACTAATAATCTTTGCTATACATATGCAAGATGCACACGCTCTGTCTCTATTGGTACGCATGCTCTAATAATTCTGTGGTTACCTTTTTTGTGTGATTATTTGTCGACTCAAAATAAAAGTTTTAATTTTGTGCAGTTCCTCCAGCATATTATGCGCATTTAGCTGCATTCAGAGCACGTTTCTACCTGGAACCAGAAGCCTCAACGGTTAATAGCCGTAATCACGGAACCAAACATACCAAGATGGCATGCGAAGGTGTGCGGCCACTGCCAGCCCTCAAGGAAAATGTGAAAAGAGTGATGTTCTACTGTTAGAGTATTCAAGTAAAATAGGAATCAGTCATTGTAGTTGCTGCTATTTATGAGCACAGCTCTTTCTTGTATATTGTAGCTTTGTAGTCGCACTGTTTGGTGCAGATGACATATTTAAGGTGCATCTCATTATAGAGTTTCAAAAAGCTATTGCTGGCTTTACATGATCTATAAAGTAGCCACTGGAGCTGGAAACTGTTACAGGACAATGCCTGAAACCCTAGCAGCACATAAATCCTTGTCCTTGTCTCCTCCAGACTTGTCAGTGTCATGCACTCTGCCAGCACCAGCAGCTATGCTATGAGTACATCTTTAGTCACCGACCTAATTCAGTAGTCTCTGATCAAAGATGCAAAAATGAATAAGCTCATGTCAATTGTCAGCATCAGGACATGTTTTCAAAAAAGTCAACGGTAAAATAATTATCATGCTGAATATATTTAATTATTTAAATTAAATAAAAAATAGAGTAACTAATTGTAGTTAGGCGTAAGCTGCACCAGGTCCATAACGTAACCGTTTCCAGAGTTACGGCACGTCCAGCGTGACTGAAGCACTATATAAGGCCCAGCTTCAACTTCCCGCCACACAATCCGAATCGAAATTTGAATTCCAAATTTCCACTTCTCCAGAATCTTTCTCCCTATTCCTTCCGATCGCTCAATCCGAACACGTCATCGCTCCGATCTACGATGGCCAGGTATGTTCAGCATTCGTCTCAATTCGTCATCGGCTTCTTCATGATGTGTTTTTGATTTATAACTATGTGTATATGTCGATGACGATGACAGAGGTGAGGAGCAAGCGGCTCAGTTGCTGCTGGTTGAGCGTGAAGACGTCGATGCTGAAGAAGAGTTGTTTGAAGCCATTGATAAGCGTAAGTCTGATCGCTATTTGCTTTGTAGCTTTAATGTGATTTTCTTGCTTCGATCATAAGTGATCAGAGTTTGTTTGGCTGGTGAATTGAATTTTAATATTTATATTTTTGGATTTTTTGCAGTTATTTCTCAAGGAATTAACGCTGGGGATGTGAAGAAGCTTCAGGATGCTGGGATATATACTTGTAATGGTTTGATGATGCATACAAAGAAGGTATATGTGTAACTGGTTTGAGTCGTGAATAGATTTATCTGCTGAGCGTTGCGGATATTGTTGTTTACGGAGTTTTGTTATGTAGAGTTTGACAGGAATCAAGGGATTATCTGAGGCTAAAGTTGATAAGATTTGTGAAGCTGCTGAAAAGCTAGTGGTTAATTTTTGTGGTCTTGTAATCATTGTGTATTGATCAATTTAGTGCTGAAGTGTTTTTGTATTTTTACTTGTTAATATGTCTTACTCAGAATTATGGTTACATTACTGGAAGTGATGCTTTGCTCAAAGTAAGATATCTAAATTTGCATGAAGTTGCTTATAAGAAGTTTATGCACTGTTTAGTAGTAGTGGTAAGAAGAGTTTGGCGATTTATAATTGATTAGCTTCACTTATGTGCTTTTGACCTCAGAGGAAAGCTGTTGTGCACATCACAACAGGAAGTCAAGCTCTGGATGATCTCTTGGGAGGTATTTAAACAACCTGTCAACCGCTATACCAAAAAAATTGCTTGACAATCTACATTACTTTTACATACACATGGAGGAACTCATGGATGTGTGCTTTGCAGGTGGTGTTGAAACTGGGGCTATCACAGAAGCATTTGGAGAATTCAGGTGACACTAGTGACAAAATGATATTTATGCGACTCTAGTAGCTCTGTTATTACTTATAAGTTCGGCTTGAGTTAACAATCATGAGACAGGTCCGGAAAAACCCAGCTTGCTCACACCTTATGTGTATCAACACAGGTTTCATTTCTGCTCAGTACCATGCATTTGCTTGTATTGACTATTGGCGATTACTAATTGCAATCAGTTCATTAGTTTGGACTTTGGAATTTTGGATATGCTACTTATTAACTGCTTGTACAGTTTCAGCTATTTCATTTTTAAATTTGCTGTCTGATGTGTTTACAGCTCCCAACTAGCATGCATGGAGGAAATGGGAAAGTTGCATATATTGATACAGAAGGAACCTTGTATGCCTTTCTTCTTTTTTACTAAACAATATTGCCTTTACCAGTCAATCAAGTGTATCTTTGAATAAATGAACTTCCAGTCGGCCAGATC
The DNA here is from genome assembly GCA_006409495.1 of Sedum album. NCBI lineage: Eukaryota > Viridiplantae > Streptophyta > Magnoliopsida > Saxifragales > Crassulaceae > Sedum > Sedum album. The sequence continues at coordinate 275,870 of QZGG01000057.1, read as the reverse complement.
GAATCATTCCTATTGCTGAGAGGTTTGGCATGGACCCAGGAGCTGTCCTTGATAACGTGAGTAATATTTCTATATAATTTATTCTACATATTTGAGCTGGAAAATGGGCAGTGTTTTGATCTGTAATCTATGAATCGCTAGATAATATATGCACGAGCATATACGTATGAACACCAGTATAATCTACTACTCGGATTGGCAGCAAAGATGTCTGAAGAGCCTTTTCGTCTTCTGGTGAGGGTGCCAACCAAGATCAACATTATCATACCAACGTTTAGCTAACTAATGCTTTCTGGTGTGTGTATGTCATTGATTTAGATTGTGGATTCCGTGATTGCTCTTTTTCGTGTCGACTTCACTGGTAGAGGAGAACTTGCTGAGCGCCAGGTTAGCATATTATCCAGTCTATTCTTTTAGACAAGTCAAAAACAGATTAGGTATGATTCTACATAAGAGATTTATCAACCGTATCGATCATTTGTTTTTAAATCCATGATATGATGCTGTTGTTGTTCAATATACTAGCAAAAACTGGCACAAATGCTTTCTCGTCTCACTAAAATCTCAGAGGAATTCAATGTTGCTGTTTATATGACAAATCAAGGTACTTAATACTTGCTGACAGTTAGACTTACATATCTTTATATCAGTATTCATGTTTTTTTAAGTTTGTTAATGTTGAAATTCATATATGAACATCCTGAGTAGGCAAGTAGATCAACATTCCCAAATGAAACTGAGATTTTGAGTCTGTTATAGTTCCTGTCTTCCTGAACCCCCCACAGAGTTATGTTATGTGTTTGCAAGAACAGAGTGTTTGTTATTGATCTAGGATTAGGACATCCCAGTATTTGTTTTTCAGAGTTTAATGCATCTGGAATCCTTTCAATATTAACCACGGATCGCACTGTTTTGTATGATGATGGCAGTGATAGCAGACCCAGGAGGTGGAATGTTCATATCAGATCCTAAGAAGCCAGCTGGAGGGCATGTCCTTGCTCATGCAGCCACAATAAGGCTGATGTTCAGGAAGGGCAAAGGTGAACAGCGAGTTTGCAAGGTGTTTGATGCGCCAAATTTACCAGAGGCTGAAGCTATATCCTTTCATTGCCTGTCTTTTAAAATCGATCATTTTTCTCATTGATGCTTACATATCCAACCTTAAACTAGTTAAGTAAACAAGTTTAGCAGTGCCAGAATCTACAGTAAAATGTTGGATGTACAATGTACAATTAAGAATTTAAAAATAATTTTACTGACCTGATGCTCCTTAATAAAACCTACATTTTCCAGATAACACCAGGGGGTGTGGCGGATGCAAAGGACTGAAAGTTGCTGCATCAAGACAGGAAGCAGACACTTCTTTTTTCACTCAATGCGGTTCAATAGGATTTTATACTATCCTTTATTTCTAGTTGAATGCTACTAATGCTGCTATATCTGCCGGCCTTTTTACTATCCTTCGGCTTACACATTGGTGATCTGCTTCCATTGCATTTGTCACAGATGATATTCCTATTATATATAATCCAATTTTTTCATGACTTCCGTGCTTAAGTTGTTTTAAACTTTAGTACTTCACTTAATGTATATAACTAGCACTCTTAAAAATCAGGAATTAAAAGGGACATACTGCCTCTGATTTAAAAGAAACTTTGCTGGACAAGAGTTTCCCATTGTGCGAATCAAATAAAAAAAGTTGTAAACTCAGTTGAGGCTTAAGTGCTATCATCATTTGTCTGAGGATCGCCCTTGCCAGAAAACTCAAACTCTGTTGTAAGCAACTGACTTGCTAAATAGCCTACGAATGTAAACTATTTGGAGTCCACTTGCAAGAGCCAACAATAAATACTCTCCAATTGTGTAATATATCACACGCTTCCTTGTACTCTCATTTGCTGCATCACAAGAAAATACTTTATCACTAAGATTACAATAATCTATTACCCAAGTGACCAAAAAATACTAATACCACAGTATACGTATATGAAAACACTCTACAGCCCAAGTTGTAAAAGCAACTAACACGCTAATAGCAACAGAAGTGAGCTTATTGATATGTGTAATCATGCACCTGAAATCACATTAACAAGCTTACCCCGTGATTAGGCAGATGTCAATCGTTGGTGGAAAAAGCTTACTGCTGAATACAATATAAGATGCTTCTTTTAACTCCAAATCACTTTTATTGAATCTGACTATTAAACAAACAGCTCACATCTACTTAACCATCAAGACTTGGCACACAAATGTAAACACTTTTATCAGACTCATTTTGCACTTTCATTTTAGTATACATATTCACACAGTAAAAATTAACAATATTAGTTTTTCAAAGAGGCTTACTATGACGATGTCGAGTGTCACGTGCTTTCAAATACTTCTGCTCAGCTGTCACTGACTCTAATGCCTCCCTCAACTCTGCAATTTTAACATTGATCGGGTCCAAGTGCTCTGCATGATGCCCAAAATTTTCCAAAAGTTTATAACAAAGGCAAATGATATTAAGTAAATTAAATTGCCCTCAAACATTATATCCGTAAAATGCCAAGGTTAACTACAAATAAAAGAGATAATAACAATTTCACTATTTCAAGATGGTAAACAGCAAAGGAATATAAAGATAAACAATCAGGAGACAGACTTACCATCTTTTGCAAGATCATGCTCGTTAGGGATGTGACCGACATGAATGTAGAAAGAAACTGTCTCAGGCGTTGAGTACGGATTATGGAAACAAAATTTATACATTCCACTTTTAGGGGCCTTGAATTCAAACTTTTCCCCAGATGTTCCCTTTACAGTATGAACCGTGTTTCCGCCAGGAGAAGTCACCTGCATGCAATCTATAATTATTAGTTACATCACTTTCTCAATACTTTATAATTTCCGCTAACAAATTCTGAATCTAAACAAAATTACCAAAATTACTTATCAATTTTATCTGTTCAGAGAAAATAATCGAGACCAAATAAAACCCTAATTAACATCAAACAGTTCAAACCTATTCACAAAAGTGAAAACTTTACATATAAAGAATTCAAGAATTCAATCAAAGCAAAAGGGTCGAGTTCTCACAATGAGATCCATTCCGGGATGATCGGAGCTCCAGAAGATCTCATGATCGACGACGACAAAGTTTCCGGAAACAGTGTCGCCTTCGTAGAGAACGTATTCATAAACGCACTCCACATCGTTGACCGTGACTGCAAGACCTTCCGCAATGCGGCCGGACCAGCTCAAGATTAGAACGATGAAGAGAAAAGAATAGATTTTCGACGACGACATCGGAAGATTTTCGGTTTCGATCAAATCGAGAATTGACTCGTTTGTCTCTGCGTTTTAAGGATTTAACTGTACTCCGGTTCCGAAAATGACAATTTTGCCCTCTGTTGTATTCAAAATCTATAACAATATATAAACACACACACTTGCTTGTTCTCATGGCCTTCACCAGATTCTCCATTCCCTGTTTCAGTTTTCTGTCATGGCTTGTCAGCCAAAGAATATGCATCAAGTTGAAGATGTCATTGACGTAGAAAATTTCAAAGGACTTCCGATTATTTTCCGACCACTTATCACCACTTCTTTTCTTCCAAGTGACATCCCAAGGACCAACACAAGTTTTGTGTCTGAAGCTCTGATTTTACTCAGTGATAACAAACAATTCACAAATCATTTTATAACTTCAGCACTGTCTGAGATCAATGCTGCTGCTGTCTCTAGATACTCTTCAGTTGATAATTATAATGCTTTTATATGCTCTTCTTATGCATCTGTTGTGGGTGCAAGAGCTCACTTGAGGATCATCAGTGACAAACAGACCATCGAGGTTATGCTCTTGCCAAAATGCAGTTTCCTGTAATTTTTTGATAAAGTCATGTTCTTAGTTATTTGATAGATTACTCACCCCAAATGTCAACGGTAAACCAGCAGAATAATGAGGAATATGACCAAACAAAAGCAATTTTTTAAAAAACATACGTGCAGTATAGAGATATAGACGGACAACTGATTAGTAATAAAATCAGATAGGGCATAGATGGGAGGAGCTTACATTACAATTGGGGATCACAGATGGCATCAGTTGGAGGACATCATCAGCAATATTTTGTGGTTATATCCATCATTTCATTCACACATAAATGACAAGCCAGTAGCAAATGGCCTGCACAGTCCTTTACCACAGTCACCATTTTAAAAAATCATCTAAGCAGCAGCAGAGAAAATACACAACTGAACAGAAAAAATTAAGTTTTAATTATAACTAAAGAAAGCCTAGAACAGATTCTAAACATCACTTCTCAGTTTTCATTTTTTCTGCAAAACACCAAGAAAGTGATTATCCATTTTCTTGGACTCCCCTAGTTAATAACTTCCTTGTTTCAGATGATTGTTATCTCCAAGACTCCAACAACTGTGTTCAATTCAACATTATACACAGCGAATAATTAAAACTTACATCAAATCCACGTCCATCTGCTTTCAGCTCGTAGTAACACATCCGAGATGAATGAATTGATTTTTGCTTCAATAGTGATTCCTCCATAGGTTTACCTATACTAGAACACAAAAAATATGTTCAATTAAATTGAAGTTTGTCTTCTTAGTTGTTCTCTAATTTCACCACTAGATATATACCAAACTGCCTATAATAAATGCCACATGCAAAGCTGATTAAAACTCTATGATAGAAACCTTGTTTATTCAAACCTTACAGATGATAAGATGATACTTAAAACATGCATCTCATTACGCACCTTGTAGACAGTTTCAAACTCCTGAGAGTCCAGACCATTTTGCTCAATAGAATACGAGACATGGTTCGGGTACTCAAGCTTCTTGCACTCCCCTACTTACCATTTACACGTTCGACAGGCATTACTTAAAAGAGTAAGATTAACATGCAATTTGGATGACAAAACCGCAGAAAATGATTTACTATGCCAACAGGTGCATTATTATTAACGACAAGAGTTACCATCGAAAGAGGACGATAACTCATTTTCATCACATCTGTGATCGTTCCTTGAGCCTAGATTTGTCAACAGAGTGGAACATCACATCTGCAAGGGAGCAAGCATTTATCAGAAATAGCCATTGAACTCTATTGAATCTAGCATTGTACAAATGAAACCAAGTTCGGGCAGCAATCGACCTGCAGAGACGAGCATTAGAGGAAAAAAATAGAGTGACCACAAACTTTCAGCGTGTATGGGTAAAATGCTTCCCTCCACGGATACAATTAATATATGCCATTTTGATTCATAAATCAGGGGTAAAATGCTTAAATAATTTTAATAATCCATTTTCCATCAGTATATACTGACTTTTTGATGCGCCTTCAGGTGCATTTATATACGCCTTGGCTGAGATCGAGTATCAAATACAAAGTTGAATCCCGTTATTATCAATTGTCAGAGATAACAAAAAAAAGATGATAACTCACCGCGTTTCAGATGACAAAAAGTGGCCTTACTGTTATCTCTGAGTTTCAACATTATACATAGCGAATAATTAAAACTTACATCACACCCACGTCCATCTGCTTTCAGCTGGTAGTAACACATCCGAAATGAATGGTTTGATTTTTGCTTCAGTAGTGACAATACGTTATCTCAATGTTAAAGTTATCCCAATCTGTACTTACAGCATTTCTCAATTTCCGAATTGTGAAAAAATACACTCTCTTTGGCCAAACAGTAAATATAAGTATCCAATCTCTGCTACTGCTAGCATACATTCACCAACAGCAATCTGAGTACGCTCCCGCTTTAGGGCGAGAAAGAGCTGCAACATAGCTGTATATTTAAATAAAGTGAAAGACCAGAGATACAACCAAATCTGAAGTATGATATCATTTCCACACCCACTCTGCTTACTTCTCAAATAGACTGTAACACATGTGAAAAAATACAAAGATTGTTACCTTTCATCTTCTCGTCGGAGGGAGATAGATCCCTAAGCCTATCTGTCACTCTATGTATGGAAATTTCTTGATTCTTTTCCTTATTTCATAGCCCTCAATCCCAGACTCAGAATTTAATAAGCAGGATATTATATCTTTAACCAAACCCAAATCCGAATCCCAATATCGAATTTCATATGCAGGAAGATTGAATCTTTAACTTAACCCCAATGCCAAAACCGAATATAATAATCAGAAGATTGAATCGGTATCCCAGCCCCAATACCCACAATCTGAATTTGACAATCAAATGATTGAATCGATAACACAGCCCCAATACTCACAAACAGAATTTGACAATAAAATGATTGAATGATAACCCAGCACCAATACCCACAATCTGAATTTGTACCCAGCGGCAATAGCCACAACCTGAATTTGTACCCTGCCCAACACCCACAACCTGAATTTGACAATCAAATGATTGACTCGATAACACAGCCCCAATATCACAAACAGAATTTGACAATCAAATGATTGAATGATAACCCAGCCCCAATACTCAAAAACAGAATTTGACAAACAATGAATGATAACCAGCCCCAATACCCACAATCTGAATTTGTACCCAGCATAAATAGCCACAACCTGAATTTGTACCCTGCCCCACAACCCGAATTTGACAATCGATTAAATGATAAACCAAGCCCCAATACCCACAGCCTCTATTTGACAATCGGATGATTGAATCAATAACGCAGCCACAATACCCAAAACCCAAATTTGACAATCGGATGATTAAATTGATAACCCAGCCACAATACCCACAGCCTAAATTTGTCAACCGGATGATTGAATCGATAACCCAGCCACAATACCCACAACCCAAATTTGTCAATCGGATGATTGAATCGATAACCCAGCCACAATACCCACAACCTGAATTTGACAATCAGATGATCAAATCGATAACCCAGCCTGAATCCGAGAATCGGATAACTGACCCCATAACCATCTTTCAAACTGAAAAAGAAGTTGAAACCCTAATTCTGGGTCTCACACTTTATAGACAGTAAATGTTACCGTTGAAAGTCGACTTGAGAAATAAACCGTCACTATCTTCAAAACGACGACTACATCACTCCAACACGGTGACGTTTTACCTACCTGTCTCAATCCCAACCGACTTCAGAGTGATAATGTTTTATAACACTTAAAAGTCGGACAGTAAAATAAAGCATGGGCATGCAGCTCAGCAAATGAATTATAACAAATTGTCCATACCTAAATATTCTGGTCCACTGAATTACCACAAGCTGCATCACGCACAACACTAGAGATGCATAGAAGTCCCCTGAACAAAAGTGTATCGAAACACTATTCATTATGATAACAAGTTACAATCAAGAAACTTACATGTTAAAGCAACCTTAGAAACTTGCTTGTGATCGTTTCTTGAGCCTAGAATTGTCAACAAAGAGGAACATCACATCTGCAAAGGTGCAAGTATTTATCAGAACAAGTAGCCATTGAACTCTATTGAATCGATGATAATACAAATGAAACCAAGTTCTGGCCACTGACATTTGATATTATAGCCGCCCAATGGTCTTCCATCTCACATTCAGCACTGAGGATAACCTTTCTTACCCCGGCCATCCTCACAAAAAATCACATTAAATATGTTACTGAAAGGATTTGTATTACATTTTCACAATTTACTGTCAAAAAAGAGAAAATAATAAAACAGAACCTTAAGGCTGTTGTATGAGATCCAAACCATACACGCCTCAATCCGATCTATCACATCCTTCACAAGATTACTACAAATTAAAGCATGACCATAGCAGACCATCTTGTTTAAAGCCCAGCTTAATTTTCAGTGATAATGGACAAAGCACACAGTGAGTAGGGTTTCAGCAGTCTTGTAAATATAATTTACTCTGAGGATGTAATCCAAGGCTCACAACTCATCTCTTTTATTGTCATTTATCAATGAGAGAAATGGCAAATAAGAAATCTAAGTACCTCATTCTGCACCGAGGCTTGACAAGAATATATAACTGTATCCATTTAAACCTGTCTTTATCTTTCAAACGATCCCCCATTATTCTGTGAAAAATATATATAAATATCAAGCAATGCAAGGAATTTATCACAGACAAGAACAGAAAGAGGGTTGATGAGAAAAGAAAAGGACCTTATGTCATTGTACAACTGAGAGTGGTAGGTTCAGTCGTTCAGATTGAGGTTTGTAAATTTGGCCAAGGCTTTTGTAGTGATCAGCCAATTCACTTACCCACAGTTCTTCAGGGTCCTAGGCAACCCAAAATGTTTCAATCTTTTGGAGAAAGGAAAGTTTCCAATATTGCTCGCTGTTGCACAAAAGATCAAGGCGGAACAGTACTCATCTGTGAGTCAATATGCACAAACAGTGGAGCCTGAGAATCCCACGGTGACTCGACTTGTCAACCTTCACAAGAATTTTATGAGGCTCAACCCATCTGTTGATGAAAAATCTAGTGCTTATCTCACCTCCAATACTATCTGAAATCTCTTTTGAACAAAGAGAAATCAATTATTTCCCATTACTTCAAGCCACTGGAAATCTTGTTTGCCTTTTGGCGCCTAGTTCCATCTTTTAGTGTACATCAGTGACAATTGCAACATACTGCAAATACACATTAAAAATGAAAACATCACAAACATGGCGAAGGGAAAATCTAGAGAAGTCTACTTCACTTACTTTTTCCTCCTACACATGATAACTCTGCAACTTTTCTATTGAACAATATTCAGCATCATATCTGTGATCATAGCCAATCAGAGGTTCATTTTTTCATCTCCATCGAACAACCCAGGATCAAGCTGAGAAGTAACCAGATTAATAACAGCAAAAACACTCAATCACAAATCAGTAGAACTGTACAGAACTTTTGAACATATAAATTTCAGAACCAACATCTCTTTTTAAATCTGCCAAGTTGTAATGAAAGTACCGTGCCAGCGTGTCATGCTCAACAAACCTGAATGGGTAAAAAAAGAGCTCATTTGATGATCATCTGTGACAAACAGATCATCAAGGTTATGCTCCTGTAGACACGATCTTGTCCAAAATACAATTTTCTGTAACAAAATTGATAAAGTTATGCTGTTAGAATTTTAATGATTTTCAGGTAAATGAATTGGAAATAAGTGAATCAACAGTAAGCTGAATTATCTGGCAAGAAAGAATCAGCAGGTGGAGTGTTATTTGCTATAGATATGCTGAGCTTAAGACAGACCATTCCAAGAGAGCCTGTCAAAAGAATCTTTGTACTCAAAATTTGTTAATATAAAGATGAGACTTTGAGGAGGTTTAAGTATCCTCCTTGCATATAAAGTCGTGTGTGACTATAGACGTCTTCACGCACGTACCCTCCCCTCAAACAGATGTTTGAAAGCTATGGATGTAAAAGAGAATATAGTACATTAAGTTGCTCATAGGCTGCACGAGGGAGGGTGCTGAAGCGCGGGAATGATCAAGGGTACCTAAACGGTAAAAGAGTACAGTCAGAAGAATGCTTCAGCATAGTAGCTATCCATAGTGACATCACTAGAAGTTATGGAAATTGGAAACAAAACCATATCTTAAGCATGACTGATAAGAAAAGGAAAATAAAGTGGAAAGACTACAGGAATTGATAAGCCAGGATTTTCTCTTCCATATTTACTTAAGTTCGATTCTTAACGCTTTCTTTGTTAGACTTCAACAAAGTACAAAATGTTACCATAGGGTCCAGACCAATTTACAGAAACGAGGAACAGAGGTATATGACACGCGTTAGAACAGCTTCAGAGTTACGAGGAATATGATCAAAACAAGAGCGATAAGTTGTTTTAAAAAAATCTATGTATATGTTGTACAGAGATATCCACGGACAACTGACAAGTTAAATCAGCATAGGGCGTAGATGGTGAGGAACTTACAATTGGGGATCACGCACGGCATCAGTTTGAGGAAATAATCAGCAAACTTCTAGTGGTTGCATAAGACCTTGCATCCACCCATCATTACATTCAAAGCCTACACAGTCCATTCCACAGTCCATGTTACACACATCATCTAATCAGAAGCAGCAGAGAAAATACAAACTCAACTGTCAATAAACTTGATCATAAATGAATGCCTAGAACAGATTCTAAACCTCAAATCTCAGTTTTTAGTTATTCTGCAAAACACCAAGAAAACGTCACGACTGTCCATTATCTTGCACTCCCACAGTTAATAATCTGAGACAGCAGCCACGAATACAATTCATATATGCAAATTTGATTCACAAATCAGGGGTAAAATGCTTAAATAATTTTAATAATCCATTTTCCATCAATATACTGACTTTTTGCTGCGCCTTCAGGTGCATTTGTATTTGTCTTGGCTGAGATCAAGTATCAAATACAAAGCTGAAATCGGTTATTATCATTTTAGAGATAACAATAAAAGCGGATGATAACTCACCTTGTGTCAGAGATAACAATAAGGCCTTACTGTCATCTCCAATTGTACTTGAAGCATTTCTTAATTTTCCAAATAGTGAAGTTTCAACATTATGCATAACGAATAATTAAAACTTACATCACATCCACCTCCATCTGCTTTCTGCTCGTTGTAACACATCCGAGATTAATATGGTGACTATCCGTTTCTGCATAGGTTCTCCAATACTAAGAAGCAAAAAATATGCTCAATCAAATCAAGCCTTGTGGACTACGTAGTCTTTCAAAGGGGTTGTACAATCATCAGATTCTTTCCATCATTAAAACAGTTCTACAAAAATGCAACGAGTAGAACACATTAAAACAGTTCACAGATTCCAAATTACCTTATCATTCTGTGGCGAGTATTTCATAGCTTTGAATCGCAAGTTGAAGTTTGTCTCTGATTTTACCTCTAAGATAAATACCAACCTGCCTATAATAAATGCCACGTACAAAGCTGTTTATATACTGCAATAAATTACCCAAACTACATTTACCTTACAGGGGATAATATACTTAAAATGCATGCATCATAACGCTCCTTGTAGACAGTTTCAAACTCCTGAGTCCTGACCATTTTGCTCAATAGAGTACGAGTCATGGCCTCATGGGTAACATTGGCAAACACCTTTGACATGCAATAGAATCAGTTGTCCGAAAAAGTAAAATTAACATGCAATTTGGATGACAAATCTGCCTTCAGGTGCATTTTTATTTGCCTAGGCTATAATCAAGTATTAACGACAAATCAGTAGCTATCACTTACAAGAGATAACATCGGAAGAGGATGATAACTCACCCTCATCTCTTTCGATCTCGATTGCCTCATGGATATCAGATGCAAAGAAGTTACCTTAATGTTATATCAAACTGAACTTGAAGCATTTCTCAATTGGAGACACAGTAAATATAAGTATCCAATGTCTTATAAGTAGTGACAATAGATGACTGTGCCTCTACTACTGCTAGCATACAATCACTGACCGCAATCTGAGTACCCCCTTTCGCTTTAGGCTGAGAAAGAGCTGCAACATAGCTTTATATTTAAATCAGGTGAAATACTAGAGATAAATATAACAACTTTATTTTATAACCGAGTTGCAAACAAAAATGATATCACTTCTACAGCCACTCTGCTTACTCTTCTCCAATAGATTGTAACACATCTGAGAAAACACACAGATTGTTACTTTTTTTGAACATTGAATTTCATAAATTGCGAGATCTGTCACTCCACTTATTGGAATTTCTTGCACCTTTTCCTTATCTCATTTTTCTTATCAATCCCAGAACCTGAATTTTATAAGCAGAATCCCCAATCCCAAAACCGAATATCATGAGCAGGAAGACTTAACCTAACCCCCAATCCCAAGCAGTTGATTGAACCCCAAAACCCACAACCTGAATTTGACAATTGAAAGACAATAACTGTCCCCAATACCCACAACCTGAATTTGACAATCGAAGGACTGAATCGATGTTACAAAGAGGTTAGATGAGAAGAGATGTGTTGGGAATAGAGATGAGAGTAGTCGGAGTTGAAGGGGATGAGAGAACAGAGAAGCCGCTTGCGGCGGAGATGGGAAATTGAGATTTAATCGATATTCATTCCTTCCCTCAAATCAATTACATTCATGTATTTTATACTAGGGCTTATAGAAAATTATAAGATAAACAGTCCTTGAATTTGCTACTTATTCTAATTAAATCCTCATAGTTGATAGATTACTCAATACTTCCCTCTTGATGTACGTAACATTACCCCACCCTTCAAATTGACCTTGTCCTCAAGGTCGCTATTCCGGTGGTCGCGGTGCAGAGAATATCAAAAACACAAATATGAAGCGTGACACTGGAATGCATATTATGGGAGAGGTATTTGCAACAAAATAAGATAAGCTCCAACTCATGTCCCAATTCCAAATGCTGCATTTCTGATAGCTATCGAAGACTTTCAAGTTAAGAAGTATCCCACAAGGTAGTATGAGTTGAACGTTGCTAGATCTTTGATTACTGCCATCCTCAAGATATAATCCACTCAGCTTCTCAAAACCATGACCATGACCTGGATGTGCTATTGTTTTGTCGAATAAAATATATTTGCATATTAGATTACACAAAATGTAATTATGAGCTAAAAAATACCAGGCTTCATTCCCACCCCTGGATGAAACCATCAGCCTCATAGTCAAGGATTGAAAAATGTCACGAGGTTTAGGGTGAGGCTTTCCAACCCAAGATAAAATGAGTAGAATATGTTTCCCATTAGACCAATTGGAGCTATCAGTAATATCCCATCCATTTCCATTAAAGATCAAATAGTCATACCTATTTTCAAAGTCATCAATCACTGTTTTAAAATGGATTGTGGCTGTCAGCATAAGCTCGAACTCAACATGAGAAAGTTGGCAGAGATAATAGCCAAGTCCTGTGGAATGTCCAAGTAAAGAATAGCTCAAGGGATTGGTGATAGCAGTGGTGATGAAGTTCAAAATATCGCAGCTCAGCTCGACACCATACCAAGACGAACAAAATATTAATGGCTCCACAACAAATGTGACCCTGCAACTTGAAATTTCATTACAATACCAGAATTCCAGAAACCTCGATTCTACTATAGAGCCAAAGCCAGCACAAAATGTATGAATTCTGAAATTATCAGGAGGGAATGGAGGAGGCTTTGCTAACCAGTCCAGTAGGAAAGAATCATCAAAGACCCCATGGTTCGTCAAAATAATATATGAGATTACACTGCCCAGGAAGATCTTACTGGCAGTTCCACAACCCGCTGATATGCAGAGATCCGAGGCACTTACCAAAACGTCAAATGAAGTGGCCAATATAAATCTAGATTCAACCTCGGAAAATTTAGCAGTCTTCGAAACCTTAATAACATGAGCCTTCACACAAAACGGTTGTAGATTTTGATATAAGATTATACCATGAGTAATATCAGGAGGCTTCTTAAGTGGTGTATTATAGTGAACAACAACTTTGAAGGCTTGAATATAACTCAAACTGTCCACCATAGCCTTACATAACACCCAGGGAAAAGACAAATCAATCGAGTCATTTTCACAAACAGTTGGAGCGCACACATTAAAATCACAATCCAAACCATAACATGAAGTCACTGAGTCCAGTTCAACACAAACATCATCACCATCACTAACTTCTCCATCATTTTCAGAAGTTAATATAGGAGAATCAATAACAAGTACCTCTGATTGAGGTCTCACAACCTGGTTGTCATCAAAAATGTCAAGAGTCTTTAGATTTTGGTCGATGATGTCAGTGCCCTGTTCATTCAATACATGAGACTCATCACTATCATCGGCTACTTCAACAGCTACAGAATGCTCCATAGTGATTTTCTGATCCACTGTTGTTGATCTTGACGATTCCAGAACCTCGAGAGTAGAAGTGGCTACCAAAGGAAACCATTTATTCTCCAACCGTCTTGCAGATTCTTTTAGTGCTTCCAATGATATCAGTATATCTTTCATCATTTTTTCATTCTTGGCCAGCAAATTTTGGGTGACTTTTAGACCAGCAACATCTCTTTCCGTCATATCGGCTTCCATAGGGTCGGTTGAGGAGGGGAGATCAAATCTTGAAAGCACCAATGTTACAAAGAGGTTAGATGAGAAGAGATGTGTTGGGAATAGAGATGAGAGTAGTCGGAGTTGAAGGGGATGAGAGAACAGAGAAGCCGCTTGCGGCGGAGATGGGAAATTGAGATTTAATCGATATTCATTCCTTCCCTCAAATCAATTACATTCATGTATTTTATACTAGGGCTTATAGAAAATTATAAGATAAACAGTCCTTGAATTTGCTACTTATTCTAATTAAATCCTCATAGTTGATAGATTACTCAATACTTCCCTCTTGATGTACGTAACAATCGATAACCGGCCTCAATACCCACAACCTGAATTTGACAATCGAAAGATTGAATATCAATAACCGTTCCGATACCCACAACCTGAATTTGACTATCGAAGGACTGAATCGATAACCGTCCTCAACACCCACAACCTGAATTTGACAATCGAAAGATTGAATTCAATAATCATCCCCAATACCCATAACATGAATTTGACAATCGAAAAGATCGAATCAATAACCGTTCCCAAACCCACAAACTGAATTTGACAATCGAAAGGACTGAATCGATAACCGTCCCAATACCCACAACCTGAATTTGACAATCGAAAGATGAATCCATAACCGTCCCCAATACCCATAACATGAATTTGACAATCAAAGATTGAAACGATAATCGACCCCAATACACACAACCTGAATTTGACAATCAAAAGATTGAATCAATAATCGACCCCAATACACAACCAGAATTTGACAATTGAAATACTGAATCGATAACCGTCCCCAATACACAACCTGAATCTGAAAATCAAAAGATTAAATCAATAACCGACCCCAATACACACAACCTGAATTTGACAATCAACAGATTGAATCGCAATAACCACCCCAGAGAATCTCAGGAGCAAAAGATTGAATTCCAGGAAAAAATGAAGAACTGCAACGGTTTGAAGCCCTAATTCTGGGCTCACAATGATGAGTTATTTGTTATTTATAGATAATAAATGTTACCGTTGAAAGACAGTCTTGAAAAAAAAGCCGTTAGTTTCTCAAAACGAAGTCGTGACTCCAACACGGTGACGTTTTACATTCTATCTAAATTCTAGCCGACTTGAGCAAGTTACATCCAGAACAAACAGCGCTTCAGATTGATATTTTTTATAAAAAAAACTTTTAAGTCAGGCAGCAATATAAAGCATGGGCATGCAGCCAGGCATAATCAAATCACCTTAAATTCTGAAATCTTCTTGAACTCACCTCAAATTGCCCATACCCAAATAGTCTAATGTCGAACTGAATTAGCCAAAACACTAGTGATGCATTGCAGTTCCCTGAGACAAAAAATAAACGATTTCGAGTTAGCAACTTAGAAACTTGCTTGTGATCATAGTAATGTTAATAGACCAGCATAATTTTCAGTGATAATTGACAATGCATACAGTGAGTAGTGTTCCAGCAATCTAGTAAATATAGTTCATTATGTAAAAGAGATGTCAGTTTCATTATGTACCAAATTTAATAGACAACCTAATGCCATAATTTCCAAGTGCCTTACGATCAAAGATTAATATGCTGGTTATGTTGCTCTTAGGCTGCATAAGGGACAGCACTGAAGAGCATGAATGTTCAAGGTACCTACACGGCAAAAGAGTACAAAGAGAAGACTGTATCAGCATAGTAGCTTTCCATGTCTCCAGCATCACTAGAATTGAGAAACCAGGATTTCCTTTTCCATTTTTACTTAAGTTCAATTCTTTACGCAGATGGCCTGCACTGTCCATTCCACAGTCCACCATTTTAGAAAAACATCTAATCAGCAGCATTATTTTCATTTTTTATGCAAAACACAAGAAAGCAATTATCCATTTTCTTGCACTCCCCAGTAAGACATTTCAAGAAAAGCAAACCCTAATTACTTACCTGAAAATTGAAGTCTTGATACGCTTCAATCCGAATTCTTTCTGCGCCTTTACTGAAACCTTTCGATTCAGTTACTGCAACAAAACTTCATCTCCCAAAACTTCAGCTTCGATTTATCGCACGTTCGTTGTCGTTCGGATTCGTTCGTTCAGCTTCATATTCTTCCTTTTCTGCTAATGAACGGAACGACAGCGTTTGGATAGAAAATCAAAACGCTCGACGCGCTCTCGCTATTGGGCTGACCAACACGGCCCAGAAGCCTTCTGCCCAACTCTTGTTTACTTGCGCCTTAAATCGCCATTATGTGAAACTGCGTCGTTACATTCATACTATAAAACTGCAGTTGCTTGGAACACAAGATTTGGAATACTCCAATGGCTGCTGTTACACTCAGTCTCACTCCTCTGCTTTCCACTAATCCACCAAACCAAGCAATCCTCCGCAACTCCAATAACTTGGATTCATACAAAGCTTGCAGTAACATCCATGAGCTACAACAATTCCACTGTCAACAAATCAAACAAGGTCTCGATCATAAGTTATCACCAGTCACCAATCTGATCGCATCCTGCGTCGAAATCGGGGAGTTAAACAGCTTGAACCATGCAAGAAAGGCTTTTGATTTTTTCAAAATGGATAAGATGAGTAAAGGAACTGTCTTTATGCATAATTGTTTGATTAGAGGATATGCATTTGTGGGACTTGGAGATGAGGCTGTCTTGTTGTTTAAGCAGATGGTGGATGAAGGACTAGTTGCTGATAAGTTTACGCTTTCGTTTGTTTTGAGTGCGTGTGCGAAGATTGGAGCAAGTAGTGAAGGGTGTCAGGTTCATGGAGTGGTGTGTAAAATGGGGTTGGAGGAGGATGTGTATATTGGGAATTCTTTGATTCATTTTTATGCGGAATGTGGGGAGGTTAGTGTTGCACGGAAGGTGTTTGATGAAATGACTGACAGAAATGTTGTTTCTTGGACTAGTCTGATTTGCGGGTATGGACGCTGGGATGCACCAAAGGAGGCTGTTGATTTGTTTTTCAGAATGGTGGATGCGGGTGAGAGGCCTAATTCTGTTACGATGGTTTGTGTTATTTCGAGTTGTGGTAAATTAAGGGATTTGGAAATGGGGAAGCGGATTTGTGGGTATATTGACAAGATAGGGATGGAGCTGAATGGTGTTATGGTGAATGCTGTTGTTGAAATGTATATGAAATGTGACGCTTTACATGAAGCTAGACGGATTTTTAATGAATCTGTTGATAGGGATTTGGTGCTGTATAATACACTGCTGTCTAACTACTCGGACCAAGGGCTAACAAAGGAGGTCTTCTGCATTTTGGATGACTTGCTGACCAAAGGCCTGAAGCCTGATAAAGTGAGTATGTTATCAGTAATCTCTGCCGCTGCACGGACTAATGATCTTTTGGTGGGAAGATGCTGTCACGGATTTGCAGTAAGGAATGCCTTGACGAGTTGGGAAAACATCATTAGCGCAATTATTGGCATGTACATGAAATGTGGCCAGCTCGAGAGTGCTTCTCGAGTTTTTGACCTTATGCAGAACACGACTACAGCTTCGTGGAACACGATGTTATCAGGATATGTTGAAAATGGTGATATTGATTCAGTCCGCAAAATGTTTAATAAGATACCAGAACGCAATATTGTGTCTTGGAACACTATGATTGGGGCTCTTGTACAGGAGATGCTGTTTCATGAAGCAATTGAATTATTCAAAGCAATGCAGATGGAACATGTGAAAGCGGATAGAGTGACACTATTGAGTGTTGCTCTTGCTGCGGGGCATATGGGAGCTGTGGAGCTGGCAATGTGGATTCATGAGTACATAAAAAAGAATAACATTTGTTGCGATATAAAACTCAAAACAGCTTTGGTTGATATGTTTGGTAGATGTGGTGATCACAAAACCGCATTGCAAATGTTTCATCAAATCGAGAAAAAAGATGTCTCTGCTTGGACAGCTGCCATTGGAAGCGCAGCCATGGTAGGTGACGGAGAGCTGGCTATCAAGCTTTTTGATGAGATGCTCGAGCAAGGAATATCACCTGACGCAATTGTGTTTGTCAACTTATTGACAGCCTGCAGCCATGGTGGTTTAGTGAAACAAGGTGTTGAGATATTCAGATTGATGAAGGATGTATACAAAATCTTGCCACTAGTAGAACACTATGGATGCTTGGTGGATCTGTTTGGTCGAGCTGGGCTGCTTGAAGATGCAGTTAATTTAATTAAGAGTATGCCGATGGAACCAAACGAAATAGTTTGGAGCTCATTTTTAGCTGCTTGTCGAATACATAAAAATGTTGAACTAGCAGTGTATGCTGATAATCAGATGAGTCAGAGGAATAAGCATAGAACCGGAACTCAGGTGCTTCTGTCCAACATTTACGCCTCAGCTGGAAAATGGACTGATGTTTCCAAAGTGAGGCTACAACTTAAAGAAAAGGGTCATAGAAAAACACCAGGGTTGAGTTGGATTGAGGTTGATGGAGAAGTACACAAGTTCATAACCAGTGATGAATTGCACGAAAATAAGATTGATGTAAAACTCATGCTGGACGAGATGAAGAGCCAGCTAGCTGATGCTGGTTGCCCTTCTCATGACTTCAATAATCTGTTGCTTGATTTGGATGGGAAATAAAAAGAATCTATGTTGAGCAGACAGGGAAAGAATGTCCATTGCACTTGGATTCATCAAAACAGGATACTGATTCATGGCATTCAGATGTTCAGATTGTCAGTCATTTGCCAAACATATATCAGGACTCGAACACAACATACATCCTACTGAAAGCCCATTGAAGAAAATGACAATGTGATGAAACCCAGATGAGGTCATGAGTCCAGATGAGACTAAACAAGCCCAAAAGCATCACCATTCCTGAAGAGGAATGGGAATATGAGTCCAAAATTGCATTCATCCGGGAATTCACATGGTAGAGTTATTAACATGTCCACTTCTTGCATTCCCACCATACATTATGATAATTTCAAGATATGCAATAAAAGATTGTATTATGTTGATGACATGATAGTTAATGAGTCGCTTTCATACACTCATTTTCATTGATCAAATATCATGTACAAACAAAATGGGGCACTCTCACTAAGGGTTTCTTTCACCTTCCTCTTCATCACATATGCCTAACTCATGCTTGTGTGTGATATCCACCATATACCCTCTTTAACTTATGGGTGACCGCATTTTTCGCAATTTCCTCTTTGGATGCATACAAATATCAGCCATGTCTGTAGGTACCTCAGCACTCGAGTTCTTTTGAGTTGTGAATGATGAGCCTTTTAATTAGTATAAATGTGGATAAGAAAAGGACGTAGTAGCCATTCTTGCCACCATATGCTCGCACGATGATTATTTTGAACCAAGAATTTTATATTGACTTGACTGTATTTTAAGTAAAATTGAATTAAATGAAGGGACATTGGTCTGCATATTTGTTATCAAAAAAAAAACACGGATCAACTTGAGGACATTGTTGCTGTATATGAAAATAGTAACAGACAAAATCTGGCCGTGATGTGAACAGTGAGTTGCTAGCTATAGTCAGGCAACATGTAAAGGCTTCATCAATGATCATTAAATCAAAACTGGACTGTTATGAGTTGGGTTTCGGAAAGGCATGGTGGCCTGTGTGCACCTTACTATTATTTGCAGCTGATAAAATGATGTTGTTTAATTCAAAACTTCTTTATTTTTATTTTAAAATACGGAGTATATCATTTTATTAAATATTAGTTACAATATTGAATCCATCATAAAATGATGTAGTTTTGAATTCAATATCGTCGTCATTTTATATCCACTAGAAATTGTAATACAACGCGTTGCACTGGATCTCATTCCGAATAAAGACAACCTCCAAATTTAATTGAAATCTGGCGGCCTTAATA
Source organism: Sedum album (assembly GCA_006409495.1). NCBI lineage: Eukaryota > Viridiplantae > Streptophyta > Magnoliopsida > Saxifragales > Crassulaceae > Sedum > Sedum album. Next base: position 255,987 of record QZGG01000057.1, on the reverse strand, counting down.
ATTCATATTATAAAAGCCGTTTTGAATCAGATAATATACCTGCATGTGCATGTGACCTAATAGTAATATGGAAGTAGCTAGAAACCAAATTTGACACCATGCATGTGAGGAAATCAATCATTGAAGATATATGGCTGTGAATGGAACAATGGACGTGAACCTAAAACTAGACTCAAGTCCAGACATATGAAACCATGCGCCGCTCTAGAGAACATGCATGCAAGTTATATCGTCAAATGACATCTCAGCAATGGATAAGATGGAACAAGCATTCTACCAGATAACAATTCTTGATAATCCATCTTAGCTAGGTTGATTTATCTGATTAAGACAAAGTGGTTACTGTTAAGTAATATGAAAATCAGTTGACAATTTACTGCACATCGATTGAGTGATAATATATATTGAAACATGAATCAAAACATCTAAGATAACTTTTGGGTAATTGGAGATTTTTTCAATATAATATCTAAAATTTATCTTGGAGTAAAACAAAATTCTTTTGGATAAACATTTGGAGATATTTATATGACACTTGACAAAACCTAAACATTGTTTTTTTTGAGTAAATTTGCATTAACTGAATTCATTGAATAATACTGATCAATATGTAGCTGGAGAAAACTGCAAGTAAGATCTCGACTCTTCTCACTTGATCTTTCTTATCAATATATCTATTGAAAGCATAGTTAACTTATTTAGTCATGTGATCCTAATGTTATTAAACATTTTAATGCTTCTATCTCACATGTACTATGAATTATCATTTTCAGATTCGACCAGTCAGGAGTAATTTCATGATTAAGTTCAATGTTATTTTGATAATGCTGACTTTGTCTAGAGATGGAAACAAGAGAGCGTGGATTGAATTAGCTGGAAGCTGGAATAAATGAAGCATACACCTAACATTTTCTATATCAACATTCAACAGTACAGGTTCCAAAAATTATATATGCTCTGAATTTCAGGAAACTAAACCTTAGTAACATAATTTTCATCGATATATCAAGTGCTTTTTCTTCAAAAAAACATCCTTAAAAATTTAGTGTTTACGAGTATTAGTCCAAAATCCGACAAACCCCATATTCAATCCATGAATGTATTTCTGTTGTATTTGCACCCTCACTAACTAGCATTGAGAGAATGTCATTCAAATGATGATATGACTCTTGCTATCATGCAAAAGGCTCGATTAGTCACTTTTGTGTATCAATTCATTTAGTGTTTAAGTTCCAAAATAAACTAAATTAGCTAGACTTGTAAAGGTGAAACACATTGCTAGATAATGAGATTTCTCTGCGAGTAGTCTCGATAACTTGGAGCAAAATAGTGTAAGAGATACGAGTGCGTGTGACCCATGCTGTTGAGTGCTTTTTGATGAGCATTTTGCTGATAAATTTATTGAATGGTTGCATTCAGATTGTTTTAATAAGCAAAACTGTAATGAGTTTTCACATCCATATTTAATAATCTTTCATTCAATGAAATTAAAATATTCACTTGTTTTTTGGTATATCTAATTTTTTCGAATTTCTTTTTACCTTCACTTCATTCTGTGTATTAAACTATTGAGTTCTTAGATAATAAAATAAATAGTTGACTGCTAGACTGCTATCTTGTATCCTATGTGACAGACTATTGAAAAATACGATTGTGCCAATTTGAGAGTATAGAACCAGTCAACCACTACAAGCATTTTGTTGAAATCAATCAAACATCAAAATTAAGAAGATAGCTAGATGGCGAATTGCAACTTTAGTCAGTATATAATAAAGTGGCACGTATTCAATCAGGGTATAAGTTACGCATTGATTGGTTATGTTGATAAGCTGCTAACTGAAGCAACTAATTGTATTACACTTGGAAGTTTGAAATGCAGGTAACATCTTTATTTACATCACCTTAACAACCTTTGCATTTGATAATTAGTTTCCAGCTGAAACTGCCTAGGATTTATTGATCAGTTTTGCAGGGTGTATCGATTTTTGATGTGTACTGATTTTTGGTGTGTACCGAGTGTGGGGTAGTATATATGGGATCGTAAGCATCGGTGCTTATGACATTTTCCTAATAAAATTATATTTTATATGATATTTTGTCTTGTATACAAAAATTAAGTGAGACAAACAATTCAATGTTTTCTACTCATAAATGTTAAATGTGACATTTAAGTCCCTCATTTATTCACATTCCTCTCAGCTTCCCTCTATAAAAAGCAGCTCATGGACACTTTCCATCTCTCAAATCAAGTCTCAAATCCAATACCCAACAAACCAATTCTTAAAAATCCAAAGCAACTTTCTTAAGAGTATCAGGAGCCAGAGAGCTAGAAAATATACTCATGGAGATCGAAATAGTCAAGTGTGACTGCTGTGGCCTAAAAGAAGATTGCACTCAAGAATACATAAACGAAGTTCGAGCAAACTTTAATGGCAAATGGGTATGCGGATTATGCTCAGAGGCAGTGAGGTATGAAGTCATGAGATCAGGAAATAAAAAACCTAATGGAACAGTGGAAGAAGCTTTAAAGGCTCATATGTCATTTTGTGGCAAGTTTCGATCGAATCCAGCTTTTAAAGTAGCTGATGGAATGAGACAAATGCTCCGGAGAAGGTCAGGGAACTTGTCTTTAGCTCCTCAAGGTTCCAATAAGAAGTTCGGAAGATGCGCTACTCTCCATCAGTGCATATAGTTTAAGTCAATACAGAGGAAATGGCGCGCGACAGATATATTTATAGGTTGTTTCAGTTCTTTTGCTTGTGATCATATGATGAAATTCTAAGACTGCAAATCTGTAGATGATATGAACTACTTTGATACATAAGGAAATATTGTGCCGGTGGCCGGCCTGAATTCCTCAAGTGCAGGAGTTGGGGAAATATTTGTGACTTGAACCAAAACATTACTTGAATTGAATTGCTTTTAGTTTGATCAAATTTGGAAGCACTTTTTAGTAAACATATTTTTTGAAAACACTTCGATGGCCATTTAGTGTAACTAATATTATTGATTAAAATTAGAACTTGGTTTAAAACTTTGTTTCAGAGAAGTTTGACAGATCAAAACGGTCGTTTTTAAGATATATTGACCAAATAGTCGCCGATTCCCCGTAGTTTTTTAATAATGGGCCTCAATATTCGGCCTGATGAAATAACCCAGATCAAGGCCCATTTGTCCAGAAAAGCCTCGATACGACGTCGTATTCTACGCAACCGCGACTTGAGCCGACAATGGCAACATCCTACGAAACCCTCGACGGCTCGAAGCCAAATCCGGTCGTCAAAATGTTCCATCAATTACTCCATCTTCTCGCGAATTAGAGTAACATATAAAACACCCATCTGTATTTTTCTTCATCATGATCCGTGCAGCAGCGAATTCGTATCTGATTCCATCCCAAAAGGTGTCCTTGCGATTTTTCCATCTTCTGTTTTTGTGCATGTTTTTGAGCTCTTTATGTACAGCACTAGTCACATCCATGGAACAAGAGAAACTTTAACGAAGAAACGAAGCTTAGCAGAGGGTTTGTGTACAGTAAACAAGGCATAGTTTGGGACTGGGAATGCAGCATGGAAGCAAGAAGCTACGAGGCTTCCACATGTGTTCAACCGAGTGCTGGAGCTGCCAGTAAAGTCAGATGCTGATGTTTCTGTTATAATTAGCTCTGGTTTTATCCGTTTTGTGGTGAGTATTGGTAGGAGCGGGAGAGTGTGTAATGAAGGTGCGAGAGTTGTTGCGAGAGCAACGCAGGTGTATCCTGGCGTGGTGAAGGTTGTGGTGAGCGGACATGGAAGTGATGAGGACGTGTTGCTGATGGATGGACTTGTGTTCGATAGATGGAGATATAGATTGCCGGTGTTGACCAGGCCTGAGCGCACAACGGCAGTCTGTGTTGATGGGGACCTTGTGGTGAGTGTGCCCAAGCAGCCTACTGAGGTGGAAGGCGAGGCATTGTGTGGGACTGAACATTTAATAACCATACTGTAATTAGCTCTTAGCAGTGTCTTGTAGCTTAAACTTCTTTACTTCTTGGGATGAATATGAAATTTTGTGAATGATGATTGTTTCGGTTATAAAGAAATTTGTGCATCTCAGAAAATCCTTAGTATGCACTTACTGAAAGCGCTATTCTGATATGGTTCAGTGCATTGTCGGATCCAACATTTTCTAAAAGAGGACTGCAATGTTTAACTGGCAGGGATATGGAGATATGGATAAGTAATTGAGCTACGTAAAATATTTTCTATTTCTTTTTTTCGTATCTCGTACCATTTACATATAATCGGATTACAGATGAAAATAAACACTACATAAAAATGGAAACATAATTTTGAGGTTTTCGAGTTGACATACAAAATACTAAGATTCATATAAATTAATGTGATTCACTAATCACGTTCCTCCTTTGGAAGATGAGTCTCTATACCATTCTCCGTTAAAATATATGATGAAGTTTGTGCTGCATCTTGTTCATCACATGTATGATCAATGAACAGTGATCTTATTTCCGGAGGCGTCTTTGGATTTATACATTGGGAATGTTGCCAGCACAATCTGAAAAAATGAAAAAAACATTATATTGAAATGCCACAACATAACTGTACAAAATATAATTTGAAAATGTCTGCATCACATACCCCTGGTGAATAACCTTTTTCAGCCTTGAATTCTCCATGTTTGGGAAATCAAGCTTGTCACAAAGTTTAGGATTTCTACTGATCAAGTTTTTTAATTCCTCAAGCACACTGGACCTAGTAGATTTAATATCTTCGTATCCAGCAAATATTTCATGATTTCTGCAGCGATCACAATTCATATTATTAGTACGGAAATAACAAAGATATCATACTTCAAAATGAAAATAAGTACACTACATAAATAGTTAGCTTTAGCATACTTGGAGTTATTCATCCTCAGCACTTCTCCGAGTACCGCAAATGTCTGTTGTTGCTGTTGTGCTTTGAAAATACTCAGTTCATTGTCTAGTACAACAGTAGCTTTTGTTAGTTCACCCCTACACATAAAGTTAATGGTTCTGTTAGTACTGTGGAAAAGTCCGAAATATTTACATATAAAATAGAATGTAAATACAACTCACTTGTACAGGGCTTCGAGGAATTTCTGTTTTCTAATGAGAAAATACATCTGATTAGATATTTGGTTGTCCTCGATAGTTGTAAATGCGGAAATATACTTTTCAGCTTCATCCCAATTTCCTTCCGCAATAAGATCCCCTAGGGATCCCTGGTTGAAATAAATTGCGCTATCTTGTTCTAACCTGATGATTCACACACGAATCAGCTCAAGTATATTTTTTTCAACATATAAAGAATAAAATAAAATATTCTTACTTTCGCAAAACAAAAGTTTGCCCTTCCTCCTTCAAGAATTGCATAAACATGTACGTCATCTCATCATGAGTTTTTTTAAGAAGGGAATCCATCAACAAAGAATTTCTTTAGATTTAGAAACTTCGAACAAAATCGAAAGAAGAGGAGGATCAGATAATCAACTGAAAATGGATTGATGGAAATGTGCGAGGGAACGTTGGGTTTAAATAGAAACCCTAGAATTTTGGGTTGGTGGGATTTGATATGTTTGGTGTCAAAAAATGGTAAGGAGCGTCCAGCAGAATCTCCTTTTCTAGTAACAGTTAGGTGGCTTGCTGTCTGGGAATATTCTAAAAGTGGAAGCAAATCCTGTGTCCAAAAATTGTTTTAAAAATAGTTAAATTGAAGATATAATAAGACTCACATTAAATATTTATATAAAATTGTATCGAAATTAAAGAAAATAAAATGAGTCCCAAATTAATTAGTTTTGTTAATAAGGATAATAATGTCGAATAAATTATTGGGCGTTCCATTTTAAAACTTTAAAAAATCACAATAAACTCACAACAAATCCAATTTAAGGAATAAATTAAACCTATAAAAATATAAAATTACCATAATACTTTAAAAATTAATTAAAACCTAAATTAAGACGTTAGAAATTATGAATGTAATAAACTTGCATAAATGTTATTTTATAGTAAATTCGGTCTTATGAATTTTATTTTATTTTGGAGTGATTTTCAATTATAAAAAAATTTAAAAAATTAATTATTTTCGATTTGAGTTTTTTATGATTTAGACAATATACTCGAGGAATAATACTTGTCAAATGATAACTCATTTCAAATTAAATACCCAATTAACCAATATTAATAATAAGTAAGCTATTGATCTAATTTATACTAAGATGTGTAACTTGAATGATGAATTCACTATCACATCAATCAGTATAATCATATGCGTTTCAAAATTGTATAAAAGTATGTTTTTCAGCATATGACAAAATGCTCATATAGAAGGAATAACGGCTTTTGTAAAGGTTAAATCAATACAGTTGATATACAATTTCACATAAATAAGAAGATTTATCATGATTTGTAACTGAAATAAATCGTACCTCTTTAATTTCTGATAGATTATTAATTCGATATCATGATGTAACACTTTTGGATACGAGACTCCATCTTCATCATCCTCTTGCATTCTTTGATGTAATTTTTGCCGCAACGATCAAATTTTGATTGAATTTTTCTGATGTGAAGGTTTCGGTCAGTACTTCTATTTATATACGAAATGATAAGACGTCTTTATTTAAAACGATGTCGCTTTGTAAGTTGTAACGACGTCAATTCGTATACAAATATCTGTAAAAACGATCCAGTTCACACTTGAATTAAATAATTAGGTCAGTAATATTTTCTTTTCATTCTCTTTTAAATTTTCCAACATCGGAAAGGAGGGTTATACAGCAGCTAATCAATAGAGGTCAAATGAATCGCAATTAGCCCACCCTCTTTCAATTATCAAAATACATTAAGAGCATTTTCGACAAAATATTTGTCATTTTATTTTATTCTCTCTACACATTAATTTAAAACCCTAGCAACTCTAATAATGCTAAAATGATACAGTTTGATCTACCCACAATTGAATGCCCTGTGCTGAATCTTAAGTTACTGATGTGCCTTTGAGACAGACACATTAACTTAAGAAGACAGCAGACAATAGTAAAGAAATGAAATGCAGCATGATCTCAATGTGACAAGGGATCATGTATCAGTATTCTCTACAATGAAAACTAACATAAGGTTATAAGACACTAAAGATACGGCTTCGTCAAGCTGACCTACATACTTTTCACAACACCTAATATTAGCCTCCAGGTAATATTAGAAAACATAGCATCTCACTCAAGTAGAGCGAGGAGCAAGCCAGATGACTTGATCAGAAAGCACGCACGGTGCTCTATCACATACGGTTAATGATTACACACAACATTAAAAAAGGAGTTTAGTTCCGGAGTCATCAAGTAAGAGTTACCATCTTCAGCAGTGTTGTCATGTTGATCAGTAGTAGGGTTGCTGGTGATAAACTGGAGCCATATTTTGACCGTAGTAAGGAGGGTACACCATATGCGGAGGGGCATATGGTCCAGTATGCGGGTAAGCAACAGCTTCAGGTGAGTAACCATATGGCGTTGGTGGGCTCCTGTTGCCGTACATCACAGGTCCAGCTTGCATGTCATAAAGATATGGAGGAGATACTGTTGCATATGGACTATGCTGGGGAGAGATTGTGTACTGGCTGTGAGACGGTGAGATGGTATAAGGACTGTGCGAAGGGGACGCAATGGTGTAATTTCTTTGGGAGGGAGAACCATTTGAAAGTTGAGTCTGGGAAGAACCATTTGAAAGTTGAGTCTGGGAAGAACCATTTGAAAGTTGAGTCTGGGAAGAACCATTTGAAAGTTGAGTCTGGGGAGAACCATTTGACTGTTGAGTCTGGTAAGGAGAACCATTTGAATGTTGACTCTGGTAAGGAGAACCATTTGAATGTTGACTCTGGTAAGGAGAACCATATGAATGTTGACTCTGGTAAAGAGAACCATTTGAATGTTGAGTCGGGGAAGGAGAACCATTTGAATGTTGAGTCGGGGAAGGAGAACCATTTGAATGTTGAGTCTGGTAAAGAGAACCATTTGAATGTTGAGTCTGGTAAGTAGAACCATTTGAATGTAGAGCCTGGGAAGGAGAACCATTTGAATGTTGAGTCTGGGAAGGAGACCCTGCAAATGTAGTAGCTGTCTGAAATGATGAGGAGACATAAGCATTTGTTGACCGTCCAGCCTTAGCAGGAGGCATGGGACCCCCACCAGTGCTCACTCTTGTACGCTTATTGGCTGGAACTGCAGTTGAAACTGGCTTTTTCTTATCAATCTTGGCCTTTTCTAGCTGTTCCAGGCGCTTCCTCAGATTAGCAGGAGGGAACTCGGTTTCCAATTTGTATTCCTCAATGCACTTGATGACTGCTCGAAGGGCAGATTGTTCCTTGCGCCCTGACTGTATAATAAACAATATAATCAACAGCAACTTTTGATAATTAATTATCAGTAAAACACAAAATAGGGAGCCAAGAAAACAGGACGGATACCGTAGCTCGAGTAGAATTATTATGGTCCCCAGTAGCAGTCAGGACAGCCTTTTTTGCATCCCTCAAATAAGTCTTCAACAATGGAACAGGTGGGAACTTGTCCACGAGGCCAACTTCACATGCAAAATGGACCGCATCAAGTAGCTGCCTTCTACTAATTAGTTCCTTGATCATATCTAAAATTAAAAACATATTTTTATTTATCAGTCAAGTGAGAAAATAATCTTATCAAACTTCAGAATAGAGATCTATCCACCAGGTTTTAACCAGCAGCCCAGATTCTTAAGGATACTGAAGAGCACAAAAGAGTAAATTACAAACAGGAGAAACTCGAAGACATTTTTTACAACTCCATCTTATTGATTATAAAAGCAAAAACAGAAGGCAAACCCATAAACAGGAACAAGGGTAAACCAAAACCAGAAGGTTACATCTACAATGAGGGAGATAGAACATCTATAAAGATTCTGAAAGCGACTTAATGGAGATGGACTTTAACCACTACATATTTCATACCTAATTTCGAATATACTGTGTGCTCAAGAATACACAAATATATTCAAATGTTCAACGAAAAGCTGATATTACGTTTAGTGGCTAGTGTATTCAAATGATTGAGATGCAAGCCTGAAACAAATTTTATTTGGACACTCCTTTCTTACTAACCTTGCATATACGGATATACCTCTCAAACGACCAGTGAATCAACAATTCTAATTGCAATAATGAGTGAAGAAAACCAGCAATTAGATTATCTATCAATAATATATGCATGATGAAAGCACTCAGCAGCTACTGTACAATGTCGAATTCCTAATTTCCTACCACAAGAGGTAACCAAAGTATCAATTAATCTACAAAAACTCTTCATTCTAATATATTATAAATACATAGCATCAAAAGACTTTACCAGGAATTTGGTTACTAAGACCCAACGCAACAGCAAGCTTTGGCATCTGCTTCCTCCAAGCAGACCCAACAATAAGCCTCCGATATAATCCAAAATCCTCCTCATTCACAATCCCAAACGTCACTAAATGCTGCAAAAAAGTATGCACATCAGGAGTCTTGACATTCTCAATTCCACCTCGCTTCTCCAAACTCAACTTCCACTCCTCCGCAACTTCACTAGCCCTACTCCTCACACTAGGAGTCACCAAAATCCTTCTTTTCCCAATCACAGGATCCACAACAACAGGAATCAACGACTCCAACACAAGCACACAAGCCCAACCTAAATCATTCAACCTCTCACTCTTATCCTCCCTCTTATCCACTGGAAACACTTCAGACACCGCTTCAAGCGCAAACGACGTCGGATCAACACATTCCTTCAAAGCTAACGGAACACACTCCCTCAACTCGTCCAGCTCCTTCTTCCTCAAACTCACAAACCTCCAAAACCCAAACGCATCCATCCGCAAACAAAACCTCTTCAAACTCAACAACAATCCCTCTCCATCATCCACTTCACCATCCAAACCCTCCTCAATCGACGTAATCGCCGAGTCACGACACCGCTCGACCGACTTAACAGCGATCTGGACGCTATCGTCAATACTCACTTCCCGCTCCTTCAAAACCTCAAGCGACTCTTTAGTCTGATGCTCCAGCGACTCGATTTTCCTCTTGATCGCCTCCGATTTGCGGAGAATGTCTTCTTCTAAGGAACTGAAGTGGTCAGTCAACTCCTTCCATAGTAAAGTGCAGCTCGTCATTAAAGAAGCTTGACGCTGGAAGTCGTCAAAGGACGGCGGAGGTATGGGGTCGGGAGGAGGTTCCATGGCGGAGGTTTTGGCCGGAGTGAGGAAAAGGTGGAAACTTGGAGGAACAGTTTGCAGCTTTTTTGGAGGAGAGAGGATTTGAATTTGTGATGTTTGGTGATGGTGAAAAAAGAGGTAAAGCATGCCGATGGAATGATGACGTTGGCTAACGGCGTTAGTTTTATGGCAAACGACGATGACGGCAATAACGGAAATGCGTAACGGAGCTACTGAAATCAGGATATTTAACATCGTTTCGAAAAGAAAAATGCGTGTGAAAATATCTAGGAGTATAAAACACTATTGGACCGGCGTAACACAGTTTGGAAATGGTTCAATTCAATAGATTGTCTTAATATTTCCGGGGATTTAGATCAAATGGATATTATGTTTTTGCGAGACAAAATGATTAAATTTTAATCGTTGATTTGATTAACTGAAATTGAAATTAAATTGAATGGTTGGATTAGCAAAAAAACACAAAGCCGCTAAATTTGATGATTATTTTGAAATTAATCCATTAAATTGTTAGCAATCAATAATTGAGATTTCTCTAATTCTCACAAAAATATATGTGTCCTTCTTGATTTTTTCCCTCTCGATCTGAATAAAGATTGAATGCAATAATGAAAATTTATTACGTAAGATTATACATCATGAGATCAGAATTCAGCAATTAGAATTAATAAATTTTGTGATCTAGTGAAGCAAGTCAAGACGATACAGTTTCAAATGATTATTTTCGATAAACAAATAAATGAGTTATATTTCAAAAGGGTAGACAATATTGTTTGATTTTATTTTAAAAAAATAAAATAATGGGTTAATTACGAAAAACCACTCTCATAATAGGCCATATTCCACGCCACCACCCTTATATTGCAATATTACATTCGACCACCCGTATAATTACTAACGTTCCAAAACAACCACCTATCACTGTTCCGTCAAATTTTCCGTTAAATATATTAAAATTTTAATATATTAATAATATTTTCATTACAATACACCACCTCTATAATAAATATGTGTCCACTTCACCACTTTTATAATCAATTTGGTTTCCATTTAACCACCTCTCCGTTAACTGTCGTTAACTGAGGTGGTTCTTTGGAAATATTAGTAATTATAAAGGTGATCGAATGTAATATTATAATATAGAGGTGATGGCGTGGAATATAACCTATTATGCGGATGATCATCTGTAATTAACCCTAAAATAATTAGTGATATCCAAAATTCTCAAAAGAGGAGAAGTGGAGGAATGAGTGGCGTGGGTGCCCTTTGCTTCAAGGGATAGAAACTACAGTATGACCACTTAAGCACACATCTGACTCAATAGACTCCTTCACATGGGAGTGTGTCCTTTAACAAAAATTATGTGAAAGTTGAATCGAGTATAGTGAGGGCTCAATCAAAGACATGCATAAACTGACAAAGCATATTGCTTGGTCCTCTTTGTTAGAGGAATCTTTCATTCAACTCTTCATTTGATCATTTCTCTTTTTTGCACCATGCTTTTAAACTCATTCTTCATATACAATCGACTATTAATACAAATACATACATGAAGATTGTATCATGTGGATTCATCTACTTTGGTAGATTCTTAAATCTCCTCTTGCATTCGTTGATTGCATTTTTTCAATTTATCAGATTGTGCCAACACATTAATGAGATATGTGAGTTGTGCAATACAATTAAAAAAATTCAATCAAAGAATACAAAAAGAAATTCATAAATCCATCAAAATAGATAATTCACATGATACATTTCCTAAATACATGTGAGACTGTCTTTTTCTTTTGTCAGTAAAAATCATCACTCGTCAGTTACAAGTTATAGTGCAGTTCAAGGTTATGCTTTCTTGGTTAAAGTCTGCCTGTCTATGAATGCTTTGTTACATTACAGCTCAACCCCACATTTAGTGGACAATATGTGCATTTCTTGAATCTGCCGAGTTAGGTAAATTGCATTAAAATGTAGCCTTCGCTAGAGGTGGACTATAGACTATAATATAAGACTATGACCTTTAAATTAAATGAGTATTATCGAGTTATTTCATCATTTGCATTATAGATTCGATTCCTAATAGATGCTAAAGTACCGAAAATTATTGAGTTATCTGATCATTTGCGTTATAGATTCGATTCTTGATGGATGCTAAAGTAACGAAACCTTACGAATCGATTTTTTTATAAAAAATAGAAACTTTCATATTCAATAAATCACTTTTATTCTCATTCACCATTTACCATTCAACATAGTCAATACATTGCCATTTATTTGGCATCTTTTTCAACTTACATGCTTTCTCCTCGTTCAAATACCAAATACAGTGAGTGCAATCGTCGCGATGACCTCTATACGTATGATATTTTCTATGGAATCCGTCAGCAAACTGAACAGTACATTCATACTTAGTACTTCTCCAAAAGTTTGGCTTGAATGTGAACTGATACATTTCATCATATCTTAAGGTATGATAACCTAAATCATACTCTGAACACCAACAATGAATAACTATGTCGCGACGATCATGAGCCTTGTTGAAGAGCTGAACCCATACTCTTGAGCTGTTCAAACCAGAGTTTGAAGTTGAACTTATTGTCAAGAATGATGATGAACCAAGAATGGCATCAGCAATGGTAATATAATTGTGAGTCTCAAACTCTCCATTTCTTTGTGAAATGTTGTACAAAGTTGATAATGACATGAGACTATTTAAAGGAGATAGGCTTCAATTAATAGTCTTATTTTTCCACTCTTAAATAATTAAAAGTAGTTTTTATTATTATTCATAGTTTGAAAGAATTTTATTCTCTGATTAATTCAAACTTTTACATTTTGATAAGATTATTTGGCATTCAAAAGTCAAATTATTAGCATTTATGACATGATGATATAAATGTGCACAAATTTCTTGATAAAGAAATCATTATGCACTATGGTTTGTTTTTTTCATTATAAACAAGCAGAAGGTTGCTTTGATTTTTTGTTTAGCTTTTGCAATAAATGTTTTTTCTATGAAACTCTAACTCGATTTCACAATAATTTTCATTTTTTCTTTTGAAATATGTAATTGTATTTTTTTACTACTATTTTTCAATCATATATTTTACTTTTTTACTCAGAACGTTAAGCACCAACGCCGGTGTTGGAGGGTGGGTAACAGGATTATAAACAATCTGAGTATGTAACTACAGTACAAGATTATGCTTTCTTGATTAATGTCTGTCTGTCTATGTATGTTGAAATATGAAATATCTCAAACTTTGAATCTTCAAATGATAATGACCCACAACTACAGCCATCCTGGTATAAAGATGGATATTGAATGACAATGCTGAATGCTTACATTACAGCTCAGCCCTACATTTAGTGGACAATATGAGGCTGTCTTGTCTGCCAAAGTTAGGTAAATTTGCAATAAAATGTAGTAGCAGAGGATAGGGGCGGACTATAGACTGTCATATTCAATTTCTTATCTTTACACTAAAAATGACTTCCAATCTCATTCAAGTCAAATTAGCATAACATTTCCAATAACCCTTTAGGAACAAACAAGCTTTTTCCTCATTCAACTGCCAAGTCCATTGCACTGGGATCTGGAAGGTGATCCATATACTAACTGCCAAGGAGACACAATTCTGCTAATCCAAATAACACCATACCAAATATCCTCCAATCGAAAACACAGCCTCATAATTAACCTACTTAATGTATTCAATAACACTGGGACCAAACTCTGGCAAGATACTCAAAGGCATATATGCTTAAGATGCAAACATACAGCCTTTCAGGTATCTTTTCATATGGAATCTTTATGAATCTTCAGGGGGCTGCTGCTGTTGTTGCTGGTTGTGCGGCCACATCGGCTGACCCATGTAAGGATGCTGTTGCTGGCCATACGTAGGTTGATCCATTACAGGCCTACCCATTATCATTCCTGGTGCTCCAACTGGCGGCCCATGTTGAGGTCCCATGTAATAGTAAGGGAGAGCAGCATCCGGTAAACCAGTAGCTGGAATGGCCCCTCTTGGAATGGAAGCAAAAGCCTCATCTTTGAGATCCTCCCGTGGGACGATATCAACCAGGAAATCGAATATATCAGTACTAGTGATTGCAGCAGCAATGTCATTCTTTTGCAGCGTTCTCCTTTTGTTCTCTTCAGTATGATTCCAGGATCTAAGAGTCAGCTCGAGAATAAACATCTCACAAGCTCTGGCAAATATGACCGGGGCTTCAGCTGATATCATCTTAACATCTTCATCAGCTTTCATGATTTTCTTGATCCTAGCAAGAGGCAAACTGTGGTTTTTGAAGTCAGTAGTTTGTTCGATTTCCTGATATTGATTCGCCCAAAAGTTTTGTAAATGTTGTTGCAGTTGCTGTTGTTGTTGGTGGTGAATCTGCTGATAAGCAAGTTGATGTTGTCCTACTTGAGCTGATGACCCTGGAATGCTGGCCTGAGTTGGTGACATGACAGAACCTTGAGGGGCAGTGCCCATTATTTGATTAGGCATGTATGCAGGCGCACCATAAGGTATCTGAGCTGAACCGCCAGTGACTCCTGGTGGTGTGAGATGGCTGTGTCCTTGTTGTTGCTGCTCCATTCTGCTAGCAAATGCTACAAAATCTGAAATACATAACAGAGAAAAGGAATTGTCACCAAGTCTAAAGCCAATAAAGGAAACATGTGATGCGACTAAATAAACACAAACAAAGCCATAAATCATAAATTATTAATATCCTGCCTACTGATGCAGGTTTATTAACATGCTATAATAAATCAGTCACAAGGCAGCTATACAAACTAAAGTACCAAACTTCAAATACACTCCCGCAAAAAATTGCGATCATCCACAATACTTATAATCTGCAGTAACTGGATGAGCTATCATTCGCAAATCAGATACTATTTGTGTTACAAAGTCCTGATACATCACATAATATTTTACAACCATAGCCTTCATGTCTAAATGACTTGGAAATTATCATTGAAGTTTAAATGGAAGGAACGATAAATGAACCGTTAAGTAACAAATGAAACAATTGATGAAAAAGCTAAAAACATAACACAAAAATGAGAACTTAATGAAGAGCGAAGGCTTTGTAAACAAACTAATCTATCCTATATATAAAGCGTAAGGGTGGCTACTGACGGTTAGTTTGAAGCCACTTTTCGATTTCCTAAAATACCCTTACGATACTACGTATTTACAATTTCTTATATTATTTAATTATACTATAGTTCTTTAGTTTACAATATCTTGAATTTATTATATCACTAAATGTATGCACAGATGTCTCTGTGCACCAAAGTACTAGTAAGTAATAATAGGCCATAAACAATTTAAGTTGCAGTAATCAGTGACAAGACAGAAAATTACGAAACTGACAAACCAAGTGGAAACCTGATCAAAACTCAACAAGAGGCCAGAAGAACCGAGAAAAAAGTAAATTTAAAGGTTGAGTGCCAGAATCAATCCCAAGATCTCCATTTATTGGGTGGTTCTAGTACATGAACAATAGGAGTGATGATGCTATAAAGCGCAAAAAGTCCAAGCATGCCGAGCAACAAAGTGCTGACACATCCCTGTTTTATCATGCAATTACTATTGTACCCTTATTTGATATTTTGGTAAAGTAATCCATGAGGATATCTTAGTCAATGCATATATCAGTAAGGTGCAAGGACGGATAATTGAAGTCTAGCATTTCTGGGATAATATTTTTACTATAAATCTGATAAAGAGCAGCATAATTCAAATCAAGAAGGACAGGTGTAAAGAATAACGATAAATACTTGTGATGAGTCACAGCACAACAACCATGAGTGTGCTTATTATAATAAGTCATCGTTGACTAAATGAATGCTCTTGTTTGTTCAGTAATGTTCACTTCTTCCATTTCCTCAACTATAACCACTATTCCAATCACCAAAACTAAATACCCAGAAAAGGTAACTCAAATAACTCTGCCTCTTTTCAGTTTTCATAATACATACAGATCACCAAAGCATTCATACAATAAATCGGACAACAGATCAACGACATAACTCAACATCCGACTACAACAATCATGATTCATGTCCCAACTACAACTCAACCATCAACCAAACCAACTTCCCAATTTCAAACTCCATCTTTTTCCCTTACCAAATAATAAAATCCACCAACATTTTTGCTCCCAGATAATCAAATAATATACCAAACAATCAACTCAGTCGCAATAATGACGCAATAAAAATATTTAAACAATTAATTAAAGTAGCAAAAACGATTTAAAACAGCTAACACAGAGAGTTCAAAAACCCCTATGCTCAAATCCCCCGCTAGTAAATCAAAATAAATTCCAGTAAATTAAAATCATAATCAGCACAACTAAACGAACTCGTAATTCAGTATCAAAAAAGATTGATCTGAAATTGCGGAAAGTAAATTTTAGGTTTTTTGCAAGAGTGAAGAAAGCACCTTGTTTTTATCGAATCTTCTACTGGTGCTTCAGCAAGTACGTGCTCCTCTCGTCGTCGTCGTCGTCGTCCTGAAGAGAGTGAAAAGCGAGAGAGTGAGTCGTCCTTCGTCAAACCCTGACGTTTCTGCTTTTCAGCATTTCTTTTTGATTTTTCTTATTCTGTCGCTATCGATTCAACTCTGCGCTGTTGCAGACTTGGGTTGGGTCGATCGCTTGATTCTGAGACTTTGGGCCCATTTTAGGATTGCTCATCTGGCCTGGCCTCATATTCTATATTTTGAATTTTCGCCTATCAAAATTAAGGGTTAATTAAGGGGTGGTAGCCTGATGGTGGGGAGTCTGACAAAGAATTCTCAGGTCAAGGGTTCAATCCCTGGCCTCACCAATTATTCTCCATTTGTTGGAGTTTGTTATTCCTCTCGCCATGGGTATGGAGGCTCTTCATTTCTTCCCGTGTTGGGCGTGGAAGCTGTCTATGTATGAAGTTGCAATGGAGTTATGTCAGATTTATATGGAAGACATGTTCAAGTCTTGGTGGAGGGATCCTTTGTAGAAGGTTGTGCTTAGATTGAAGATAATGTACTTGATGTATTAGCTAGATGTGCTAACAAATATTCTTGTACTACATGTACCACCTATCAAAAAAAAAATTAAGGGTTAATTTCCCCAAACCATCCATAAAATATGCATTTTCCCTGGAACCACCCTTAAAATAATTTCTTTCCGGAAACCACCCCTCTGTTATACAATTTTCCCAAGAACCACCAGCCGTTAGTGCATGATATTCAAGCCTTTGTTTTCGCCAGGAACCACCCATAAAAATCTGTTTTTCCTAACTATAATTCGTAAGTTAAATTGATTATCTAATTTGTACAAAATAAATGGTTTCAAGAGTACCTCAGAAATGCGAATATTAAAATATGTTAGAGTGTCCAATATCATTAGTTTATTATAACTTTTAAATAAGTGTTTAATCGTATGTCGTCTTTCGACTTGTTAAGTAAATGTTATATTGTATATCACGAGGACCTCAAAGAGATGTAATTTAAACTATGTAAGAGTGCCGAGTAATATGAAGTTATTATACTTTTTTAAATTAGTGTTTGACTGTATGTCGTCCTTTGATTTTAATAAAAAATTGTATGTCTTATATAATAATTTTATAGAGTTTATATATGCAAAATATTTTCAAAAGTTAATAAAACTATAATTGACATTCAATCATAATATTGTAAACAGCAAAAAAAATTAAATGTATAATTTATTACCTTTTTTTAATTTTATGTTACATAAATATTATACTCACAATTATTTTTAGACTTCTTTTGAACCATTCATAAAATGTTATTTTTTTTTCAAAAACCACCTATTAAAGTGCGCTGTAAAGGAAAATTAAACGACGTTAACGGCTGGTGGTTCTTGGGAAAAATGTATAACGGAGGGGTGGTTTCTGGAAAGAAATTATTTTAAGGGTGGTTCCGAGGAAAACGCGTATTTTATGGATGGTTTGGGGCAATTAACCCCAAAATTAACTTAAATATTTAAAATAACTTGTCATTTTAGCATAGTATCAAACAGTGGCGGATCCAGAGCTCATAGTTAGGGGGGGCAAAATAAAATGTAAAATGTATGATGAAGACTAATTAAAATTATATCCTACTTGGGATTTGAACTCATCCCTTCTCGATTTGTATATGGTCCAACTCCACTGCGCTAAAGCTTACTTTAAGCTTAGTTCAATTTACAAGTAATTAGTAAATTTTGGAAACTAGCTTAAAAATAACAAATAGAAAAACTTTAATGCTAGGGATCGAACTCAGGGCTCCTGGGAGGTAGGCGAACCCAACTCCACTGCGATGTTTAGGTCTTCAGACTTAGTTCAATTTACATTTATTCTGAAATATTGGCAGGGTACTTGGCCCCCCCCAGCCCCCCTGCTTCCGCCCCTGGTATCAAACAACGTTCAAGTACCGCTTTATTCTAGTTACATTCATAACGATATATTCCAAGATTTCATCTCATACACTAGTTTATCAATTAGATGACACGTTTTTATATTTTATATTAGTGACATCAAATTGATAAATATTATATGGACGGTTCAGATGTTTCGTTATGAGTATAAATTAAAATTGTGAATGTAATTAAGCGCTCGTTTCAAACATATATATGTTACATGTTTAGAAAACTAGTAACTTAAGATCAAACAGTTCCTGGGATGCAAACAACAAGAAACTCAAATTCAACTATTCAACTAAGACTAAACAAACTTACAAAGCAAAGCACACCACATAATTTACAATACTGTAACTAAGTTTGTTGGTATTCATTTATGCTGAAAACAACTCTCTGTCCCATTCAAATTTGGATACTAATCCAAAACGGATGAGATTCAGATCTATGCATCCCACCAATGAGAGCGAGTTACTCAGTGGATGCAAAAACAGTTGGACCCTCCACCTGCAATATCATTCACATGAAATTCAAACGTCCATCGCCAATCTTGATTTATGAGTGGCGTGTAGAGTGTATATATTTCATGATGTAACGTTTATCAGGTGAGTTTTAAGACAATAGTGTAAAATGTTGTAGTGAGTTTTTTTGGACGCTTACTTTGAAGGTGGCACCCCACATCTCTTCATCAGCTGCTGGTACAGCGGTGACTTTGCCTTTAGGGTTCTCAAAACTTCGGATTTCCCCAATAGCAGTGGAGTAAAAGCATCCTGCCAGAGATCATTTAGAAAATAATACATAAATACACTATTTTGCACAATTGGACAAGGTTTGTAGTAAATGTGGTTACAGTCACAGTCTCACAGACCTTGAGGAAATGAAGCCAGAGACTTGCCACAAGCACCTTGCAGCAGCTCGGCATCATCAGCAAATGCAATATATCCATCAGCAGTGATGCCCCAGTAAAGAGGAACCTTTCCAAATTGATCCTGCAAGATATACAATACAAACCAATGATGACATGAAGAATAGCCGCTACAAGTCTTTTTTCACAAGTGTAAAAGATCAGATTTTGGTTACTTACTAAGGCGACAAAGAGAGTGTCCGTAGCTGCATCAAACACCATGAACGCAAAATCACCAACAAGATGTCCAACAACATGGTTGGGCGGATAAGGTGCACGGTCACGAAGAGCTTTGTAAGCCTCAATGACTAAAGTCACTTCATTCACATTCTTAGCTAAACCATACTGCTGCCTCAGTCTTCCTAAATTCTCCAACATTCCAACAAATACACAGAATACCTCATCCTTAGCCGCAAATGACCTACACATTCCAAAGTTCCATCGCACAAATCAAGTTAGACAAATTCCAAAATACCCCACATACTAATTCTCCATTCCACACTTAAAATCATTCAACTCATCAACTACAAGTAAGAAATTGATAAAGCTAAACTTAGTGACAACCACTTTGGCATTTGGAGTTTGGACTTTGGACCCCAGGTATGAGGGAAAGTTAATGCCTATTGCTAATTCTTCCTTATCTCTTATCTCATCATGTTCAAAATTCTTTATTGTTGGGACCACCAAGTTACAAATCAAAAATGGACAACCTACAATTTTGGCTGCAGTACCAAAACTAAACCATGTTTAAATGTTTTTGTTTTTATTTACATTAAATATTGTTCATAGTCTTTCACTATAGCAATAATCAATTCCATAATGCTCATCCATTTACTGTCATCACGAAAAAGACATTTTATTAATGTATTAAGTAAGATGTCTTTTTCTGAAATTTTACAATCAATATCGTATCTCAAGGTCTCACAAAATTTTACGATCAATATCGTCTTTCACGGTCTCACACGTATGTATATTCTCTTAAACTCTACGTCCATGATTATTATAATTATTTGTCACTTTTGATCACCGATTGAAGTATCTTTTGAGTGATCAAAAATTAAAAATTCGATTACGGAATACCTCGGATGAAGAGGCGATTCGTCGTGGTGCGAGTAGGCCAGTTGGACATGATCGCCGATCTGGACCGACACGGCGGAAGGATTGCGGTCCAAGAATCGGCTTATGAGCTTTTTCGAACTTGTTTTCGGCGATGGAGTTCGGCTGCCGGCGGCAATGAGTTCATCCGGCGGCGATATGATGGAGCTGCTGAACACTCCTAACATTTTTTAGCAGTCGAAATTGAGAGATGAGGAAGAGAGAACGGTGATCGGGAATAGAATGTTCTGAGAGGTGCTTGAAGTGTGAAGAGCTGTGCGGATCGGACTGCGTTTTATAATGGATTGGATCGAGGGCGTTTTGGTCATTTGACGGTTATGATATTTCATTTTTGTGTAGTGGGAATATTTATTTATTTTATGATTAAAATCAAATTCAAACATGTTGGGATCTTTGTTAAGGAATGAACAGTTGCATTCTCAAGTCATTTTGGATCGGCTATGTTAAATTTGTATTAAAGTAATTTAAAAATCATGTCTATCATGTGAAGTCATGAAATTACAGTGTGACGGATTCGATCGATTTAAATATTTTCAATTTTAAATCTGTTTATCGGAGGGTATGATATCAGATAATCCACTTTAATGTTGATAAGTAAAAAGCAGATTCGTTTTGTTAGACATTACTTTGTGAATCGATGATACAATGTTTTAATATTCTGAAAAAACTATGGATTCACACGGTTAGTAGAAACCGTGCTGCCTGAGCTACTGGTTTATGGAGTTGTCTGTACAACTCAAGATCCTTTCACACGTGCTCCAAGACAATATAATTCAGTGTTGTCATAAACATCTAGTATTTTACTGATTATTAAACATACAAAAATGGATCAAATAATTGATGTACAAGATTATTATTGTGATGACTGTGTACTCCCAATTTAACTAGTGTAGCCATATCTAGACATTATTTTCAAAATTAATAAATTTAGAGATTTGTTACAAGAATCGAACGTAGATTTTTATTTTGTTAACTTTATTAGAATACTGATGAGCTGACAAGATATACATGCAGAGCAGCCATGTTCATCGGCATATGCAATATTTCTCACAAATATTAAAAACATTAGTCAATAATTATAACTAAATATTTTAAATTCAAAACTTGTTTTTTAAAACGACGTCGTGAATTTAACTAGAAAGTGATACTAGTACTATTTAGTATTTTTCATTCATGCAGTTAAACAACTACAGTGTTATGCCTTGCCAAAACTAAGAGATTGATCTCCCCCTGTTATTTTCATTTCTAGACTTCACAAACAGCCACCCTGTGGCTAATGGGAATACTATCCGTAGACGGCGATGATGCACCGACGGTAGAAGAAGACAGCGGAGCTCCTCGCAATCGTAAAAGACAGTAAGTCATACCTCCAGAAATTGCACCTGCACAAGGTGCTAAAATGTATATCCAAACATGTGTATACTTCCCGGAAATGATCGCTGGTCCGAGTGATCTCGCTGGGTTCAATGACCCTCCTGATACAGGCCTTGAAAAAAGTTGGTCACCAAAGTTAGTTATAAAGTTGGTCACCAAAGTTATAAGGTTAGTTATAAAGTTATAAGGTTGGATTCAAAAAAAAAGTTAGTTATAAGGTTACAATGTTTCATACAAGATTTGTTCAGATTGTGTTCTAGGCTTACCCGGTTAGCATCACGGCCAAGGCAATGCCTATTCCGACAACTATTCCGGAGAGATGACCGATCTACAAAGGCATCTAGCTGTTAGAAACATGTTTTAAAACATGTTTCCAATGCATTTCAACGTTGTAATCAATTCAGACATGTATAAAAGAATGTACTGAATTAGTATAAACATCTATACAAGTATGAACTCACTGTTTTGCAGTTATAAAGCAATGATGCAGCAAGCAGCATGATCATGTAAGTCCCAATAAACTCAATCCAAAATGCACTAGAAGTGCCATGAAGAGGAATAGTCAGAACATGCTCTGGATTCACTCCATAAATACATTTAGCAACATATGTAGCCGACACTGATCCCACCAGTTGTGCACCTATATAAAATGGTACCTGATGGAACACACTACTATAACAATCTGTCCTTGTGTAGGAAATGTCATCGAATTCTGATAATTCAAAGGTAAAAGCTTTTTAAGTACGTTCAAAATAGAGATGGCTGGATCATCGACACACCTTGAACCAGGAGAAGTGGCCAAAAGTTGCGAAGGCTAGAGTGAATGCTGGATTGACATGAGCACCAGAGATAGGACCAATGCAGAAAATGACAGCAGTTATGGTCAAACCACCGCTCACCGCGTATTCTAACAGCCCTACAGCTTGGCCGCCGAGAAGTTGAGTGACTGATACTATTCCGCATACACAGAACATTAACATGAAAGTACCCAAGACCTCTGCCGCCACCTACGAAACAGAAAAACCTTGAGGCAGATTACACTCCTTTCTGAAAAAATGATGAAAGTTAAGTACAATGTACTTACCATTCGGACATGGTCTAGCTGAATTCCACGAGGAATAGATGATGGCAGACCATCCCTGCATCTACTATCCTTGACTGAGATAATATGATCATCAGTAGCCAAGTGTAACTCATTCTCGACTCCTCGTCCACTACTTGATGCATTTGTAATAACTTTAGGCGAAGGCCTCGAATCTAATCTTTCGGTAACGACAAGGATCGCCATTGATCTATGAAAATAACGAGGATTCAGTAAGCCGAGAATGAAGGGTGTTACTTAAAGAAATGTAAAATCATAGGTGCAAAGAGAATGACCTGAAAAAGGGTCATAGTTGATGAGGTTAGCAGTAGTATGAGTAAGTAACTAACAAAGGTAGGTTCATTGTTGGAGGACTACTGCTACTACATGGGATATTTCTTTAGGAAGGGGCACAAGTGTTGTGATGCTTGGCAGCAGCAGGTTTCTGGTTCAACCATCTGCTTCAGGTGCCAAGCAATTTTCCACTGTGTTTCATCAAAACTACGTCGTTTTGATTATACCTAGCTGAAATAACTCGTTAATGGTGTCTTGGCAAAGTACGTTGAAACTAGGATTCTGTTTTGGAGCGTGATTACATGTGGACATGGAAACTTCGGGTTCAGTTTGTTTGCGACCCATTTAGATTTTTTAGCTAATAGATTTGTGCCACGTGCACAAATTAGTGTATAAAGTTGCAGCATTTAATGCATCTGTGCATATATGACAAAATTTGGTGCAGATAGGACAAAAAAAGTGCATATTGTGAAACGTTGGATCAAAGTGATCCAACAGTTTCACAAATGGGTTGCAGAGTTCGTAAAGGTAAGGCCGGGTCGTAAATGATCCTGACTCTCAAAACTTGTGTTGAAAAATGGAAGGAAAGTGAAGTAAAGTTGACTAATCACACGAATTATTTTATGTCGTGATTGATGAACAGTAGTGTGTTGTGCTCCAGTTGAATTCAAGCCGGAAACGCGTGGATTCAATTGAGTCATAAGCATAAACTATCATGTAATGACATTAATCAATTTCTTCTGCATCTAACTTTATGAATAGTCATCCATATCCTTTCCATAAAATAAAGACTCCGTCACTCTCTTTCCAATAATTTAACTCAATCATCTCGTTAGTAGCCATAATCCTTAGCCGATTTAGATCATAATTCAACTGTTTTATTTAATTAAAAATTAATTTAATTTCAACAGTGAGATAAATCAAAACAACAGTTAAGAATTATTTTTCTGAAAAAACAGTAGTATCTTTCTTGATCTTTATACATATACCACAGAAAAGATCAACAAATACATTATATTATCGCAATTGATATGCTCTCTTAATAAATAACTCACAGGTACAATAAAACTATTTACTACGAGATAAACCAACGTCGTTTAAATCGTACTCCCTCCGTCTCAATTTGAGTATTCCGTTTGAGAACTTTCACGGTTTTTAAGAAAATTGAAAAATGTGAGATAAAAAGTAAGAAAGAGAATGAGTGAGATAAAAAATATGAAAGAGTGTGTAAATGTAGAGGTAAAAAAGTTTCTATTTTAGGAAATGAGAAGATCATTTTGAGACATCGAAAAATGAAATGAAATACTCATAATAGGACGGAGGGAGTAGTAATAAATGCCATAAAGCTCCAAAATACATCCAAATCGGAATAAGAATATTAAAATTGGCTTTGCTTTTCTATCTTTCTGTTGCCTCAAATTTCTTGAAATTTCATTTTCGATAAAAATCTCTCAACTACAGCTTCGCATCATTCTCTCTCTATCCATATCTCAGATCCACTCCCTCCGTCGTCGGCATCTCATCTCCGCACCACTCCGGCCGCGCCGCAAATCTTGCAACTTGTTAATCGCCTTGTCAGATCCCGAAAATTTAGGGTTTTTTATCCGCTAGATTTCAGCATCATTTGCGGCTGCACTCTCTAGTCATAGTCTCGATCTGGACTTCAGAGTCAATTCAGCCGTTATACTTATTCAGACTGTTCAATTGTATATCAAGCGGCTTCCCGTGTTGTGCGATTTCTGTTCTTTTAATTAAAGTGCGAATCTTGTAATTAAATCTTGATTTAGGGTTTGTTGTGATCTGTGGTGTTTTATAATTTGTTGTCTTGAATTAGTGTTTATTTTTCGATCTTGTGAATTGGATTCAGAGATTAGAGTTTTGGCGGATCGGTTAAATTTAGTTTCATTGATAGTATAGTCGATACTCGATAGCTGTTCATTTGATTCACAGCTGTTTGAAGTTTTGAATGCTTTGGAGTGAAGATGCAGCAACCTGATCAGCGCAGAAAGGTCTACTGACGTTTATTAACTTTGCTTTGATGTCCATTTCATTTATACTGGCTCATATATGCGTTACTTGACTTATAGTGGATGTGGTTGTGAATTTGTGATTTGCCTTGTGTATGGGGTTGTTTTGCAGACATCAGCGGAAGTTGACTTTTTCACCGAGTATGGTGAGGGAAATAGATATAAAGTTGAAGAGGTGATTGGAAAAGGAAGTTATGGTGTAGTCTGTTCGGCTTATGATACTCATCTTGGAGAGAAAGTGGCAATTAAGAAGATCAATGATATTTTCGAGCATGTTTCTGATGCAACACGTATTCTTCGAGAGATAAAGCTTCTCAGGCTGCTGCGTCACCCTGACATCGTAGAGATAAAGCATATTTTACTGCCTCCTTCTCGAAGAGAGTTCAAGGATATTTATGTTGTTTTTGAACTCATGGAGTCTGATCTGCATCAAGTTATTAAGGCAAATGATGACTTGACACCGGAACATTATCAGTTTTTTCTATATCAACTTCTTCGTGGAATGAAGTATATTCACACAGGTAATTTTAGATATATTATATATATCTCTAGGATGGAAAAAGTCAATACAGCATGCTTGGAATGAGATGATTGCTTATATGACAGTCTATATATTTTGAGCTTATGCAGCCAATGTCTTTCATCGAGATCTGAAGCCAAAAAATATATTAGCCAATGCTGATTGCAAACTGAAGATCTGTGATTTTGGTCTGGCAAGAGTAGCATTCAATGACACACCTACTGCTATCTTCTGGACAGTATGTACCTGCACATTCCAGAATGAGGCTGAACACATGTTTCCAATGTTTTCTGCATATTTGGTTCTTACTTCTTGCTTGTTTTTTAGGATTATGTGGCTACCAGATGGTATAGAGCTCCTGAGTTATGTGGATCTTTTTTCTCGAAGGTTTGTTTTCATTCTCTTATTGCTTGTTTTTTTTTTTTCTGTATATTCTCTTATTGCTTGTTTTTCATTCTCTTATTGCTTGTTGATTGTACATATATTGAACTGTTAATTTGCTTTTCTTCTTTTTGAAATATTTTCCTGAGGTTTATCATCATGCGACCTTTGTTTTATGATTTTCTCAGTATACACCTGCCATTGACATTTGGAGCATAGGTTGCATTTTCGCAGAGCTTCTAACTGGGAAGCCATTGTTCCCTGGGAAAAATGTGGTCCATCAGTTGGACCTTATGACTGATTTCTTAGGTACCCCATCTGCTGAAGCTATTGCCAGGGTAAGTTCCAAGAACCAAATTTTAATTATCCGTCTTTCTTGGATAATCAAAGTTGACCTCTTACTTTTATTTTTGTGTCACCAGGTTCGTAACGAGAAAGCTCGAAGATACTTAAGCAGCATGCGCCGAAAGAAACCTGTTCCTTTTTCACAGAAGTTTCCAAATGCTGACCCACTCGCGCTTCGCTTGTTAGAGAAGATGTTATCTTTTGAACCAAAAGATAGACCAACTGCTGAACAGGTTACTATCCGTTTTATCCACTATTTTTTCATTTTCTAATCTCCAGCCTTTCTAACAAAATTTAAGCTGACTTCAGGCCTTGGCAGACCCGTACTTCCGGGGCTTGGCCAAAGTTGAAAGGGAGCCATCTGCTCAACCAGTGACTAAGATGGAATTTGAATTTGAAAGACGAAGGATAACTAAGGAAGATGTACGCGAGTTGATCTATCGTGAAATTTTAGAATACCATCCAAAGATGTTGAAGGAATTCATGGAAGGTTCAGAACCAACTGGATTCATGTATCCGAGGTAGAACTACTATCCCTGTAAGATTATATTGGAATTTACTTCGATGTCAGGGTTTGTTTCTTTAAAAACAGACTTTTGAAGTATCATTTTCACCTTTGTTGATATTGCAGAGGTTGTAGATCCTAGTAATTTTGTTGCTATTGACTATCAATTTGAGACAGATGAATATTTGTTTCCACCAGTCTAGTAGATTGATGACTATGTTCTGTCTTTTGTTGCTTTCACAGTGCTGTAGACCATTTCAAAAAGCAGTTTGCTTACCTCGAAGAACATTATGGAAATGGCACAACAGGCGCTCCACTAGACCGTCAACATGCGTCATTACCGAGGTGTTTTTTAGTAAACCTGTGAATTTTTTCTGCTCTCTGATTGTTCTGTTTCTTGATCCATTCTTGGTATATTTTGTGCATTTTTCTTGCCAGCAAACTTGTCTCAAATTTTTTGTAAATAAAATCAGGCAATGTGTTGTGTATTCGGACAAGTCAGCTCATAACATGGCGAACACTACTGAGGATCTTTCAAAATGTACTTTAAAGGATGTTGAAAGGCCTAATATGGATAGAAATCCTGGGATGCCTATGTCAAGACTGCCTCAACAAGTCCCGCATAACGTTCCAGGTTCAAACTACTGGCTGCTTGTGTTGCATTGTGTTTATGTATTTATTGTCAAAGATTTTTTCTTGGCATGTTCATTCAAGGTTTCTGATTTGTGGCAACAATCATTTGCAGGAGCAATTGCCAGACCTGGAAAAGTTATTGGATCCGTGTTACGTTATGGAAACTGTGGGGTAGCTGCAGCATCAGAGGCTGTTGATCAGCGAAGGATGGTACGAAACACTCCAGCGCAACCTCAATACATTCCTGCTGATGGCTCCTACCCAAGAAGAAATCCAGGCATCAGAAGTGACAAGGGAGACGATGAAGGGACTGAAAGCTCTAATGGAATACAGCCAAAGCCTCACTACTTGGCCAGAAAAATTGCTGCAGCAGCCACTTGCCCAAGGCAGTGCAGGACACCAATGGTACTGATAACCGTCAGTCCACTTCAAGTTCTGACTCCAGCATCAAATCCCAACTCCCGATTTCAGCAACCAAAGGATGTCTCTTCACTGCCATGAATTTATAACACCACAGTTGCTTGGAAGGAAGACATGTAAGCCAGTAGCTGACTAGTGTGAAAAAGGTGGTAATAATCCATTTTAACAGTATCTTCTCAGTGTGCTCTTGGTACTTCCATTCTTCTTCTGAGATTTGTATTCCAAATAAGTAACTTAGAACTAACTATCAACAGTAGAAGATATGACAACACATTTACAACTTCATAGGTATTCGTGTAGAACTCTTGTATTCAGTGCCCTTATTGTATGACTATATAGCTATATTACTGTGTTCAATATACAGCATGTTACGCCAACTAAGTCAATCGGAAAAGGTAACGAGGTGGTTAGTTTTTGTGTTAAAATTGAGTTATTGAGAATGTGGTTTTCGTTTTAAAAAAATTACACCATGTTTGCTATGTCTACACAGAAATAAGTAGTACTGTAGCTCATTTCCACTCAACGACCGTCACATTTCATTCTGGACATTAAAACGACGTCGTAAGGCCTTGTAAGGTCTCTCATCACCCGTCTGAACATCGTGCTTCGCTGCTTCATCAAATCGTTCCTGCGGAAAGAATGTCCGGTTGCAGCATCAGAGCTCTCTGGATCCTCAACAACTCCGACTCCGTCGTCTTCTCCAGGTTCTCTTCTTTTCTCTCAACCACCGCTTGAATTTCCCCTAATTCTCCGATCGCGATTCACTTTGTTCTTCATCATATCTTGCTTCCTTTTGGAGCAACAGCTTTCAGATTCTCCTAAAATATTTTCCTCTTTAATTTTTGAATTTTTTCAGGAGGTTTCCTGTTGTTGAAAAGCGGTGGCGTGCTGCTTGCAAGGCTGATAGTGAAAAATCAAGTGAAGATGATATTGTATCAAGTCTTCGGTCTCTCATTTTCTTCCTTCTGATCCAGAGATTGCTTCTGCTTTTCTAGAGCGTAAGCAAAGGTTAGTTTCTGAAAACGAATTTAACAGCTATCAGTGTTACATTGTTGTTAACCGCATAGCCGTGAGCTGGATGTTTGTTTAAGATGATAATAAATTAAGTCATATAGATATAGTTATTGGAAGACCGTTTGAACAATCATCGGCTGTTAGTAATTTAATCTGAACACAAGCAGAATCCTCGACCAACTGTGTTATGTTTAAATTTCTTGCATCTGATGACGAGTTGGTTGTCATCAATAGTTGCATTTGGTAAATAGTTATTATTCCCTGATGAATAATTTGAGTTTCATCTTCTTACAACTTTTTTGAATTTTAGCAGGCATTTGTTATCCAGAAATAAAGAATTATGAAGCTTGTAATTTGCATTTGTATAGTTAGAGGTTATTGGCCTACAATCTCAGTGAGAGTTTTCCGTTCATGTGAGAACATGGATATACCATAATCCTTCGGTGAAATTATGTACGGTTAAGAGACAAAGAAAGCTTGAATTTTCTTTTCAGCCTCTTGTTTCTAATTTCTAATTTTATAGTATCCCCACAGGTGTAATCCTTACTTCACCCATTTTCATTTTGAATGAGCAGTCAGTGTACTAATCTAAATCTTCTCTATGCAGGGAGGGATCTATACGTGGATCTGGTTTGCGACTGAAGCACTCTACTAGAGGGTCTGATTCTTGGGTTGATGATCCAATCACACGCCATGTCATCAGCCTTTCTATCAATAAAGAACAAGAGGAAGAGTCTTATGTTGTGTGGCCGTTTGTGCTGCATGTAAGAAGCTACTTTTGCATCCTTGTGTTGCCTTTGGTTGAACCTAGACATCTGAAATCATATGTAAAATTAAGTAAGAGGGGTGATTGCGGGAATGCAGTTGGGATCGACGGAAGTATATCTTCACTTTTAGTTGAACTTCCTTCAATCACAGGGTATGGTGAGTTATTTCACTTACCACAAAAAGAATCATTTTAGAGTGGTTCATTTATGATTAGTATGTTTTGCAGAGGCATTAGATTTTCCCCCTAAACCTTATTTTAAAAGGGTTTTATGAATCTAGAACCCTTCATAGCTTTTGGTTTTGTGTATTTTTTAGGTCTACTCCCAACATTTTTACAATCGTAACTTCATCTAGTCACACTGAGACTCCTTTTTAGTGGATGATTGTTGCATGAAATATTAAACTCCACTCACTTGTGCCCATTTACATTCCATTAAAAGTTTTTGTTTCCTGCTCTAAGGCATTAATACACTTACAAGAAGTTGCGGTTGAGAAAAACTTTCAATATCTAGTGTGTATTCGAATTAGATGATTTTCAGGATATCTTTTCTTAATATGCTTGTTCTTATTTATACAGAGCCTTTGTGGTCGGTCAAGTTGTTGGGGACATAATTGTTGGTGATGCAGTGGAGCCAGAGGTAATTGTAAGCGCGTCTCCATCTGTTGGAGGATTGTTGGATTCGTTGACTGGAGGCATAGGATTAACCGGTATCTCTTCAAGGGCAAAGCCTGTGGCTGCTCCACTTGTGTCATCTGCTGCAATTGGTGCTGGTCCGGATCCTTTGCATTTGATGCTTCAAGGGGTGGCTCAAGGATCGTAGACAAAGAAGCTCTTCGCACTTTCATAAGTGGTTCAATGCCCTTTGGTTGGTATCTTTTATTATGACCTCTCAAGATATGTTATTTAAAATTGCTGCTCCAACCGACTTATTGATGTCTACCTTAGATTGTGGTTTTCCATGTGCAACTAGGTACACCTTTGGATCTTAGTTATGCCAACATATCCTCTATGAAGCTCAATGGATTTTCCTCCTCAGATGCGCCCCCGTCGGATCTTAAGTTACCAGCATGGAAACCGTATCTGTATAAAGGAAAACAAAGAATTCTGTTTACTGTTCATGAAACGGTTCATGCTGCTATGTATGATCGTGATGAGATTCAGGATACTATATCAGTTTCAGGCCTAGTAAACTGTAGAGCCGAGTTAGAAGGGCTCCCTGATGTTTCTTTCCCTTTGGCGGGTCTGTCTCGGACCGAAGTTATGTCCTTCCATCCTTGTGCTCAAATTCCCGAGCATGGTGTTGACAAACAAGCTGTTGTGTTTTCGCCACCCCTAGGTAACTTTGTCCTCATGCGTTATCAGTCATCATGTAGTCTTGGACCTCCAGTGAAGGGCTTTTATCAGATGTCAATGGTTTCTGAAGACGAAGGGGCATTTTTGTTCAAATTGCATTTATTGGAAGGTTACAAATCTCCTTTTTCCATGGAGTTCTGTACTGTAAGTATGCCATTTCCTCGGAGGCATGTGATATCTCTCGAAGGGAATCCTTCCACTGGAACGGTGTCTCATACGGAACATGCTATTGAATGGAAGATTATATCAAGTGGGCGGTTTGTCTCAGGAAAAAACATTGAGGCAACATTTCCTGGAACAATCAAGTTTGCTCCATTACGGACTCAGAGGATGCCTGCGTACAAACCTTCTGGATTTACAGCAGATGAAGATAGTGACGCTGAAACGGATAGTTCTAATCAAGCGGCAAACATAGAAGACCTCTTACAGGATAAGATGAACAAGGATCTTCCGCCGGCCGAATTGGAAGAGCCATTTTGTTGGCAGGCATATGATTATGCAAAAGTATGTTTTCAGAATCTATTTCTTCTCTTACTTCTAGTGTCTGATTTAGTTTACCTTTGTGGATGCATCATACATGGACGTCTGGTAACTGTCAATGAATCTGTATTTCAACTTCAAAACTCAGCTTCATTAAATTCTTGATTATTAATCCGTCACTTTTTAATCTGTTGGGGCAGAGAGAATACATTATATGAAAGTTAGGATTCAGTGTTGACTTTCATATTATTTATGGTTTTTTGTTTCGTCATATTTCTTTCTCTTCTTGAACAAACTCCTAGGTTGATTTTCTGCTTAGTATGAAGATATTTTTCTTTGAATTGAATATATTTATCTTCCACTATTGCAGCTATCTTTCAAAATCCTTGGTGGCCCATTATCGGGAGTATCTATTGACCCTAAAAATGTAAGTACTCGAATGCCTGTGAACATGATTAGCATATTGTTTTTACTCAATGTAAGCCTCAAGCTTCATGATTGAGATAATATCCGAATTCTTTATGTGGCATCCTGAACCGTCAATATATTTCTGCAGGTGAGCATCTACCCAACTGTCAAAGCACCTGTAGAAATTTCAAATATGGTAAGCTTTTACCGAATTAAATAATTTTAGCGTACTGTAGTATGCTAAACTATGAATTATAACAAGCTGAATGAAGAGGACCGTAAATATGTTACTCCTTTTTATTCCTCAATTTTCTTTCCATGATTGTATCGACTGCTAGACATCCATATTTTAAAAAATTGTTTTCATAAGTCAGTTTTATCTTTTTCATTCCTTTGTAACAGTTTTCCTGTGTTTTCAGGTTCTTTCAGGGGATTATATCTTGTGGAGTACTTTGGGGAAGTGCCCATCTGCTGCCTCAGGACTTTAACCATTTTATAATTGAACAACAAGTGTGATGGTTGTTATTACCAGTGAGTTGCTAACTTTCGTGATAGATTCTTTCTTGGCATACACTGAGCCTATGTTTCGCTTATTTTGTTTTAATTTGTCATTATTCTGGATGAACTGCATTATACTGGCAAAGCCTGAAGTCTTTGACTCTTTGTCAGTTGAAGGTGCAGTCTTGAGCTTTTAGATTTGATAGGGCTGGCTGAACTGATTTATGATGAGTGTTTGAATTGCATTTTGATACTTGAAAAACAGGACTAAACTAGTAATTGAGAACAGATGTAAATATAAAAAGTCATCTGTTTGCCTAAAAGGAAAAGAAGAAGAAAGAAAAAAACCCTGATGCCTATCAGAGAAATAGTTACATCTATTGATTAGAACTCTGTGCATTCACTTAACCCACAAAGTTTGGATGCCTCTTCCATCTTTTTACATAGTCCACTTTATTATATCTCACTCATTTGTCAAGTGCATTTCTTGAGGTTCTGTACAGGTCATAAGGCTCCCACAAGTGATCGA
The DNA here is from genome assembly GCA_006409495.1 of Sedum album. Lineage (NCBI taxonomy): Eukaryota > Viridiplantae > Streptophyta > Magnoliopsida > Saxifragales > Crassulaceae > Sedum > Sedum album. The sequence goes on along the minus strand of QZGG01000057.1, from coordinate 222,657 downwards.
CAGCACACGGTCTTCTGGAGTCGAGGCGCAGCCATGGCTTGCCTTTCCCACTCCAATGAAGCAGGCTGATCGGACCAGGATGAAGACTTCTACACTTCCCCTCAAAGTTATCCCCTCCCAACCCGTGTTGGTTCCATCTATGATCCACAGCTTTAATGTTCCCGGCCAGTACCAGCAAAAATGGCGGTAATGACCCCAAATGGTATATCCTCTCCTGCTTCTGCACTGCCATCCACTCCTCCACTTTTACTGAGTACTCTCCTGTTCGCCATTTCTCCAAGTCCATGACCATTACTCCAGTGTTGAAGTAACAGGGCTTTCTTCCCTCAAACGTCATTGCCAATTCTGGCCTGGACCAGAATCTCTCAGTGAAATATTGAGTCAGGTTTACATGGCAATACTCCGGTGCTGCCACCACCTTTTCCTCCATGTCGACTTCCCATAGTTTCTGGATGTCATCGACAACAATAATATCTGAGTCAAGGTAGATTACACGTTTAACGTCCTGGGGAACAATGTCAGCTAGGTATATCCTTGCATAGTTGAGCGGCTGATCCAATGCCTGACGAACAGACTTAGATATCTTCCCCCTCACTAACCTCGAGTCAAAATGGTACACCTTAAATTTCAAGTAAGGGAATGTTGACTTAATAGTGCCAACAATGTTGTCCAAAGCAACTTTGGTTGAAAGAAAATGAAATGAGAGATTCTCTGGGCAGGTCGAGTGTTGAAGAATGGACAGAACAGCTGCCATTGTCCCCCTCAGGTAATTCTCATCCAAAGTCATCGTCACATGCATGATATCCCCTTCATTTATCCCGCATTTATCGCCATTGCGAAACTCCGGCGCTTCCCTGAATACCGGAACTTCCACCACCTGGGACAACGAAGATGAAGCTCTCAGTTGGATAGTGTTGACACGAATAGCAGTCATTGGATGGATGAGGAGAGACAGGAGGCCAATGAGCGACAGAGATGACGAGGAAGGTCTCCAACGAGCCATCCTGTCCGAGCAAGCGTTATAATGTTCTTGCCTTCTCTTTTATCCCCTATCTGCCTGTCCTAATTTTTCTTGTCCCCTCCCTGTTGGGTTTAAAATGGAGGATCGCTGGCATATTGTAGGGTCTAATTTTAGGGGGTTTTAGATGGACTTGTGGGGTTTAATTTAGAGGATGATCAGAGGGTTTTGTGAGGTAAAGAAGGAAATTCCGGAGTCTATTAATCGACTCCAAATGGACTCGTTTTAGTAAAATCTAGTTGGGAACTAACCTCTATCTCTAGTTTTTTGCATAATATGTCATCAATGATCAAAGAGTCATACCTCAACTTTTGGTACATCATCTTTGTTTTTTTAATTCTAGGAAGACATAAATTTAATAATTAATAATATAGTGAAAATAAATCATTCAGTGTTTGCAAATTAACATTTTTTTGATGGATAATTTTACAATTTTTTTTTTGATTGCGGTTACAATGGGTACAATTCGTCTAAGATCTCATACATGAGAATCCTATTCTAATCACTAGTAGCACAGGTCACAACGGACACCTTCACCCAATCATTGACAAACATGTTTAGCCAATCAAGCGCGTATGTCTCTCCGCTCTGCTTACACGACCACCACTTTCATGAACACAGACGCGAACAAGCCCCACGTCCAAAGGCAAGCAAGGAAGAAAGCCTCCTGCACAACACACACACAACCTCCTCGCTCGCGCGGGAGGAAAGAAAGACCTCCTCGCACGTAGCGGGAGGAATGAAGCCCCAGAAAAAATCTGAGGTAAATTGGTGAGGCGCCCTGAGGTTCCTTTGTCAGGTTCCTCAACCAACAGAGCACCACTCTATTGGCGAGGAGGTCTTTCTTTACAATTGAATACAAGATATTACATATTCATCTACTACAACTAATACTTAGAACGCACAAGCCATCTAGACGCTACCACCAATGAACTTCAATCATTCATTAATATTTAAGCAATCTTGCATCACTTCAAGCAATGACATCCAAAGGTCTTCTCTTAAGGGGAAAGAAATGAGCATCCATAGAGCATCAAATCAACAGCCTCCACGCGCGCAGACTGGAAGAATAGAACCCCAGAAAAATCTGAGGAAAAGTGGTGAGGCCAGGGTTCGAACCCTGGCCCTGAGATTCCTGTATCACGTCCCTCAATGTGTAAACTTATCTGCATTTTATTGATACAATTAAAAAGTAATTAATAAAACTAAAAAACTAATTTGTTCCATTAATAACTCATGTTTCAGTTAAAATGTGTTACATATCGTTCATCAGTTTTCTTCGATTTTATAAATTAGGGTTCTTCTCAAATATTCTGTGGAACTCAATTCCATCTGTTCATCCGCTATCCGTGTCTCTAATTCTCCTGTCACTCATTTTCTCATCACATCACAAATTTCCTCAAATTGTCAATCCTCTTTTTTTTGCTCTAGGATTTCTCTTGCATTAACCAGCACAATCATTCCACGTACCTTGATTCGTTTCTTCATCTAATCTCTAGGATTCATTTAAAATACCCACATCCTGTTTTCTCAAATGATTCAACATGATACTTTTTTTACACCGTCATTGTGGTGATTGGTTGGAAGTTTGAAAATTAGGGTTTGTGTGTTGTTTCAAAACTGTGTACTGGTGAAGTTGGGGCGCAGTTTTGGATCAAAACCCATTTGGTGAATTTTGGTTTGGATTTGAAGGAAAGAAAAAGAGAGTTTTTTGAGGAATGGATTGGATGGATTCATGTGTTTTTTGATTAGGGAATATCTTCGAACACTTGGGCTGCTACTGAGTTTCTGTGCGCTGAAGTGTTTGGATTGTTTATTTAGGATAATGGGTTGTGTTTATGGAAAGTGTTGTGGCAAGAAGTCTCTAGAGTCGGTTGACGCAGAGAGTGTGGAAAATCCAAAGAGGTTTAGTGTTAGTAAAATGGAGCTTACAGAGAGATCCCTGGAATGCGTGCCTGTTCCAGCCTTCGGTTATACTTTGGAGTATTCTGTGCTGTCTCAGCGCGGTCATTATCCTGATTCACCAAATAAGCAGAATCAAGATTGTTTTTGTGTTAGGACGAGGCTTCAGGGAAATCCGAATGTTCATTTTTTCGGTGTGTTTGATGGGCATGGACAGTTTGGGACGCATTGTTCAAATTTCGTTAAGGAAAAGTTGATCGAAGAGTTGCTGAATAATCCTTCACTTTTGGAAGATCCGACCAAAGCTTATAACGGCTTTTGAGACTGTTAATGCTGATCTGCATAAGAGTGCAATTGATGACACAATGAGCGGGACTACTGCAATTTGTGTTTTGGTCGTTGGTGATTATTGTTGTTGCTAATGTGGGAGATTCGCGGGCTGTAAATTGCAGTTAAGGAGGGTGATAAGATTATTGCGGAAGACTTGTCATGTGATCAGACACCATTTCGGAAAGATGAGTGTGAAAGGGTGAAGGAGTGTGGGGCAAGGGTTTTGAGTGTTGATCAGGTTGAAGGACTTAAGGACCCGGACGTTCAGTCTTGGGGTGATGAAGAAAATGGGGACGGGGATCCTCCCAGGCTTTGGGCTCAGAATGGAATGTATCCTGGAACAGCATTTACAAGAAGTGTTGGTGATCACTTTGCTGAGAATATCGGTGTTGTTGCTGTTCCTGAGGTGTTAACAGTTACGCTGAACTCCAATCACTTGTTTCTTGTCATCGCCAGTGACGGTGTTTTTGAATTTATGTCAAGCCAGGCAGTGGTCAACATGGTATGCATTTATAAACCCGTCCGTACAGACCCTCAGTTTTTATTTGGCAAAGGGAGAGTCTTTACTTCGCGGCAATGCAGTTTGACCATAAATTATGCCAATCTCACTTATATTATAAAACTTCAGTTGAACTTTTTATTAAACAAAATGGGCCTTGATGTCTTTCCTGCAGGTTTCAGAGCATTCTGATCCACGTGATGCATGTGGTGCAATAGCGGGAGAAGCCTACAAACTTTGGTTAGAACATGAGAATCGAACAGATGATATCACGATGATCATCATACACATAAAAGATATAGAAAATGTATGGACCTCAAATTTTTATTCTATATCGATGCAAGAAATAGTTTTGCTTCCTTTTGAACTAGTTTTATATATTTATAAAATTTGTGATGATGTTTTCTGTTCTTTTCTCAATGTATAAATGAAATCTGATCAAGCTGAGTGAGCTTTATTTTTGGGCCTGTTACAGTTTGCTTCTGCCGATGGGTCCAGTAAAAGCAGCAGCAGACTGGAGAGAACGAGGAGACGGGAGCCTTCTGATGTATCTTTGTTTGCTGGCTCAGAAGCTTTCCGTTCGATGAGAAGCACTTTCTCTGATTTGCCTAATAGTCAGCAAGCAGATAGAAGTCCAGCAATTATCTACCCGTCTCCATCACATTGAAGTGAAACTGTATGTTCATCTTCGTATTTATTCATTCATTTATTTGATGAAGCTCGTCTTTACTTAAATAGAAGCCTCCCTGATTGCCAAGAATGCTCGCAGGGCGATATTTTCATGTTAAGCATCTGGTTATGCATCTTAACTTATTTGTATTGACAATTTTGTACACAGCTTGGCATTCTTTGTACTTAGGTATCGATCCTTTAGGAAAATATTTATACTGTTGATTCTCACGTGTGTCACAGGTGAAAGGAGATTTTTAAGAGGTGCTGCTGACCACAAAGAGCATTCAATTTCAGTTCCATACATGTCTAGCAATAGTGGCTCTCTCTGCTTGTTTGTACAATGAGAGGGCAGTGATACTGGAAGAGCTTTAGAACCATGAGAGGGCTCTCGCATTCCAGGCATTCGCCTTGGAGAGGGGAGTGTGACAACATTCTAGCCTCAAAATGTGAAAGTGCAGTCATCTTTCAGAGGATTGGAGAGTGAAAAAAGGGAAGAAGCAGTGTGACCTTCCCCCCTTTGATATACCACAATATTGATTAAATGTGCACTGCAGGAATCAAAACAAATGTGCCATTGACAGAAATGTGTATAGTTCACTAGAATACACATAAGAGTTGAAAATTTGATACATAAGGTGTTGTGTTTATAGCATTTGGTTGATGTTTATAACCTGTGACTAATCCGCATTTGTTATCACATTAGTGAACGAGAGACTATATGGCCAAATCTATCTAAGCATGGGCAACTCTTGCTTCACTTTTCTTTGCTGTTCATCCTCCGTTTGTTGCATTCTTTAAGAGCCTGAACTTCTACAAAGGAAAAAAAGTTCTATCAGAACATATATACGGAAATTCAAAAGCTACCCAAATGAAGAAAAATATTAAAGGTAGTAACTCCGTAAAACTTGATACTCCCGCATTTACTATGGAAGACGTTGATGAAAATTGGTTGTTTAGAGAGTTAAATGCACTGCTATGTTAAACATATATCATCAAATAACGCGATCTCTATGGAAACAAAAAAGCAGGAAACCGTGACTGAGTGAATATCATACTTGACTGGCAGACTTTCCAGTTCCTATTCGTCTCCACCAGACAATCCTACACGGAAATCCCACACATAAATCATACCAGTAACCGTACTAGCTGCGCAACCAGAAAATTCAAAATAAAACAAGGACACACCTGCAACGCCAAGTACACAGCTGAGCAATCACCAAGCTGCTTCACACTTTCATCTTCATCATCAACATCATCCTGATGGTTCGGCCGCTGCAAGATAGGACCTTTTTCCTTCTCATTAACAGTGTGATCCGATCTGAGTGGCACTGACTCCACCATATCAGTTCGAAATTATACAGCCAAATACCTTTCCTACTTCATAACACCAATCAAATCAATTAAACATCTCGACATCTCCTAAACTACGCATCACAAAAAAATCAAGTTGAAAAAAATCTCGACTTTAAATTCATGCTTTAATTTAATTCAGAATAAAATGTAAGAGTTCAATGGAGAAGTGTTCATTTTATACTGAACTGGAATCAAAACTGTACATTTAAACTGCATAAAAAATCGAGCTTTTTGTCATGCATTTTAAGATACCTAAAAATCAACTATTGAATCGAGCTCAAGTATAACAATTTTAAGTCCTGTAGATATAAAAAATCAAATGCGAATATCTACAAAATAAACACTAAAAATTCAATTTCAACATATACAAAAAACGAGTCGAAAAAAAATAAAAGCTATCTTTTTACAATATTTCGAGCTAATGAAAACAATACCTTGAAACGGAGAGCAGCTGAACAGCGGTGTGTTCTCAAAAACTCAGAATCGAGAGTGCGGAAGCACGTCGTGAAGGTGAAGCCAGGCTGGGCTGGGCCGAAACACATTGGGCCTTTGAACAGGTCGTAATTTAACCAACTAAAAAACAAAGACCAAAATCTTAATATCAATTGATTGTATTAGATCAAATTTGCTTGTTTCATTCCTGAGGTTTTCCTTCAGTGTTTCCAGTTCAGTTTTGTACTGAACAATGATATCAAAAAAAATTGATTGTATTAGATCGTATCAAAAAAAATTTGATTGTATTAGATTAATTTACGGTTGAGATAAAAGTTGATTTTTATATAATGGATGGTTGAATTTGTAAAATATTACTCCCTCCGTCCCGCTTTGTTTGTCCAAAAGCACAAAATGCACGGTAATTAAGGTAGAAAGAATGTATAAAATGTGTGGTTGAAAATAAATGATTAATAAGTAAATGAGTAAAAAGTAGAATGTGTGGTTGAGAATAAAAGAAAGTGGACAAACTTAAGGGGACACCCAAAATGGAAAGTGGACAAACATTATGGGACAGAGGGAGTATAAAGGTTGAGATTGATGATTATTTTTTGAATCAAATCTCATCCAATGAATTATTAGTATTCAATGACCGATATCGTGTCTCACGTTCTCACATTTATTTATCCGTCCTCCTAAAACCCTACTCTTTATCTTATTGCGCAAACGTCATCAAATTCCCGTATCTCATTCGTTAGGTAGACTCTCATCAAAATCACATTGAATTAATAAGGTGTGTTAGGAATATTAACATTTGGTTGGAAAATGAAGCCAAACTTCATGTTCAGAAACTCTTCACATATTCACACTTTGTTTAATGATACTTGAACAAAAATCTCTAAACATATAAAAAGTAAAACACTGAGATGTATTAATTGCACATTTGGTGTACAAAGCTCCATTTGAGCAACTTCAACAAATTGCAAAACAGGAATAAGGTAAAGCTGTCAAGGGTATCCATGAGCTAAACAAGCTTCCCAAAAGAGTCTGTCATCTGTGATATCATCCATGTTTACAACAAACCTACTACAAATGAAGCTTTCACTTACACTACTCTTCAGCTTTCTTTTCTTCACGCTACGATCGATATTCACAGCCTCCATTCCATCATGATCCTGATATTCACTTATGAACATGTTCTTGATTCTCTGGCCACTACGAGAAAAAGTTTCATCTTCATCTAAGGAGTCACTGCAACATGACTCAGCATCATCAACATCTGTTACAACTTTGTTTCCACCGGGATCGAAGTGATCCATCTCTGAATCTCCGGTTTCCTCGAAAATAAAGTAATCCATGCTCTCTTAAAATCTATGACTTTGATTATATTGGAGAAAAGAGAGATTGACACAGTGCTGGTGATCAAAGTTGTATGATTAATAAGGTGGTTATGAGTATGTATGACTTGTTAATCTTTCGAAAACATAATTATTAACACTAATGACAACAAAATCAACCAAGTTGAGTGCAAAATCTTCTATCATTTGGTTGATTGCAGGATTTTATATTAATATTTATATTCTTCTTAGTCACTTTATGTTGTTTGAGATTGAAATATTCTATTTTTATTCGGCCGAAATACAAATTTCCAAAATATTAGTAGTTCGGGCTTAAAGAGACAAGACTGCAAATGAAACCGTCAAATTTTTTATCAGCAAAAAATATCAACAAATAACAAAGAAATATCCGGAAAAAGAAAAACTAAAAGCAGAGGGACAAAGTAGATGAAAAAGAAGAACCTGAAACAAGACCAGGAAGGCTTTTTGTTTCTAGAATGTATGACTTCTGATGGAAGAATAAAGACAAAGCAAACATGTACATTAGATGCTGTTTTCCAACATCAATACTTGTTTTTCTTGACCAACTAAACCTTTTAAACCTAACATTAGCTAAGCCAGAAATCAGGCATTCACTTTGGTTACTTATTCAAATTGATCACAGTATGAATGTCTTTTTTTGCCACAACAAACGAACTGTTTGAATTCCGATAGATTTAAGAAAACTTGATGTAACATGAGGTTTTACGAAATGAGATAAGCAAAAGCTACATAAACTAGGCTAGAGTTAACCTTACAAAAGTTGCTAAACATGATCATCCACTTGGGATGAGCAGTGCAGGTGGAACAGCAGCAGGATCAAGTTCCCAACAACCTCTAAGAGTTCCATCTAATTCATCTGTAAGCAGGAAAGCCGGTATTGGATGAGAGAATCGAAGCAACTGGGTTTTTGGTATCCTTTGAACTTCTTTTTTTGTCCGTCTCCTGAAAACAGTTACATGTCCACTAACTTGTTGTAAAGGAGCACTTCTACACATAAGTCATCAATGTACAGAACTTCCGCTAGGTCATATTCAAAGTCCTCTATGCCTTCAAACTTCATTTCGGGGTTCCATTTCTTGTACAGCGCCCACACTTCACCCTTAGCAGGAAATATTGCAAACTCACCTTTTTTGCATGTTGGTTGAGGATTTAAAATGTGTGAGAAGGTGGCAGGAGAGAACTCAGGTTTTTCCTTGCTTAACTTATAAGTTCCGCAACCAGCAGGCATTTCTTCGTCATGCCACTTGATAATATCACCTTGCTCATTACAATGAGTAAGCCATTTGGTTACCAGTTTGAATTCCGGAGATGACTTGATGCGTTGAATCTGCACATAATATTTTGGCAAACCATCATCACTGTAAACTGCCCAAATCTGCCCAACCTTAAACTTGTCCTCAGACTTATTACTTTCAAAAGCAAAAAATTCCGGATCAGGTAGTTCAATTTGTTCACTTTTTGAACCAGCCGAATCAGGATTATCAGATTCATTTCCACTACTGTTGTCCATTGAGCGTGTAGTTGACGTGACATCATGATTATCTTCAAATGAAGGTCTGAAATTCCCAGGTAATATTTTCAGGCCGCTGAGATCAACAACAGGCTTTTCATTTACTGGAACAGAAGCCGGATCAAGTTCAAAGACTCCTCTTTCTTCATTATTTAATTGAAAAGCCGGAATCATATGTGAAAATCTCCCAATTTCATCCTGAGGTATGCAGTGCGTCGTGCCATCACTATCCACCCGGCAGAAAATACTCGCATGTCCTTTAGCCTTGCCCAAATGGGCAACAGTAACACCACGAGACTCAAGATAGTGTGATACCACCTCAACATAATCATATTCAAATAACACTGATCGAATTGGAAGGTTGATAAGGGTTCCAGTTTTTGAAGAGGGCCCAAATCTGTCCTTGTCGAGGATAAATACAGTAAGTGTATTTATTACTTCCCATTTCCCATACAACTGGATGTGAGAACTTCCCATCATTCATATTCAGGGTTTGTACCACACCAGTTGAATATTTTCCACAAGAACAAGGCAACAGACTACTAGCAGATTTTTGAGTCATATCATCATCTGACACTTTCTCAAGCCAAGTCAAACGCAGCGTTTTGTTAGACCTACATATAGTTTTAACTCTCCCGTAAAACCTCGGCATCGCATCAATATCATCATATAAGGCCCAGATTTGCCCAACTTTAAAACATTCTTCCTTCCGAATGTCATCAAAGCTGTTGAAATCTGGATCTGGATAAGAATACGAACTTGTTTTAACACCCCCTTCGGCTGGAAATTCTTTCTTCGATTTCTGAGCTCTATTGCAGTGATTCGGTGACTTATTGCTTACAGTCTTAGAGACACCGGGACTTGATTTATATGTAAAGCCTTTAAGTTTTACACCTTCATTCTCACCTCCAGATGTAGAACTAACCTTGGGAGTCTTATCCTGGTAAAGAAGATCATCATCATCAATACGACTCTCATCATATGAAAAATTCTGTTTCTGGCGAGTTGATCTCCGAGGATTCCTAAGTCCATTTCCAACACCATGACCATTGCCCAGCTTATCATCTGCTGCAAATGTTTCATCGTCATTGGTATCAGATTCACTTTCTTGCTCACTGTCTTCTGACTTTTTCCTCTTTCTTTGGTTGACTTTTTTGGACTTTATATCATTCCTTTGTTTTGTTCCACCCATACTGCTACCTGCTTCAGAAGAACCATTACTAGGAAGATCCTTTGAATGTTTATTTTCTTTGGGATTCACAACAGTGGCAGACTGTTGTTGGTTGGGGACTTCCTTTTTGACAAAGGCAGCTTTTTTATCATTCTTGTCTTTCGGCAAATTGTCAGACTTCACTTCCAAAGCTATAAAAGACTTATTGCAAGAAAAGCAGATAACAGGGCGGTGCTTATCCGAGACAGGTGCATGACGCCTACTAATACAATGGGGGCATACGGTAGCGAAAGTGCTAACGCTGAATGCCGGTTGAGGTGGTGGTTGATGTTGCTTCCGGAGATTCACATTGGCATACTGTGGCACAGGAGGACCTTTGAACCCATTCTGAAATGACTGTTTTTCAGCATATTGGTTGTTTGGCTGTTGATACGGTACTGATGGCTTCACATAGTTTTTTCTTTTCATATCATGCATACGCCTTTTTACAGGGTCAGATAACAGTCTCTGGGCTTCTCCTATCAGCTTGAAGGCAGCTTCAGCACCTGGGAATTTGTTTTTATCCGGGTGAAGCAATAGCGCTAATTTCCGATAGTGTTTCTTGATAACGGATTCATCAGCAGTCTGAGCAATCTGAAGAATGGCATACCAGTCCTTTTCATAAGCATCAATCTTTTTCTGAGAGGCACAGTGAACATCACACACGGTAATCAAACTGACTTATATTGTCTGTATCTGGGTAAAGCTGTTGAGCCTTGAGTGCGAACTTTCGAGCACCAACAAAGTCATTTTTTTGCATCTTTGTCTCAGCAAATTCCCTTGCACGTATTGCCTCATACTTATTGCACTCCATTCCTTCAAAACTTCACACAAAGTCCTCAAATGTTTCATTAGACAGTGGATACAATTAAATCACACATACAGTACACCCTTTCAGATATTTTCTGGACAAGAAGCTTTTTTTCGGCATCCACAACCCAATTGATGCTGGTACGAATCCCTTCAGACTCTTGCAAAGGACCTGCAGGATTTCAAATGCTTTGAGTAGTTAAAAGCTTGACAACTTATTATTATTGTGATTAAATGCTTTGAGTAGTTAAAAGCTTGACAAGAATTAGAAAATGGTGATTAAATACACTAAACTAAAATAGTAAATATCGTCAATACTTGTAAAATAAATGGAAAGTAGACATTTACCGTTAAGATTCACATTTTTATAAAATCAACACTCTTACAATGAAAGTAATCAAACCTTTCCAGAACTAAGAAGCACGATGAACCATTCGTACAATTTCAACTGATTATTTTGAACGACTTCTACTGCATCAAGTCCTAATTATAAGTATCCGTAGACCAATCTATAATCAAAATGCCATTATACACACAAAGTGCTTAACCACTCATTCTTCTGTATCTAATAATAAAAACACCCTAAAGCAACAACTTTAACATACCAAACCTTAAATTAAACTTTTTTTGAGTAGCAAACAATACTCAACTAGAACACACTCCAAACAGAATTCAAAATTCAACAAAACTAAAATCAGCCAAGCAGCATGCAAAGCAATAATCCACTTCAAACCTCTGATACCTAAACTGATGTCTGATCCGAAACCCTAGAATTCGAATTTGATGGTGTGATAAAAAAAGTGAATGTGTTTTACCGGATGGAGGTGGTAAAGATGAGATTGGAGGGAGGATTTGGAGCAGCTGTTGGTGAAATTCAGCGCGGAGGGTTGGAGACTGTATGATGATGATGCCCTTAATCTTGTCTTCTCCAATTGAAACCCATTTTTAGGGCTGGGCTATTGCATAGATGGTATTGGTTGTAAATATGTGAATGTTTAAGGGATAGTATTGTCAAAAAGTCGATAATTATTGACATATTAGAATTTGCTACATGTGGAATGAATTCTTTGATATAAGTAATATTTATTCAGATCTCGTGTTGCACGCTGCTAAATGTTGCGAGCATCTACACAATTGATGAAGTTGGTCGTAAAAATGTGGTTTTGTCTGAAACTTTGTCAATACTTCATATTTTATGGATCACAACGATATGTTGGTGTACTGAATCTCAATCAATAGAAAGTAAAATATTTTATGAAAATTGATGTTTTCAGAGAGTTGTTAAAGAAATGATTGACGATATATCGATGAAAAATCAACAAAATATATAACTTATACATCAAATCTTCCAACTCTTACAATTTCAACAAAATAAATAACTTATTCATCAAATCTACCGCCTCTTAACACTTCATCATCAATATCTTAAAACATTTTCATCAAATTTTCCGAACAATAATCAATACCAAATTTTCATAACTTAAATTGTTTTTCTAAAGAATGTTTATGTTAAGGGATCAGACTGTAATTAAGGAAACTACCGGGCCCGTTACAAAATTCGAGTTCACATCCCGCCCGTCGAACAAATCGACAAAGAAAGAAGAAAGAAATTCAAATTATTTTCATATTTTTATTTACTCAAAATTCAAATTCACTCTCTTGCTTCGTTCCATAAACCGACGACGGACGCCCGAATCCGATCGGCGTGTGAAGTGAAGTATGAACCAATACCACATCTACGAAGCAATCGGCCGAGGGAAGCACTCGGTAAGATTTGATTTTCGTATCAGTGTTTTTTGGGTTTTGGTGGACTTTGGATCCAGCTTGGTTGAAAATGATTGAGTTTTCTGTTTCTACAGACCGTGTATAAAGGGAGGAAGAAGAAGACGATTGAGTATTTCGCGATTAAGAGTGTGGATAAGTCGCAGAAGAACAAGGTTTTGCAGGAAGTAAGTGGCTTTGATTGGAATTGAGTGTGTTAGTATTTAGGGTTTTAATTTGATGGATCAGCGGTAGGTGAGATTGGATTGTTGCTGGAGGTTAATTAAGTTCTGTTTTACAAGTGCATTGCTGCTTACTGAATTTGAGTCACTTTTTAGTGTTACTGTTAGGTATGGAATTGAAATTTGATATGTTTGTTGAGGTTTTAATGAGGAAATTTAGTGATATTGTGAAGAAGTCTCTGATTTGTTGTGATTCTTGTGTAGGTGAGGATTCTTCATGCCTTGGATCACCCAAATGTATTACATTTCTATTCATGGTAAGGGTATATTCCTGTGAAGCTATATAAAATGGTGTTTCTTGTGTTGGAAACATCTCACTTCTGAATTGGCACGCGTAGCAAGAACTTACCAAATTATATTTGATGACATGTATGTACGTATGTTGCATTTCAGGTATGAAACTTCTGCTCACTTGTGGCTGGTATTGGAGTATTGTGTTGGTGGAGATCTCATGACGCTTCTACGGCAGGTATTGATATTGCATTACCATTTTGTGCCTGAAATATAATATGCAAGGTAAACTGGATAGCTATATAGCGAACTTCTGAACCTTTTGATAGGATTAAGTGGGATTCAAAACATTTTATGCAACACGTGCTATTTAATCCGTAAATCATCTTTTTTATACACTTGTCTTATCCATATACTGACGTGTAATTTACGGCCGTCTATTTTTTCCCAATATTTATCAATATCTTAGTTTCACTGTTTTAGATTCTAACTTGATAGTCTGCCTTTTGAAGTTAGTCACTTAACTTGACTGCTTGCATTTTATAGCCAACTAAGTTAGTCATTTGACTGCTTGCATTTTATAGCCAACTTTCTGTCGTTCATATTTTAAATATTATTGCCAGTTGTCGGTGTGATATGTGAACAAATGTGTTTCAGGACAATCAGCTACCTGAAGAATCGGTTCACACACTTGCTTGTGACCTTGTAAAAGCTTTGCAGTGAGTGATGCTTATCGATTCTTTTACAAAGTGAAATTGCTGGCCTAATCCATTTGACTAGATAAAAATCATTTACTGCAGGTTTTTACACTCAAAGGGGATAATTTATTGCGACTTAAAGCCTTCAAATATCTTGCTGGATGAAAACGGTCATACTAAGGTAATGATGATCTTCACACCAAGTTTTTTGCATTGTGTACTCGGCTGTTTATTATCTCACCGGTGTTTTCTGTTGTAGCTTTGTGATTTCGGACTAGCAAGGAAATTGGCGGACATCTCTAAAACTCCATCGTCTTCTGTGAGCATCGCAATCATAATGTTTAATTTATTCAACAACCCCTACACTATAAATATTGCTTCATTTAGTACTATGTGCACTCATTTACTCATGATACTCACTAAAATGCATTACATTGATGTTTTTTCACAGTTACCACAAGCAAAGCGTGGAACACCCTGCTATATGGCTCCTGAGCTTTTCCAGGATGGAGGCGTTCATTCATTTGCTTCAGATTTTTGGGCACTTGGATGCGTACTGTTTGAGTGTTATGCTGGGAGGCCTCCTTTTGTGGGTAAAGAATTCACCCAATTAGTAAGATCAGTTCTTTTGGATCCACGCCACTCCTTCCAGGATCTCCCAGTCGTCCGTTTTCCAATCTAATTAATTCCCTGCTGATTAAAGATCCAGCTGAAAGATTGAAATGGGTTGAACTTTGTGACCACGCCTTTTGGATAACCAAGTTTATACCGGTTCCTCTACCACCTCAGCCTGCCTTCACCAACATGATTGAATTGAGTTCGAAGCCTTGTCTTGCCGAGCATAACAGTAACAAGCCTCTACTTAACAGAACACCGTCTAAATCTCGTGAAAAAGACTCTAAAGGAACTCCCAGACATGATGAGAATACAGGATTGAGAGCTAACAATACACCTGTGAAAGGCACGCCCGTTAGCCGAAAGACTCAACAAAAAACTTCCGCAAGAGTAGTTGAGGAAAAGCAACGAGAGCCTTCCAGTGCCGCCAAGGCGGTCAATCTTCTTAGGCTCTCAAGGATTGCCAAATCTAATTTGCAACGAGAGAATGAAAAGGATAACTACAGAAGACCTTTGACCAATGATTGCGAGAACGATTCAGAAGTTAAAATAGAGAACACTGACATGGAGCTTGATTTCAATGAAAATGTTGACGACGACCCACAAGAGGATACAGATGGACAAGATTTCCAGAATAGTCCTTTTGAGGGTAAGTTGCCTGTTCAGACTCTTGATGCAGATAATAAAGCTGAGGAAGATTCTTATATGAACCAAACAGGTCCTTCACTCACTGATGAATTTTCGGCAACCGAGCCATCAATTGCAACGAGTGAAGTAGCTGTTACTCCTGCTAGTTCTCAAATGAAAAATCCAAAAGCTAATGAGGATACTGGTTTTACACCGCTATCTGATTCTTCAAAACCAACCAATATCATTGGACAAAGTCATTGGCATCCCTCTGATCTTTCAGTTAGACCTGTAATGCCAAGCAGGAAGGCTGATAAGGCATCAGATACAGCACCTTCTCTTCCCTTTGAGACAATTCCACCCTCTGATTTTGTTAAAATACCTAAGGAGCAGTTAAATACTCTAAATAGTAAGATCAGTAGCATTCTTCATGGGAATACTAGTATCTCAGAGAAGCAGAATGTGCTCCGATACCTTGAGATGTTGAGTACCAATGGAGATGCTGCTAACATACTGACTAATGGACCAATTATGCTCTTGCTTGTCAAACTTCTGCGGCAGTCTAAAATTTCTGCACTTCGTGTTCAAATTGCTTCTCTTATTGGTTTACTAGTTCGTCATTCAACATTTATTGAAGATGATTTAGCACATTCTGGGATCATTGGTTCTCTCACAGATGGACTTCGAGACAGACAAGAGAAAGTTAGAAGGTATTCAATGGCAGCTTTAGGCGAGCTGCTCTTTTACATATCTACTCAAGATGAGCAAGTAAAATATAACAATCCTCCGGAGTCTCCATCAAAAGATAATCGCTCAGCTGCTGGCTGGCAGGTACTAGAATTTACACACTGAGAATATTCATTTATTATTCACAGTATTGTTTTTATGGAAATTCGCATCTCTATACAAGGGAGAAAAACTCTGCAGAATATACGTTTGGCAAAACAGAAATAAAAATGAACATAGAAAAATCAATGCTTGTTTGAAAGTTGAGTGGCTACTTCATTTAAGTGAGATGTATATTGGTATATATGTTTAATAGTGACAGGCTAGCAGAAATTACAATAATTACAATGCTCCTCCCAGATTGCAGCTTAGGGGCGAATTGGGCATGCTCTCCCAGATTGCAGCTTTCATATTATTGATTTTACAATGAATTTATGTTTCAGTTGAGTAATCACCTCAGATATTTTTCCTTGTTACCCCCAGGTTTCAAATGCATTAATTTCGCTGGTCACTTCAGTTTTACGAAAAGGCGAGGATGATCTGACTCAATTATATGCGCTGAGGACGACTGAGAATATGTGTAGCCAAGGAGCATTCTGGGCTACACGTTTTAGCAGCCAGGATGTAGTCAACAACTTGTGTTATATCTTCAAAGCTGTTGGGAAGCAAGAGAATATGAGACTTACAGCTGGATCATGTTTAGTCAGACTTGCTCGTTTCAACCCTCCAGTAATTCAGGCTGTGATCGAGAAGCTCTCATTCAAAGATATTGTGTTTTGTTTAGCTAAGGGAAGTTCAAGGGAACAACAAATCAGTTTAAACCTGATGACGATGGCATTGCTAGAATGCCATCTTTTTACAAATATTGGTAGGCACCTCACGCCCCTTACCGAGGATAAAAATGTTGTACCAAGTCTCTTATCTCTCATTGAGCAGGGAAGTGAGATTTTAAGAGGGAAGGCGCTGGTTTTCATTTCCATGCTATGTAAAAATGGTCGGAGGTGGCTCCAGTTATTTTTCTGTAATGCAAGACTCCTTTCAGCAGTTGACAGGCTCACAAAGGAAAAGGACAGATATGTCCAGCAGTGCTTAGAGGAATTTGTGCATGTTGTTGCATCCACAGTCCCAAGTTTGTTGGAGATCATTATTGGTGATATTCATATAATGATGTCAGGTAAGCGCCATGGACTAAATGGTGGGTTTGCAAGATCCACTTCAAAGAGCAATGTTCATCTATTTCCTGTTGTACTCCATCTTCTTGCTAGTTCGTGTTTCAAGCACAGAATAGTCACTCGAGAGGTCTTGAAGCAGTTAGCTAATATCATCAAGCTTGCTGAATCTTCATTTCAGGTTCTACCATCTGCTTTCTCATTCAAACTCATGAATCTATCTATTCCCATTGTGCACTATCATTCATTCCAAGACTTGTGAAAGCTAATCATATTTATCTACTTTTTGCATTACAATTTGTATGACATATCATGTCAGTTTGCATATCATTAATGACGTAAAACTGTTGAATTTTATTTCTATAGACATTTAAATAGTCCAAGTGTTGGGACTCCTGTATAATTTCTGAAACTAATCAAAAAGTTTATATATGTGATTTCAGGGTAGGGATGACTTCCAATTAACTCTGTTGCAAATATTTGAAGCCATCACTGAAGATCCATCTGCTATTCAGCTAAATCCAGATATTTATATCCACAGTCTGCTTCCTAGTCTGGCCGAGGTGTACAAAGGAAACAAAGATGGTAATGTCAGGTTTTTGTGCCTGAAAATATTATTCGATGTACTAGTCAACTTTCTGGACGAACCATTAGAAACTGGAAAGCGATCAGAAGATTTGAAATCCATAGCCACTCAGCATTTCTTACCTCTTTACCCTACTTTTGTGGAGGATGATGATCCGATTCCCATGTACGCACAGAAGCTGCTTGTCATGCTTATTGAGTTCAAGTTATCAAAAAATATCAGACATCTTACATCAAAAGACAGTCTCACAGTGTTTTGAGTTTCTACTTGGTGATTTGTCTAATGCAAATGTTAACAACGTGAAGTTATGCCTTGCTCTCACATCTGCCCCTGAAATGGAGAATAAGGTGTTGTCCAACTTAAAGGTAGTCAGAAGGATTGGAAACCTTTTGGAGTTTGTAAAGGCAAAAGGCATGGATGATTTTCTTGAACCAACTTTGCAACTATGCATGGCTTTTCTTATACGCTCTGTAAAAAACAGAAAAGGATATGTGTACTCCAAGGAACCAACCCTCTTATCTGAAGTTTCATGCAAAATGCATAGTGCAGTTGACGAACAGCAATGCATTAGAGATATACATGACTTCGCGAGTAATGTTGGAGCATTAATTGACTTAAGTGAATTTCAAGAAGTAAATGTTGCAGACATAGCATCCGAATGTGTGATTTTGCTGCTAGCAGCAGCTCCAAGGGAGGCCACAACTAGTTTTCTATTTAATCTTCCTAAGGTTGCACTAATCATGCAGTCTTTGTCTCGGGATTCGTTTGGCTTGCCTTTACTGCGGATGCTACATGCCCTTGGCTATGCATGTCGACAGTACTTGTCACATGCAATGATACTCTCTCTATCTGTAACTGAAATTCCGAGACTCGAAGCCATTGTAAGGCAGCTGAGGATTTCAAATTCAAACGTGCCAGCTATAGCTGATGCTGCGTCAATTGTGGCTTTGGAGCTGCAACGCATGCCGCGTTATATTTGAGGTAATGCCAAATAACATCTGCCAATTATTCAACCCTTATTATATCAGGCTTTCCTGGCATTATGTGTTTGCAGTAATGTGTTTTCTTCTTCCTTTGGTACTGCAGCCTGGTTATAACTCTGGCTTCAGCAATACTTGACTAATTGATATCAGGAACCCTGTTGTAAGGTGAGTTACATGTTATTCTAAACCACCAGTTCATTCTCCTTATAAATTAATATATACACGAATGATAATGCAAAACTGTGAAATGCTACTGTGTCCTATAATTGATAGTGATCCCAAGAACATATTGTCAAATCTAAGACTTGAGAACAGTTTCTCTCGATCTGATGACGATTCTAATGTACACATGAAATACTTAATACTGCTAATCTGTGAAAATCCTAGAGGTCACATGTGATAGTTGAGCTTTCATAGAATGAACTTCAAGCTAGCATTACCGTTCTTCTAGATACGAATGAGAACACAAATTAGTGGATGAAGACTTGAGTTTGGCATTCATCCTCTTTACTCATAATAATGCCTGCATTCTCCCAAATTAAAATAGTAATTTGCCATGTGCTTTAGAGCTGTCAGTACCCTACATGGAGTCCTTGTCCTGTTTTTTCTGCATCTTACGCTGAATTACAGCACATTCACATTAGCATGCTCACATCTACAGTAAAACTTTCTGATATCTGTAGTGTACTCCACTGCAATTATAAGTATATATGAGCACTCCAATCATAAGTGCATCATTTGCAATGTCATCACATTGGTTAGCTTTACTTGTTCTGGTTACCTCACTGTCATTATCATCTTCTAATCATGTTTCATCAACACCATCATTTCAACAGCTTTCACCAGATATCTCTCCACTGTTTCCATCAGCTGCTGGCAGTGTGATTGCTTCTTCTCCGATGTCCCCCTCCATGCCCACCGTTCCTTCCAGCTTGAGCCCACCAGATCCCAACACAATTGGATCTTCATTCGGGTCGATGGCTCTCTCCTATGCAACTCTTTCAGTTTCAAGCATGTCCATAAAGTTGAGTGTTGCCGCAGGTCTGATGATCTGGTTGTTGTCTTAGGCGACCGAAATGTATTAATTTCATTATATCCTCAGTTTCCTGGATAAACTTGCCCCATGTATTGACAGTTTGGCATTATGTCAGCTATATAACATCCAATAGT
This sequence comes from Sedum album, assembly GCA_006409495.1. Classification (NCBI taxonomy): domain Eukaryota; kingdom Viridiplantae; phylum Streptophyta; class Magnoliopsida; order Saxifragales; family Crassulaceae; genus Sedum; species Sedum album. The sequence goes on along the minus strand of QZGG01000057.1, from coordinate 202,734 downwards.
CAGCATGCTGCTTCATCCATATTTTATGTGATCTCTTGAGAAATCATACTTGCCCGAACCTTAATCCATCTAGGCCACTTCATAATCAGTTTCACTTCAAAAATGTCCACAACTCCATGCCAAGTTTCTCGCAGCAGGTTTTTTACTAGACTGATTTGGATTTCCAACAATAATAATTGAAACTACAATTCGTCATTCAATGTCTTGAAAATCGAATAAAACGGTGTCGTTATTGTCGGTTCAATTTTGACGGCAAGCAAACGGGTGGAATAAAATAAATAATTGAAAAGTTCGACTAAAAGGAAGCAGAACAACCGCTCACTGACTCGATCACACTACTACGCCTTTTCTCTCTCTCTTCGACTGCTTTCGTCTTCTCATCTCAATTTCGTTCATCTTCGCTGCCGCAGCTCGCAACGTACGGTGTCGTTTCGCTATCTCGATTTTCTTCTTTGTTTTCATCTTCTTTGCGACCAGTTTGATTTTGTGCTGCTCTGATCTCCGTTTGTTTAACGTTGACTTGTTGTTGACTTTGGAGTGCCTTTGTAAGTATCGAATCTGAGATTGATTCTGTGGATGAGAACTGCTTTATCTTCATTTATTGGTAGTGTTTTATTTATTGATTTTTGTGCAGTGATTAGCGGTTGCTAGGGTTTAGGATTTGGAGTTTTTTGGTGTGTGAATTATGTTTGACGCTGGCTGGCTCTTAGTTTTGACTTTGAAGTTTGACTTCCGGAAGTTAAGGGAGTGGAGTAGTGGGCTGGTTGTGTGTGTTTGAGTTGATAGCTGATTGATTGTGTTTTGTGAATTGTGATGTGAATTAGAATTTCGCCAGTGGCAAATGTTTGAGATTTTTATCTGATTTTCTTATAAGTTTTATGTGTAGAAGGAGGAGAAGAGGAGCTATGGATTCAGATATGCTTGAGATTCATCCACGGGAACTCACTTTTCTGTGTAAGCTGATTGAGACCTGTAGACGTGTAGACGTGTAAAGATTATTTTTACTTGTAATGCATTGGCTTTTCATTACTCAAAGGAATTGGAAAATGTTCCACATTATCACTTCCGGGGTTGTTTTCTTAAACTATGTGAGAGTTTGTTGTTCGACAATCCTTGTAATTGCATATAAATTGATTGAATTAGCTGGTGGTAAATTTACTCAGTTGCCTGACATTTGTTTTTGCTTTTTTGTTTCAGTTGAGCTACAGAAGCAAAGTGTGGACTCAGTTCAACTTTATAATAACTCTGATCAGTGTGTCGCTTTTAAGGCATGTGTCTCCTTGCTTAACTTGGGGGATACTATTGTGACCTCTAGTTTTTCCCATTTGGTTACTTTTGTTGCGGGAACCCGTTTATCTTCTGTAACGCTTAATTATTGTCTTGGTGGCAGGTGAAGACTACTTCTCCAAAGAAATACTGTGTGAGGCCAAACATCGGTATCATCAAACCAAAATCAACATGTACTTTCACTGGTATGTTGCTTGTTTTAGTCCATTTGAACTTCAAAGCGAACGCTTATGCTGTTAGCCGCATCATTTCTTTTAGGTTTTACGTGTAAATGATTAGCAACCTAACAAAACACTGACTTCAAATGAAAAACTACTGAAACATGTATACCTTTCTGTTTCCACCTACAAAGGTGATCTTCGAAGTGTAGAGCAACATGGGATATTTAATTTAGCTTACTCAGTTGATATACTTTATGAATGACAAATTGTCAACCCTGAGCTCTGGTGGTGTCAGCCCCCACGCTTGACAGACACCAGCATTCGTTAGAGCCATGAACTTTGAAGTTTTGCCGACTATCCCTCTCACCTATGACAGCCTGAGCTGCATTAATCACACACTATAATCAACAGCCTAATCGTTTTTTTTCTGCAGTTACAATGCAACCTCAGCGTGAGGCTCCCCCTTACTTGCAGTGCAAAGACAAGTTTCTCATCCAAAGCACAATCATTCCCCATGGGACAAAAGATGATGAAATTACATCTGACCTTGTAAGAATCCTCATTTGCTGTTGAGGTTAGCTTGTTGCGTGTGTTCATTTCACTTGATCATTTCTTCGTGTAATAGTTTTCGAAGAGTAGTGACAAGTACATCGAAGAGAAGAAGTTGAGAGTGGTTCTTATTAGTGCATCTCCGGATGTTATACCAGTAAATGGGGATTCAAAGAAAGTATCACCCGAAAAAACTCTTACACAAGGTGATCGAGCCCAAAGTGGGTTGGATAAGCCCATATCCGAATTGGTACGTATAATTTTTCTCACAACTTAAATTAGTTAAGTTTTAAATGACGCAAAAGAACTTAAACGTTGTCGTTGATGAGGTTATTTGATGTATTATATAGATTGAGAATGGGGGTGAAAAATATTCAGCAGCTACTGTCGCTTCAGTGGTTGAGCACAATGAGACGGCGAAGGCTACCAGTGAACCAATGGATGTGAACAAGAACAACACACCAGGGGAGGAAATTAAAGAGCCACCAGTCGAAACAAATAATTTGGAAAAGACTGTTGAAGCAGAGATGTTGAAAGAAACGGTAGATGCAAGCTATCTGCAAGCAACTGTGGAAACCAACAATGCGCGCACAGAATCAAGCCAGGAAAGGGAGTCTGGGGAAGTTAAGTGCTTGCGTTCAAACCCACATCAGAGTGTAGAATCTTTTCCAAATGGCTTCTCTGACATGAGTTTAAAAGAGGACTTAAAAGTTGGACCTGGTGTCACTGAGGCGGAGCATACAATAAAAGACAAAGAAACGGGTCAGAATTTAAAAGAAGACGTTGAAGCATTAGAATTGAAGATAGAAAATCTGAATATGCAACTTAATAAGGTTAGTGATACCTGTTTGAACCAATCTTATTTGATGTTTGTGGGTTTAAAAAACTTTGTAATCAGTATATTCCCCCAGGACCCCCATTAGGGGATGATGGTATCATACCTGATGATCAATTTGACCGCTGTGATACAATCGCCACATTTAAGCGTGCTTCTTTGTGAAATGACCTTGTTGGCATTGCATTATATTCCAGTGTTTGTATGTATGATGTGGAAGTCTATTTAAGTGTCAAGCTGATGCTGCTTCATTTTGGTTCCGAACATGTTATGAACTTGTGAAATAAGGTAACAGTATTGTGAATTTTCGTGCAGGCTAAATATACAATTGCTAAGTTGGGTGAGGAGCAGAACAAGGTTACTAAAGAAAAGGAAATGATAAAGCAAGAACTGGTAAGCTGCTAGCCTGAGCTATAACTTATCTAATTTATCCTTTAACAATCCCACAAATATCGAATATCAGTAATTCAGTACTCACCTATGACTTTAATTCCACTGTGCAGGCAATGTTAAGACAGGGAACAGATGAGCATACAGGGCAATTGTATGATGGATTCCCTTTACTGTTTGTTTGTGTGGTTGCTCTAGTTAGTCTTGCGTGTGGGTATCTTTTGCGTCCCTAACCATCTGAAAACGCAAGTTCGCATACTATCTTTTTTGCATATTTAGTAGGACGTGCTCTTCTAATTTTCAGTCAGCACTTGAGTGTTACAACAGGGAGGGGGTGTCCATATGGATATTATTATTGTTGCCTAGTGAAAATATATTGGTGCCTGTCACAGAACATTTTGCCAACATGAGCACCGTCTAAATACAGGTTTTTTAATATGAAGCCTTTCAGTTCCCGTTTGTATCTTTTAAATTTACTTGTAGTGTGTTTTCTCGTTCTCAGATTTCAGAGTTCATATTCGTGTTAATACAGTGCCGAATTTCTGATATTGATACTACTTATCTAAGGAATGCTCTTTTGAGACCCTTACTATTGGGTGAGACCCTGAGACCCCATTATGGCCGTTGATTGGGCTGTTTTGTGATCCAGATTGTGCCACGCGGAGGTGAGAGAAATTCGAAAATCGAAGGGGAGAGAAATTACTGCTTTTGTTCTCTCACCTCCACGTGGCACAATCTGGACCCCAAAAGCAAATTCAATCAATGACCATGATGGGGGTCTCAGGGTCTCACCCAACAGTAAGGGTCTCAAAAGAGCATTACTCCTACTTATCTATCCTATACATAAAACATATATGTGGCTATTAACGATTATTTTTAAATGCACATTTTGATTTTCCAAATACCCTTGTAATACTATGTATTTACAAAAATTTATACTCTCTATCACATAATGTTTGTCCACTTTTTATTTTGGGTGTCTCCTTAAATTTGTCCACTTCCTTTTATTCACCACCACACATTCTATTTTTTTATTCATTTATTTATTATTTATTCTCAATTTTCTACCTTAGTTATCATGCATTTTGTAAATTTATACAAATAAAATGGACGGAGGGAGTATTATTTTTGTAACATAGTTAATTTATAATATCCTAAATTTACTCTTCGTAATATTGACAGAACTTTTTTTAAAACGACATCACTTCTATTTAAAAATAGCTTATGATTGCATCTGAATCCACTAATCAATTGGAACTGAATGATCAAAATATTGAAATTTCGAAATTTGTAAGGACTTTAATATTAATTAAACTCTTTTATTAAAAGCAAAATTCACGCATACACAATTACACATTCACCACTTCAGCAGCTGAAGTTAATTTTCTAATAAATTTAAAAATGTATATTAAAAAAATGCAGACGAAGGATGATGACGACGACGGATAAACGACAACAACATCGATCGATCGACGCAACTCCATTTCTCAACCAACCGATCTCTACACGCTAATCCGTTCTCCTACCGTTTCCGACTCCTGCATTGTCTCGATTTTCGAGGAACCGTACGGTTTTCGGTATCGAACGACGGCGGCATTGCTGTGTGTAAATCGGTGTGGATTGTGTGGTACGATGTTTGGTTTGGATGTTTGGAGTTGGATTTCGAGTTTGTGTTGTTTTTGTAGTGATTTTTTGGTGTTTTGTGATTTGAGATTTGAATTTGGTTGTTAGGGTTTGAGTATAGGATCATGCGATTGTGGTGGTTTGGTTGGTGGATTTTGTTTGAGTTTTTTTTGTTTGTTTATGTTGTTGATGTGCAGTGGAGAGTAGGAGGAGGATGTTGTTGTGTTTGTTGTGAATTTTAATGGTGTGGTCGCTTGGAATGGGTAGAATGAAAGCATTTGCGAGGCTTTTGGACGATGGGAGCTTCACAAATAATGTATCTCCAGGTAGTTGCTCCTAAATGTAGTTGAATTTAAAAAGTGTTTTTTTCTTCTATTTATTGTCATTTTTGTGAGAAATGAGAAGAAAGTTCAGGTGTGCAGTTTAATATAAGCTGTTTTCAATCTGGTAGATGATGCTAGAAAGAAGAAGCTGATTGCTGAGGACATCCTTGGAGAGCTGGCTTATGCTAATGAGCCGAATTTGCTTGATGAAAAAGGTAATGCTGGAATTAGGTTATTTGAATTATATATTAGGGGAAGCAGTCATGGGGATTGAACTTGATTGATTGCTGGATTAAATGAATTATTTTCCTTCACTGGAGATGTAGGCATGTGATTCTCACATCAGCCACTCTTAGTATTATAGTATTTATGCTTCTATTTCAACTTCGTTTGATATTTTTGTTGCAGATATGCATGTTTTTGGTCTGAAACCTATGGATGATCCATTATATCTGGTAAATTACATATAATGTCATGGATGTATCATCTTTTTGTATTTACTATTGATCTTTTCAAGTGTGAAAATGCTAATGTCGGCTTAAAGTACCAGGCTCTAATAATGAATTTTTGAGAAATGTATTAGTCAATTCAGGTGATTACTCATCAAACACTTAGTTCAGTGGTAAAGTAAAACAACTTCACTCTGTTGTGATAAAGTTAAGAATACATACTTCAGTATGCAATTACTAATTCTCATATTTTATTGCTTACTATGGACACAGGTTTCATGCAACTTTTGTAAGAAGACAATCAATGCAAGCCAGTATGCCTCTCATACAGGTTTCTGAACCTTACTCATGGTTCTTCTTATGATGCATATCATGTTGTGTATGCCTAGGCTCGGAAACAAAACTGTATTGCATATTTAGGTGTACATTATCTACTTACATGGATAGACCAGAGTGTATCACCATATTGTATATGACTGTCATTTACTTGGATGATAGAGATTTAGCTGCTATTTCTTATCTGATGGTTCACAGAGTACTTGATATTCTCTGTTGTTAGGATAGCAGAGCAAAGTGGCAATTTTTATATTATTGCCATCGCAGTGGTTTAGTATACCTATTTTATAGTTTTCCGTCATCTTCTAAAATTCTGGTCGTTAACTCTTACTCCAGACCCGTTTTGGCTTGCAACATTCTTAGTATTTGTCCATATGATTGTTGCCTCCAAGTCCAAACATCATAAATGCTTGCATAAATAACATTGAACACTGGTAACTGTGTGTCACTGTCGGTACCTTTGTTATGTAGTGGCCCATAAAATGACGGCACCATAATTATGTAATGTTTCCAGAGCTCTGCAATTATTTGGGTTTCCAAAAAGCATTTGTGGAGGTTGCGGAGGCGGAAGACGGTAGTGTTCGCAAGAAAACAACACGCAAAAGAAGAAATAAGATCTCCAGATATCCTCATGGTACCCCTTGCTAACCTCCTGAATTAACTAAATTATCCAGGAAATGAGTTAATTTGCATAGTTTGATATGCTGTTCTTATGACTTCACTTGACCAAGGTACGATCACAGGAAAGCAGACCCGATTAGAATCTAACAAAGTTGATGATTCTGTTGGCTCAAAATCTTATTACGATGATCATATTGGAACAGTTTCTTCTCTCTCCACATTACTGATGGTAAGAGTATTGCTACTGACCTTTTTTGGTTTCAAATCCACTTCACATTCTTGAGCGGTGGCCATTCTTTGGCCAATAGTTCATGCTTTCTAAATAGAGATCAAAATTAGATAATTATCTCAAGGTTTCTGATAGGTTGGGTGCAATTTAAAACACTAAATTGGTTTAATTGAAACCCTAAGGTTCATTTGAATGTTCTGAGCTGTGCCTGAAGTGTATTTGAATGTATGTAGTGTGAACTGTACCTTGACTTTGTCTTATCATCTTTTAATTCACTAAACTGATTTTCTTTGCATTTTTAGATTCATTAGATGGAATACCTAAGGTAGATATTTCCAGCGTAAATCTTGGAACCGAGGATATCTCAAAATCCACTGACGGCCATCTCAAGCGCTGCAAGCTGTATGATCTTCCTCTGCTTTTTAACACTTTTGAATCTTTGAGTTCATAACATCTGTGCACAATTGCACGCTATTACCTGCACACATCTTTGATTTCAGTATTAGTTATTAGGCAGTTTTCTCTCTATATTGTTTATTGCTATTATTTTAATTTCAGATCCTTTTGTTTCGCATAAAAATCTATATCTACTTTTGCTAAGTTTATGCTGAAAAAATTCACCTTTAGCCTCAAATTTAGCATAAATTCCAGTCTTAACTTTAAAAATACGTGTTTATCAGGTCTGTGCATTCCTAAATAGTTCACAATTTTGTAATTATAATGGTAAGATATGTATATAGGACAATGCAAGGATCATGGCGAAGCCAGATGAGCAGAATTCACTGGATGCAAAGAATGGTAGATTCAAGATGTACAGACATGTAATTTTCGCATTATGTTGTCTCAATACTCCGATATATGGATTTTCTTGCTAAATAGAACAGCATTAGGGATATATTGAACTTCTTTCTTTTGCATCATTCATGAGGGATGCAAAATTACTTTTTTGTGTTTATCACTGTTATTTAAATCATTCAATTATTCTATAGTTCTGATTGGCACCAATTTCTACTGTGTCATTTTTTATTTTCCTCCAGACAAGGAAAGTTCTAGAGTAGCAAGTGGTGGATATGGGAAGCCTCGAATAACACCTCTTTATCATCAAAAGATCATTAAGTTTCACAACTGCAGTTTAACTAATGGTATATACCGTGAGTTGTGCCTTGTGTATTTCTACTCTAATCTTCCTCAGCTATAAAGTATTTTTACCCGTGATATATTTTGGCAGATGTTCCAGCCCCTCTTGCAACTAAAATTTACTATTCCCAACAAAGTAATCATCTTCGTTCGGCTTTAAGTCTAATGTTTCACAAGGCCTCTGAAATCAGAAGTAGCAGTACTATGTTGAGCTCTGATGCATTTGAAGGAAATATGACATCGCCAGAGACGTGCACCATTTCAGATGAACTTGGAAAGGAGTTCTCCGACTCAAAGGTTTGCCTCCAACATATTATAATGATATAGTCTGGGATTCATATGCATTTAATTCAGTACTCTGTTCACTAATGCCTCTACTAGAACAACTTTTACAATATCTTGTGCTAAAATTAAGGATCCGCCACCTGCACTTTTGACCATAATTAATTAACATATATTATATTAAAATACCAACATGTAGCGTTTTACTTGCTGATATATTCTGTGAAGTATTTTAATTTATGAAGTGGCTCTCATCCTGGACTAGTACCAGGGCCTTTCTTTTTGTGATGTCATTATTCCATGAATCTTTTCGCTTTATTACCTAAAATGCATCCAAGATTCACTTTCTGCTCTCTTCAGGAACATATTCACAAGCCAGTGGTTCATGGACCTGCTTTTGGCTTTCAAACAGTAGATGACTTCAGAACAACTACAAGTATAGCTGGTCCTACTGCCAACTCTCTCTTAAGGCCTCAAACTGCATCTTCACTTGAAAGGTTGAACAACTGAAGTATGTTGCAGCAGTATTCTTTTGTTGAGAATTCTAGTTAAATTTGTTCTCCATGAGTTTAATACTTAACGCGGTTTCTTGGTTAGTGCTTAATTATTGTGCTGATGTAGGAGATTAGTGAGGCCATGTGACATGAATGTCACTGGTGATTCTCATGATATCTGACTGGAAGCCTCTGCTGCCTGATACCCCAAGGTACATTTTTGTACATGTCTTCAATTGATAGTTGTTGATGAGCCTTTCAAAATAGTCTTTTGAATTAGCTGTAGATTAGGCACTGGTCAACATGTAAATAAACAACAAAGTTGTAAAGGTATCAAGAATCTAAGTTTCTAACTCTCCAAAAATATATATATGATCACTGTTTTTTATGATTCCATTTGCTTACAAAATATAAAGAGTACTGGATCCGACCGTGCAAATGCATTTATTGAAGCTGTTAAGGCCAGGAGGGTGGCCTTTCAGCAATATCAAAATCAGCTTACTCTGATCTCATGGAGTAAGGCTTGCTCTTCTAAAGAGAAGCTTCATTCGAAGACACATCATTGGCATGGGTGAGAATATAGATTTTTTGCAGTGTTATAAAGACATTCACGGGAATCACATGTTGAATTTCTAGAAAGTTGGCTTCCCATTAGATTCTTGATGTTAAACTCCCAAACGGCGTCATATTAGTTTCTGAGTGTACTTGAGATTGAGAAAGCCTCTAAACGGCGTCGTATCAATTTTACCCAATAACAATAAGCGAAGGCTATTGATTTGCTTCAGCTTTTGATACTTGAGGAACTAATCAAGTCCACATTCCCAGAAATCATTCCTATGACGTAACTCTTTTCCAGTGGCCTGCTTTGATCATAGTTTACAACGTGAACGCTTCAGACCAACTTCAATAAGAACCAAATGGGTTTGCTTTGGCTCACTGAATGCCTTATCGTATACATTCTGTCCAAATCTCCGCTCCGTATTAACATTCCTTTTATTTTTGAATTTGCTTCTACCTAGACGTTGCCAACAAGCAGAAATTTGAATATGTCGCTTAGTGAGACTATGCCTTCCACCCGCTTACTTCCTGCTTCCACAACAATTAGGCGCCTCACACCTGAAATTTACCACACTACTGTCAATGAAAAACCGCATAAAATGTCAGGAATGACCAATATATTCATTTCATATATTCATAGGGTTAAACAATATTTTTGACAACAGCTCACAGCCATGACCCTCGTTTATAGATATTTCTATATTAATTGAGGTACATAGTACCAGGGATGGCTAGGCGCTCCATCACTTTATCCAAGGTATCCGTCCGCAAGCACATCTGACATCTTTGGCTTCTGAAGCTCGTATGGAGAAAATGAGTCTTGACCTAGCTGCAATGCCTGCATAAGAAAATAAGAGATGGATCCGTCACGACTGAAACTCTAATATTGGGTTATAAAATTGACCATTGAAGTAGCCGACTTAGCAATACCTGCTGAACTGTCATCTCATCGAGATTAATATGTGCATAAGCTCGATCTCTTGCTAAAGCTGTTATATCGCTGAGACATTAATAATAAAAAATAACTAGTCAATACGTCAAATTATTTATTAGTTTCACGACTTGCAGCATTTCTTTTTCTGTGTTTCTTACCTTCGAGAATACAAGTCCAGCAGCGAGTCATTTTCATCCACAATTGGAATCGAACTAACTTGAGCAGCAAGCAAATGGATTGAAGAGATGAAGTGCGAAAAATGAAGCTTAAACATCAGCTATTTCAGTTAATAAGTTTAAATGATAAACGATGCTTATACCTTGAATTAACAGGTTCAAAGCAGAGTTCAGAGACGCATTAGGCCTCAGCATTGCTAATGGCCGTTGGTTCAACGCTCTTATCTGGGGGGACCAATACCAACTGAGACTGCATAAAGAGGTAGTTGCAATACAGGCACTGAACTAGCACAGCTTTTGAAGTACCTGCAAATGCCTGTTTGAAAACACAATAGTCGGTAAAGAGTTTGAACGCCTGTCGGCAACTAAACTGAAGTCAGGTCGCTTGAAGAAGAAAATCCTGACATTTCAAAATTCCTGAAAGAGAAGCGAGATGCAGAAGCTGAGGAAGGTGTTATCCTGGTTAGTCGAATGAAGAATAGGAACTGTTGCGACCTCATATTTCAAAATCTTCACAGCACATCTTTTAAAGAATCAAATGGACCAGCCTAGGTGCAAGGAACTCCTTTAGTATAAATCCAAATTTCATAAGAATTCACTATAATCCTGTAACTCGGGAAATGTCTCTACTTTGTGACATCACTTAATGCACCTTCAAGTACATAAAATGTATAAAACAGTCCGTGATAAATAATACGTAAATATCTACGGCCAATGCTCACATGAATTAGTTGCCTTTGAATAGGTCTTTTTTGCCCATCTACTGGTCTAGTGAGATACGCTTTTCCATCTTTCCAGGCAGATATGGTATGGGTTTCAAGTTCCTCTTCTGATAAATTTGACCCACGACTTCCAAGCTGCATAAACAGTTGAGCTGCAATTAACTCGATTTCAGAAGCAAAACAGCTAAGAAAATATTAAAGCATACCTCCCTCAAAATCATTATAAAATCCATTGCGCTTAGGAGCCCAACAAATTGACCCCTCCTGAGATCCCAAAGAGGAGCCATGGAGATACCCTTGAAAAAGTTGGAATTAGAATACAAGGTTGCCTGCGTTCTTTTCAGTTGATATTTAAAACAAACAATTTCAATATCGGCTGCATGGTTCTTGTAGGTAATACCTGCTCATACAGTATATGAAATGCTTGTTTCACAGGCAACTCTACATCGAACGCAATGACCTGTATTAATGAGATATTGGGCCAGGGCTTTAAAAATAAATTGCATGATGATGCAATCTTATCACATGGGGGATTATTTATGAAACATGCAGACCTTCCCCGACTCTGGAAGTAGCTCGTAAGCATTTTTACTATCCAAGAATTGTAAAATGCGATGCCGAGTAATTTGCAGATCAACCTCAGAAACTCTCGGAGCCACCTCATGCGACAAACCATCTGACACATGGACCTATAAAGAGGAGATTATAACAATACAACCCCCGACATCATCATAAACTTACCGGGATACAAAAAAACTAATAACAGTAAACTACTAAAAGGTTCATGATTTTAGAAGAGAATTTTGAACACATGTATCACAGTAAAAATGTGTTTACGTCTTTACGACCAGAGAAAAAATTAAATAATGTTGGGCTCACCACACGTCGAAAACCATCGTTATCAACTTCCATGTTAGATCCATGTGTCATCACGGAGCCACCCATTGAAGGAAGTGCATCGACAGTTATGGACATGGTATTAACAATTCCATACTCATTAGTAGGCACACGAGGCAGATTTTCATCATGTCGCCATTCTCCGTCCACAAAGAACTTGTACTGTACCGAGGTGAAGATAAAAACAAGAATCAATATAGATTAAGATCATTAATAAAAGCATAAAGAGTCTCAACAAAAGGAACAATGCTGGCCATAAGATTTATCACATCTATGAATAGCCAAATACATAACTGTAATCCCTCAACAAGAAGCAGACAGAACATATTAAATTGCAAACTAGCAGGAGTTTTCTCACATTTCTATGGCCCTGAAAGTAGGACTATGGTCCTATAGATTCATTACGCGTATATAAGGGTTGCTATCGTACAACTTCATGCTAGATTTTTTCCCGTTTAAGGATAAATCAAAATGAAATATATAGCATGCACTCAACTAATCACAGATCCACTGCAATAGATACCCTGACAAGGAATCCAATATTGTTGCCACTTCTTATAATGAGTTAATGACTTAAGAATTCAAGTAAAAAACAATGACAATCAAATTGAAGTCCAGTTTCAATAGTAGTTGCAGTCCAGTGTCTTTCATGTTTTGCAGTCCATGGAAAAATAATCATGATAACGATCTTCACCTTCACTGCAATGAATTTGAAAACTCAGTTTCTGGAGATACTGTTTCATGACATGCATATTCTAATATGTTGTGTAGTTATGTTGAGAAGGAAAGACCAGAGATTTAAAAGGATGGACTGCAACTTATTACTAAAGCAACGAAACACCCATAGACTCCTTTCTCTTCACTACACAAAACTAATCAACCCACTATAATATCAGAACACAAAAGAAAATAAACGGTCCAACAAACAAAGCATGTGGGATGATCTGAATAATAAATTGCCAGACACTGATAACGGATTAACAATCGAATGTTGGGTTCAGTATTCAAACATTAACCTGGTGATATCCAGGTGTCAAGTTATAAGTAGCCTGAAATACAGTCGGACAGCCCTCAACAGCGGACATCAATAAAAGATTTGACCACCTATCAATAAGAAACCAGCAATTATTTGATAAGCTAATATGATCAATTTAGACTGTGTGGCCACAATAGTTGAAAAATAGACTGGTCACATAACAAACTAATCTGAAATATAACTCGATGAACAAATGTCAGGTCGTTTTGAAATGAACAGCATAAAAATATCATGTCTCACCCGGTGAAAGAGCCGCTTAGGGCATACCCGTCTACCACCATAAGGCCAAAGAAATTGAACTGGGACCGCCACTGTGCTTAGGACTCCACCACCATCTTGTCCAGGTTCCATCCTTAGATAGGCTCCCAGAAATTGCTCTTAAAAGCAATTAACTGCTGTTACCAACCCCACCTCTTCAACCATCTATGATGAGAAAAACCAGCCCTGTTTACTTAAACAAAAAAGCATGCAATGAAAAATTCATACCGGAGATATATTTAATAAATATTATAATAATACAGATAAAATAATAATCAATGCGTAGACAAATTAAACTAAGGAAAAACAGCCAAGCTTCAGTAATTAGCCAGTTAACCTTGCCTCAGTAAAAATCACATTTAAACAAAACCGGACACAACCTAAAAGAAAAGATAAAGCATTATGAACCTCGAAATCCATTAAAACTAAAAGGAAATATATAATTTAACTAGCAATAATATAATTCCACCAGCAAAGTGCACAATTTCGTTGTTTTAATTCCAAATTCAAATGCAAAAACGGATAAACTCTAAACATAACAGCATTCAAAGCATAAATAAGATAGTAGACAAATTTAAAACTTGCAAGAAAATATATGAAATTGCCAGAAGCCTGGTTTTTATTTCACTTACACACTATAAAAAATCCATGACATTTAGTTCAACCCAACATCTAAAATCTACAATAAAGCCCGATCAAATCCAACCACCCTAATTTCAGCTAATCCAGACTTCTACTTTAACATATTTGTCAAGGAAGTAACATCAAACACCAACAAAGGATAATCAATTTCTTCATATCCCCGTCATCCACTAAAATCTCCATTTCCTACAGCATACAAACATCTATCCATCACCCAATCCATAAACCTAAACACAGCTACCCTAATCACACACACTACAGCAAATTCCCATCAATCCACAAAAAACAAAAATCAGCAGTAAAGGCGCAACATTGCATCGACCCATCACGAATCCAAACCCAAAGCACACAAAGCCCCAAATTTATGAAACCAAATATACCCGAAATGAACAAAAAAACTCACCAGAGACTCGGAGTTGGTATCGGAGTGCGGTCAAGATTGAAACTTAGCGATCAAATTGGATTTGGGGAGGAGGACGATGATTGAATAAACGACGATGAAGAGAGGAGACGAGAGTCTTATGAACCCTACGTAGTTGTATAAATTCAACAGATTGTCATGGTTTATTTATTAATTTTATTATCACTTGTTTGTTGAAAATTTAAAATCACAAAGTGGATGATATTATATTAAGAAATGTTATCTGAGACCAATTTTATTTAGTTTTATAATTTAATTAATTCGGATGTAGGAGAAAATTAAAATTTTGTAAGACATGAAGTTTTGATTGATTTGATGATTAAAAATAAATTAATTTGAATTAAAATAGGTGGATGAGTAAAAATTATCGATTGAAATGATATCTTATTTTGAGTTTGGATCTAGAAAAACATTTAAGTTATGTAAGACATGACATTATTTCAACCGTTGATTTTGCTTAATTTAACAGTTGAGATTAAATTAATTTTTTAATTAAAACAGGTGGTTGAATTTGCAAAATACACGTACGGTTGAGATTGACGGTTATCAATATCAACCGTTGGATTTATAAAAATTAACAGTTGAGACAACATCCCTCCATCTTACGAAACTTTAGTTGTCTCCCTAAAACCTCTTCCTCCTATCTCATGAAAACTTATTTATCTTTCTAGAACTTAATCCATAATTCAATATGTATTAATAAAAAATCAGATTAATTTAATTTAAACAAAACCAAGGATTAGACCGAGTGAAAATGAAAATAAAAATATAAGTTGCATTGCTGTTAACTGGTAGCCAAGTACGGTACATTTATAGACACAATCTAAATACAGCAGAGGAGGATCAGTAGCAGTGAAAGAAAGAACAAAGCTGGTAAATTACTTGGTGTCTTAAAATTTGCCTCCACCCCTGTGCATACCCAGAAATAGTGTAAAGCAGGATTGTGCACCTTACCTTCTTGCTAATCATGATTGTGGATGTGGCATCAAACTATAACTTAAAACTGCAGGCTGATACATATGGCCGAATCAGGCCAAGTATCTGAACATGTTGGGATTCTCCTTGTCTCTCTCAAGGTAATCCCGACTGATCAAATCTTCTATTCTCTTTTTTATGACCTTGAAATCGGGCTGCAAACAACCGTAATAAGATAAAGATGATGCCAAAATTAATGATACACTACACTACGCGAATGAAAAGACAAACATAAACAATGAGCGTGTTATCGGAAGAACTACAGATTTACATTGACACATAAATTTTTACCTTGAACATCTTTCCCAACTGCTCCACGCATTCCAAAACAAGCTGCTGATGGCCCAAAACTTTTCTGCTCTTCATTATGCGTACAATCGATGCATCTATGGCATACCTTCTATCTTTGTCAACATCTTCAATTACCTTTTTCTTCTCATCCACTGGAGGCAATGGAATCTGCAAATGAGAAACGAGGTCTACTGAATATACTGAGGTCACTAAGTTGATCAATATAAGACTCAGAGTTCAGTGGTGACATACGAACCTTGATTCTTCTCATCTTGTCAGTAAACTTTGAATTAAACTCAAAGTAATCAGTGGGAGAGATATTCTTTGTCGCCGGCTCTTTGATAAGGATCTTGTATTTGGCACATGACAAAGAATGAAGCACTCTGACAACATCGTCCTCGGTCAGATTTAGCTGAGCAACAATTTCCGAGTAGCTCAATCTATCTGAAGCATTGAATAAGAGAAGGGCAGCAGCCTGTAAAGACAAAAACAATTTCAGAAAAAAATAGAATAATTAACCTAACTATTACTCAAAAATAAATGCATGTGCTATTAATGGAACCTGATATGTTGTTACGATAAGCTCTATGGTTTTCGCCTCAAACTTCCCATTGATATTACAAGTTCCTAATGAGTATATCCATGTAAGTTTCCGGTGATTGGTCTTTGTATAGTAGAAATCTCTGAAAACTTCCACACATTTGACCTGCATAGCTTCCAAGTGCATATTAGTTCTCCAAAACTAAACCCAACACCATAATTCAGATTGACGAGGTCTCCAATTTTACCTACACTCACCATTTCAAGTGGAAGATTGAGGTCAAAGGATTTGTAACTTGGCCAGAAGCCAGTTGTTAGAACAGTTACAGTCAAATCAATTCCTGGGTTAGCAACGGGATTGTTATTGATATAGTCCTCAAAACTGGTCTGATTTTCTCGCGCCAGAGTCAAATCGGTAACCTGCAACACAAATCCAAGGGGATATCATACAATGCTTTTTGGAGATATAGGGAAGATAGAGGAAATATTTCTATTCAGAACAAGATACCATTCCCTCCATTTTGGATGTGAATTGACCCCCACACTCCTGTTTCAATTTTGTTAAAATGCTTCGTTCGTGATCATCATTGGCACTCCTGTCAAAAAGCAGTCGGCGAGCAAGTTTTTTCCTGTCAAATGCCAGAAATAAAAACATTCAGGGAAACAAGGCATCAGTTATAATGAAAGATATAATAAAAACTCTCCGTACCTGTAGAACTCGGCAAAAAGGTCCTTATCGCTGATATAAGCAAGCAGCTTCACCACATTCTCTAATGTCTCTTCAATAGCTTCATCATTCAGCTTCTCACTCCCTCCTTTCTTGAGCATGTTATCACAGAACGTGGCAAGGAGTTCCGCACTAGAGCTTCCAGCAACACCTTTATTGCAGAATACTTCAAATGCTTCCTTGAGAGCCTAAAGAAGAGTAACACATGCCAAGGTCAAAGAGTTAAGCTAAGATTACATCATTTTAAAATGAATGACCCTCTCAGAGACTAACCTTGTGAAAGAGGGTGTGATTCTGGAAGCAATCATTTACAAAAGCTACATACTTATCGTGGAGCTCAATCACTTTTCTCACAAAGACCTGGGATAAACATATTGATTCAGACACCTAATTTATGCACGGAACAAAACATCTCACAATAACTATAATAAAAAGCCAATCACCTGCTCCTGTGGCCCAACCGTATCTCTTTTCTCAGCCTGAAATAGTTAATTGAATGATCAAGTATGTTACCATCAGACCATAGTATGCCCGAAGTTATGTAAATTTCCCAACAACAAAAGGTACAGAACTGAATACATGAGATGCATTTAGTTACATATCACATCTGGCAAAATCAACAGAAGTAGAACTTCAAGAGTCAAGACAGCAGAACAGAGGATTGAAACACATTGTAAAGTACACATAAGATCATTCTGAGCTGTGGAAGCTCTGTAGTGGGGTCAGATGAAGAAGAGAGGATAAACATGTGTAATGCATCTCTAATGATATGTAAGTTATGTAAAGTGAATGGTTTCTTGTCACAATATTGTTAAGCATGCAAGAATGAAGGCCTCATTTTATGTTTTATACAAAAAATGTGATAAGCAGTTTAAAAGTCAGGTACCAGCCACAAAGTGCATGAATTACAAAACTCAAGTAATAATTATAAACATGAAGGCAGAACTATAGATCGAAACCTTTTTAGTGCTTGCAGCATCTTCAGCTTGCTTCACCAAAGCTGTACCTTCACCGGTCACATGCTGCCAACAAGAAAAACATATAAATTGCAAGGTTTTTATAGAACTTCAGAAAAATGAAACACAAACGTTATGAGACCTGCTTGAATACACTGGAAACAGGGTCCAAACCACGGCTAATTCGAGAAAATAGCCTGTACATTCTTGACAGGTCTTCAATCTGAAAGATTCAAAAAATAAAATGTTAGCTACGAAACACATCTGTCTCAGTTAGCTGTTTATTTTCAAGAAAAAATTGAGCACCTTGTCATCTCTAAGCAAGGCATGGCATCCAGAATGCTCCTTTTCTAGTAGTTGCGAAGCATACACTGTCAATAACTCATTTTGTACTTTCTGCGAAGGAGCACCAATCAATGATCCAAAAGGACAACAAATGTGGAATAAGTTGTGTTTCATTATCATTTCATTTTGTTGATTGAAAAAATCATCCAGGGTGACTTACATCGACTAATTTTGTCTCACTACTAGAGTGTAGGTAATGATCAACTCTTTCTTTTTCGCGTTTCAAACATTCCTCAGCCTGCAAGTTTGAAATTAAGTTGATATGATATGTTTACGGAGAAGCCGGGATAAAGTTTATAACAAGAATAGATCTATACTTTCAACATATATTCAGGGCATGAATCTTCCAGAATCCAGTTTGATGCCTTCCGGGAATAATATGCAGCAGTGTCATCAAGCATGGCTTGTTCAAAGTCTCTCTCATATTGTTCCATTGATCCCATTCCGATCTCAACAAAAATATCTAAGATGTTCTTCAACAAAGCTCTATCTATTTGTTCACCCTCCCGTTCTTTATCAATCTAATTGTAAACATTAGGAAGGTTTCAAAGACAAGAGAGAGCCATTCGTTTTGAAAAATATTGCAAACATACCAGTGTTATGACAGCATCTCGAACATTTTCCTTCACCACTTCATAGACCTGACATCATATTAATGGCCCGTAATTAACATTGTTGATGAGAATAAAAAAGAAACAACTCAAAGACATGCTTTCATATAACTACAGAAGCTCGTAACATTTAAATAATGCCTATAATATGGAATAGGATGTGATAAGTTTTAAGGGGTCAATCAAATGAAACCCAAACGTACCAAATCTTTGAAACATGTTAATCCAACTTCATTTAAGGATGCAAGAGACCTTCTGGCGATAAAGTATCTATCCAGGTAATGAAAGAAGCGAGTTAGCCATCTGACCATAACTTTATGGTTTCCCCATCTTTTGGCAAGTTCTCTTAACATGAACTCATCATGTTTTTCTTTAAGAGAAGGCAACACCTGACAAAAACAACCAGATACTAAATTCAATCAAGGATGCCATTTTTCCATTAAAACTAAAACCCTAGAGTAGATCACAGAAGAGATGGAAGCCAAACACTACTAATTCCAACAAAATGAAAAAAATTAGTTTGCGAGAACTGAACAGATAAAAAAATCAAATGCTAGCGCAGTTGGAAAAGCCGGTAACATTAAGAGAATATTTCTCAGCCCTTGCAGTTTGACACATTCTGGATTAGAAAGTTAAAAGCATTTTTTATCATAATATCTAACTTTCCACACTACAAGGTAAAACTGGAATCAATGCCAATAGTATAAGCATGATCAATAAATTAAATCATTCTAACCTATGCCCAGATTCCAGAAACATAAACATACTCATACATAGATTCATAAACAGTTCACCATTGACGCCTATGCCTTACCGATTCACGAATGTAATCCTCAAAAGCCTGTTTGTACTTATCATACAACTGATGCGAATAGTCGTGTGGAGGCTTCTGTGTACACATATTATAAATTGTCCTGTATCAACAAATAAAAAACCTTTTTACCAATTCCATAAACCTCACAGTCAATAACATAACCAACACCCCTCCTCTAAAAAATCACTAACACTCACGTGTAAAGCATAATGTAATCCTCAGAGCTGAACTGCGGCTCCGGCAACCCTTCCAGTATATTCTTCAGCTTCGTTATCCCTCTCTGCATATACTCCCATCCCTGATCCAACTCTATGATCTTCTTCTCAGCCATACTCATCTCGACCAGCACCTGAAACTCCAAAAACTCCACAAAATCAGTACAAGACCTTAAAACACAAATCTCCAAACCCTAATTTTAACACAGTCGCTATAAACCAGAATTTAAACACAAATTCGTCAAACATAATGACATTCGAAATCAGACTACCGATCAAACGGATTGTAGGAACAGATAGTAAAACCGATGCAGAATGAATCGCTTACTAAATTCGAGATGAAAGTCTGAAATTGGAGGAATCGACGAGGCTGGCAGAAATCCTGTTTGATGAAAATTTGAGAAAATCTTAATTTGGAGAAAATCGAATGGAGAGAGACGACGATTTTGGAATGTGATTTTCATTATATATATAGTGATAAGAGTTACTCAAGATATAAACGGAATTGTTTATATTTTATAATAATCATTTAATGGGAGGATCATGGAAGACCCATATTTTTTGGAGATTGCGAGGTAGATTTTAATTGTTGATTATTGTTGGTTGAGGGTCCTGACAAAGGAACCTCAGGGTCAGGGTTCGAACCCTGGCCTCACCTGTTTTCCTCAGATTTTTCTGGGGGCTTTCTTTCCTCCCGCCCATGCGAGGAGGTCTTTCTTTCCTCCCGCCCATGCGAGGAGGTGGTGTGTGTATCTGCAGGAGGCTTTCTTCCTTGCTGCCTTTGGACGTGGGGCTTGTTCGCGTCGATGATTGTCATTGGAATGAAATAAACGTGTAAGCAGAGCGGAGATCCATGCGCTTGAATGGCTAATACATGCTTGTCGATGATTGGGTGAAGGTGTCCGTAGTGACCTGTGCTACAAATGATTAGAATAGGATTCTCATGTATGAGATCTTAAGATGATTTGTACCCATTGTAACCGCTATAAAAAAAAAAAAAATTTAAAAAAAAAAAAAAAAAAATTGTTGATTATTAATAATTAATATATAATGTTTAAATTAACTATCAAATTCAGATGTTTTTTTGTCAATTCAATTGTCAAATTTAATTAAAAATTAACTTAATCTCAATCATCGTCAAATTAATCAAATCAACGATTAAAATTAAATTATTTTGTGTCTCAAAATATCATATTCTTATTAATCTTAATCGATCATTTAATTTCTATTTTTATTAATTTTAGATTGAAATTTAGTTTTTTTATCGGTTACAATGGGTACAAACCGTATTAAGATCTCATACATGAGAATTTTATTCTAATCATTGGTAGCACAGGTCACCAGGATACCTTCACTCAATCATCGACAAGCATATTATCCATTCAAGTGCGCATGTCTCTCCGCTCTACATACACGATCAATCCATTCCAAGGACATCAACGCGAACAAACCCCGCGTTCAAAGGCTAGCAAACTATGAAGAAAGCCTCCTGCAAGATACACACACAACCTCCTCGCACGGGCGGGAGGAAAGAAGGACCTCCTCGCATGGGCGGGTGGAAAGAATGACCTCCTCGCACAATGCAGGAGGAAAGCACCACAAATATCCCACAAGGGAGAACATTTCTCACAAATATTTACCCGAGCGCTCTTGATCAAGAACATTTATCACAAGATTGAAATTAAGTGTAGTTGAAAACAATTTGATGTATTTAGCAGTTTTGGTATCACATGTTGAGTTTTTTTTGATAGCGGTATCACATGTTGAGTTGAATACGATTTATATTGAATAGGATTGTCAAATTTATGATACGAATCAAACAAATTTATAATAACTAATTTATAATTTTTTTAAAGGTTTGTATGAGATAAAACCTAAAAAAACTAACCGGTCGAAATTTAATTATAAAGAATAAAAGAATCATTTCTAGCTGTTACAATAAGTACAATCATTCAGATAATTCCTTTCGAGACGGAAGTAAGGAAAAAATCGTCAAAATGTTCAGCTCATGTCTTCAGGACAACTCGAATCAAAACGTTACTAAGTTTCAAATCAAAAACATGATTAATACACCATCACCTCTTCTTCAAAGAAGAAAACAATAGCACATGTATTTTTTTCGAACATGCTTACTTCCGAGAAATTAATTAGTCTTAGATTATATTTTAACACGAGCATGTGCTAAATTCATCAATTAATGTAACTCATGTGTTTTAAAAGTCAATGTCAATGTATAAAGATCTGATGTGTTTTATAACCACCACAAGTACAAATAGGAGTATTCCAGTTGACATTAAATTCGGAATCCCATGTTCAAGCTCAAGCTTAAAACTGAATCCCTTATTGGGCCGTGGGCTGGAAACAAAAAATGTTTTTGGTTGAGAAGGGTTGGAGGAAAGTAGTAAGAAAATAATAGGAGGGTGAAAAGGTAAATTAGCATTTTTGTAATCCTTGTTTGTCGCTGTAAACTTCCATCTTCCGGTCGGACCGAATTGTTTCACATAATAAAATCGGCTAGATTAAGCCGGAAATTACTCTGGTGGATCCACCACTATTTGGTGGATCCATGAGTCCCATTATTAGCCATTGGATGGCACCAAGATCAATGGTTAGCATTTTAGGTCAATAGTCAACTATTAATCCAACTAAGGGTAATATGGGAATAGTTAGCAATTTAGTTAGCTTAGTTACATTAGGTAGCATTTAATGCATGATGAGATGTGTTAGAAGATCTTCATTTAATGCAATTTGATTTTTTACAACTCTCCCTCCTTAATTAACACTCTCTCATCTCAATTTCCAAAATGTATTTTCTTCATTCCCTCCACCATTTTCATACCTCAAGCTTTTAGAATTTGAAGTTTATCATAATCTCAACCCATATTCTCACCCGTATTCTCACCCCTTTACTTGTAATTCATCTCAACCCATTTCTCACCCGTGTACTTGTAATCCATCTCAACCCATTCTCACACGTTTAATCAACTCCGACTCCTATTCTCATCCATCTCAATCCATACTCTACCGAACAATCACCCTCCCCCGTTTTTAGAATTCAATGGATAATGACGAAAGTGTTTCTCAAGAGATTTCAAGTTTTGCAAAGTATCATACGCGAGATCAATGCGAAGACCATGTTTTGGGTGGGTATCAATGTGAAACTGTGTTGGGATCGCCAGCTGGAGGTGCGCCAGAGCAAGGTGGTTTTCTCTGCATTTTAACTGTTTGCAACTCGTAGTTGCACCTCGTAGTTGAACCTCGTAGTTGCCCCTCGTAGTTGCACCTCGTAGTGCCCCTCGTAGTTGCACCTCGTAGTTGCACTTCGTAGTTGCAACTTTCATTTTAGCATGCAGTCGTCCCTGTTTTGTGTTTTATTGCATTATTTTGAACAAAAATGAGATGCCTCAGTATCATTTACCTAAATTGTGTTCTGTTCGCAGTTGGGAATCGCAGTTGTATGGTAACGGATGATTCTCATTGTTTAGTGACTACATCGCCGAATGGGGCAACATATTGGACTCCGTTGTGTGCTGAACACTTAACCCCAAAAACATGACCAAAAATTTCAGTCAATTGAGGCGGGGATCCACTTCTATCGAACCTATGCTGCCGCTTGCAATTTCGAAGTACGTCTCGGTAATGAGAAACACTTTATTGATGGACGGGTGAAAAGTAAAAATGTTTTTTGCAACAAACAGGGGAGCAGCAACTCTAAACCTGATGCAACAATCAGAGGAGCGGCTTTCGAACGCGTTTTGACGTACACAAGATGCAACTGCCGAGCTAAGGTGGTATTTAAGTTTAAGGAGAATTGTGGATATATTATTTCAGAGTTTCATAGTGCACACAATCATCAGATTGCTATCCCGTCAGGGGCTCATTTCTTGAACTCTCGGAGGTCATTGTCATTTGGGCAGAAGTCGTTAATGGCTGCTTGTAGTAGGGCAAACATTGGCCCTTCAAGTGCTTTTAAGTTAGCTAAAGAGATGGCTGGTGGATTCCCCAATGTCGGATGCATACTTAAAGATTTTCAGAATCATCACAGAGATGTTGTTGGATATGTAGGGGTAAACGATGCACAAATGGTTATAGACAGATTTACAAACAAGAAGCAGACCAACTGTGAATTTTTCTTTGAATATTGTATTGACGACAATGCCCTTACCCGGATTTTTTGGGCGGATCCTATAGCGAGACGCAATTATCGTGCGTATGGCGATGTCGTCTCCTTTGATGCCACTTATGCTTTGAACAGGTGATTACCCTTCTTATGGTTTTACCCGTTTTACTTATAGTATATGTGTAAAGAGTAAATATAACATGTGCTATTTGGTTTGATAGGTACAATATGGTGTTTATCCCATTTACCGGTGTTGATAATCACATGAACAGCATTACTTTCGGAGCTGGATTGCTGTCTGGTGAAGATACCTCGTCGTACACATGGATTTTGGAAACCTTCATTAGGTGCATGGGAAAAGCTCCTACAATTGTATTGACAGATGAGGATGCTGCCCTAAAATCAGTTATTCCTAAAGTTATGCCCAACACACACCATAGATTGTGTTTGTGGCATATAATGAAAAAATTGCCACAGAAGGTAAGCTGCATCTTCATGTTGCATTTCCAAGTTGCATAATTGATGTGCATCTTCATGTTGCATATTTGATGTGCATTCTTTATGTGCATATATAATATGCATCTGTATGTTGCATTTTTTGTTCTGCATTATTTTTGGAATACATTTTAATATATATATTTTTTTAATAGGTTGGTTTTGTCACTGAAAGGCAAATTAGCTTCGGTAAATGTTTGAAGAACCTTATATACGAGTATTATGTTGACCCCGTTGAGTTTGAAGACAAATGGAAGGCGTTGATGTTGGAGTATGAGATGACCAATCATGCATGGTTGAAAGACAAATATAATAGTAGAAGTTCATGGATTCCCTGTTACTTCAAGGACATTCCATTGGGTGGTCTTTTAAGGACCACATCTAGGTCGGAAAGTTCAAATAGTTTCTTTAATGGCTTCTTGAAACATGGGATGACATTGCTTGCTGTGATGACTGGATTTGATTCCGCAATGGACAGCCAACGAAATAGACAGTCCAAGTATGATCACGACAGTAGAATCAAATTCCCAAAAATAGCAACTCCTTTAGAGGTAGAAAAGCAAGCGTCAGAGGTTTATACGTACTCTGTTTTCAGACTTTGTCAGGAGGAGATTGTAGCATCTTGTTACACAGTATCGGTTTGTGGAGTTTCTGTTTCGGAAGGGGTGGCAATATATACTTTAAGGGACAATCGACATCCTCATATTACTTTTCAGGTAATATGTCTTCTAGTAACTCCTTCAGGTAATATGTCTTGTATTTTAATATGTCTATTTCTTGGTCTAACAATTGGTTTTTTCCCAGGTTCATATCACAGATGAGAAGTCGACTTTTCAATGTTCATGCAAATTTTTCGAGAAAGTCGGATTGTTATGTAGGCATGTATTTGCGTCTTTCAAATCGATTGGCATTAATAAGATATCAGCTAAGTACATTCTTGACCGCTGGACGAGAAATGCTTTTCTTTATGCAAATGAGGATTTCGATATTAATTTGGTGGACAAGTCTGGCTGCATTCAAGAGCTCAACAAAGAGTGTACTGATATATGGTTGGAGTTCAAGGCCTGTATCGAAATTGTTGGGAACGACGTGGGTAAGAAAGACCAAATGTTGTCTTTAGTCAAAGAAATGCGTTCGACATTAGAGGCTGCCAATTCTGGCCATCTTCCCAAACAGAATAGTCAAATGATCGCTGAATTAATCGGTGCGCCTCAGCCCAAGGAAGTTACGGTATTACCTCCGAAACATGTTTACACGAAGGGGTCTGGGAAGAGAATCGTTGGTGAAGCTGAGTCCCAATGTAAGTCGAAGCGGCCTCCGCGATTATGCAAGATATGTAAAAAACCTGGCCATGACACTCGTACTTGTGACGAAAATCCAAAAAACGAAGCTAGGTATATGTTTCCAACAGTTGAAGAAAATCTGCCTTCTCTACCAACTTAAGATAAGCCCTGTCATGAAGAAAATCTGCCTTTTTGATTAAACCTTTTTTGATAGACGAATGTCCGCTGCGTTGTAATAGACAGCAAAGTAAATATGCAAGTGTTAATTGTTAAGCGACGTTTAGAATTCATAGTCGCATTGTTACTCCGCGACCAGATAACACAAAAATAACATAATTTTCAACTACAAGTTGCAACTAATAAGTGCAACCACAAGTTGCAAAAGGAAAGTGCAAAAACAAGTTGCAACAATAAGGTGCAACAATAAAGCTGCCCACAGTGCCAGATGCTTTTTGATTAAACCTTTTTTGATAGACCACTACCAGATGCGTTGTAATAGACACAACAGTATAAATGCAAGTGTTAATTCTTAATCTAAGTTTACAATTCATAGTTCCATTGATAACAAAAAAACAACATACAACTTCAATTACAAGGTGCAACAAAAGGTGCAACAAAAAGTTGCAACAATACATGAAAGTGCAACAACAAGATGCAATAACAAGTTGCTACTATAAAGTGCAACAACGCTGACACAAGTCTGGGTTCTACGTTACATGTTCAGAATTATAGCTCTTCCCAAAGGCCAATGCAACCCAAAATACAACATATTAAAAACAGTTTTTGCAATGCCCCTACTACAAGCATTCAGACTCCTCATGTTCCTTTGCTAGCCTGACTATATTTTCGATACCACTTTCATTGCATGGAGACTTCAGAATTTGGTACAGATACATCTTTCGCAAAATGGTACACCGAGATTTGAGCTGCATAAGTTAATTTACGTATGAGAAATATTTTTGTGTCAATTAAATACCCCAAATAAATTAATTTTGCTTACATTTTTTTCAGGCATATCCATCTCGGTTTCCCACGCACGGCCTTTATCCCCCATGTATATTTCACAATGACGCATTACGAACAGGCCACTTTCGTTATCGTTATTTGGAGTGCACCACGGCAGAATCAGCCTATCAATTGACTTCCCCATAAACTCATGAGCCTTTGTGTTGCCCTTCTCCACCAGTACATCAACCACTGCATCTATCTGTTTCAAACAGATTGAAAATAGATCACAATAAATAGGTGCATCTACCATATGCAACTATAAAATGCAACTAAAAATGCAAATAGAAAATGCATGTATAACATGCAGCTGTAAATTCAACTTTGAATGCAATTTCAAAACATCAACTCACCAGAACATATATTTCTTTCCCATATTTGGTCAATCCCTTTTCCTTAGCATGAAGACTGCTGTCAAGCAATTCTATGGTTGAATTCAACATGTTAAACACCAACAGATAAAACATTCCACTGTCTTCTCGTGCAACACCAACAGGGACAAAAACCTGTACAAACACAATTTGTTTTTTTTTATTGTAGCGTAATTTCGGTCTATTCATTTTATACAACAGTTAACTACCCCAATCCCCTCTTACCATTTTACAATTAACCAGAATGTCGTCGGCGTCCTCACCCAAAAACTTCTCAATCGTATATCTAATTGCATCCAGTTGATCAACCGGATTCTCCAGATACTTAGCATTCAACTGCACATTGATAGTGTAGTCAATTAGTTTATATCAGTCGACGGGAGATGAAGTAATTTAAAAAGTTATTTAATACCTACCCACACATTCAAGCTGAGAAATATTCGGCCTGGCGACGAATCATCTTTCAGCTCTTCTAAAATATTCAGGCACCGCATCCATGCATTGATAACGCCCACACACAGAGGCTGCCCTATTTCCATGCTTCGGAACTCCCCGACACTTACTTTGATGTCGTCATTCTTGAATAGAAAAGTGCTGTACAAAAACAAATACACACATCAGCAATGCAACTAATAGAAACATTCAAATAATTATATAATGCAACTATAAAATGAAGTATATACTCTGCAATTTATAAACACAAGCTTCGTCGCTCGTCATCTTCGTGGTTAACGTACAAAGCTTCTACATCATAATCACTGTCCGCTGCGTAATGAATCCCATATTCATTGACCTCTGCCTCATCATCACATAAATCTTCTCTAATCACGTCCTCCTCATCCTGATTTTCAACACATTCGTGTTATAAGAAACAAAGCAATAAAACAAGAATAATAAATTGAAACCAACAAACATATTACCGGGTCAACATGACTGACCATCTTCTTCTTCTTCGCTTTCCTCTCCATTTTCTCCAAGTACTGCCTGTGCTTCTTGTGCAACTTCCCCTTCCCAAATGTCTGATTTGCCTCCTCATATAGGCAGCGCTGGTTGTACACCTTCACAGTCCATCCCTCAAGCGGGTTCCTCACTCTCTCAACATGGAACCCCTTTATTTCCACGCATTCCAAGTAAAATAACTGTCAATATTAAAACAGGAATCACTCAGATAAAGCAACACCAAATTGTAACACCAAAGTGCAACACCAAATTGCAACACCAAAATGCAACACCAAGATGCAACCACCTAATTAACTTACAATGAGGAAGAGTATGGGGCCTTTGAAAAAAGGCGATTTCTTCTCCGTCCACTCCTTCTTCTCCTCTACCAGACTTCGCACCACCAATTCACACCAATTGAATTCAGCCATTCTCTCCAAATTTCTCTCCTTCAGGAACGGGATTATCTCCACATTCACTGCACCGCTAGTGCTACTCCGGACCATTGTATTGAAGAAAATTGTAAGAAAATGCGTTTTAAACCACCGCCCACCTGTCCTGTTTGATGAATCCCTCAACTCCGCAACCACCTCCCCCAAACTGCACTTCCTATTTTCACATCTCATCAACTGTTTCCACTGGATCAGCGTTGGATTATATTGGTCTGCATGTTTCCTCAACACAATCTGCCTATTCCCCTTTGGCAGCCCCAATATCTTCTTGACCATCTTCTCTGTAACTGGTATTATGTTGCTGCCCCATCTCAGAGAACAGGATTCCGTATCAAATGCATCCAGTAGCTGCATCCCCAAAAAAGTATGGATTCGGTTGATAGTCAACCCTAAAATTTTCCCAAACCCCATCATCCTAACTTCATCTTTCTGTTCATTTGTCAGCCTCGCCAATGCATCAACCAAAGTCTTTGGCGAGCTTCTAGTCTTTAGCTGTCCTACCTTTTGTTTCCCAACAACATTCTTTTCCAAACCCGCCATTCCTTTTTGCCGCTTTCTTCTTACATTTGGATTTTCTGAGACTGCATTTTTCCGTCTACGTTTCACACCGCCCTGTTGAGCACCTGAACTCTCCCCCTTTTTCATTTCGTTATCCCTAAAAACAGCAAATATAATGAGACTACACTTCTTTGCACCTCATATGTGCACTTTAGAATTGCACTTTGCAGTTGCAATCCATAAAACCAGTAAACAACCCATGCAGATCAACACAAAACACCAAATTTAGATTCAAAACCAAATGCAGATTCAACACTCAACAGAAAAACACTAAATGCAGATTCAAAACAAACACAAAATGCATATCCACATCCAGATTCAGATTCAACACAGCTCGTACTGTGAAAACAATCAACACCCACGTTTGCGACACCCAAATGCACAAACACAAATCACCCACAGATTAACACCCACGTTTGCGACACACAAATGCACAAACACAAATCACCCACATGCACAAATCACCGACACATGCAGAATCAGATTCAACACAGCTCGTACTGTGGAAACAATCGACACCCACGTTTGCAACACCCACATGCAGATTCAACACAAATCACCAAATGTAGATTCAACACCAAATGCAGATTCAACACTCAACACAATACACCAAATGCAGATTTAACAGAAGCACAAAACACCAAATACAGATCCACATCCAGATTCAATACAGACAGATGTAAAGATTGAACCTTTGCGACACCCAAATGCAGAAACACTTGCTAGACACACAGACATTGCGAGAAACCCAGACAAACTCAAACCCTAAATTCAAAATCAAGTTTCCACCAACATACCCGGTCTGCCTCTTCGTCGGTCTTCGTCGGGCTTCGTCTTCACCGCGTCTGTCAGCTATCTCAGTTGGTCGTCGGTTGCGCTTTTCTTCACCGTCGTCTTCACTGCCGTCTGTCGCGCTTCTCTCCACTCGTTGCAATTGTCGGTCTCAGTCGTCGGTCTCAGTTGAAATCGCAAAATCCTCCCGCCTACACCCTCTCTCCGAACGTAACCCTCTCTCCTCTGATGTCTCTTAGGAAGTGACAGAAAGGAGCCTAAAGTGAAAGACGAAACTACCCTCAGCAAAGTCACCACCAATTCGTTGCCAACCAAACGAAATTAAAACACACCTGCCAGATGTCACAACCCTATCTATTCGATTTATAAAATGAAAGGCCCAGATCTGGACTCATGGATCCACCAAATAGTGGTGGATCCACCAGAGATGCCCTCAGATTAAGCCAACCAGCAAAGTTCAGCTACTATTATACTAACACGTGTCATCTATAGAAAGCATCCACGTTTCATCTCAGTTGTGATTTCTTCTGGTGTGACGCAGTAGTACGCGATCTAACCAACGCAGCGAGCGTCGTGCGTCCTCCACATCGTCTCCAAAAAAACCCTAATCCCCAAATTGGTCAGCAATTCGAACTGACAGTACGCGTTCGGATTCCGATGGGTCAGGCGTTTCGTCGATTGTCCGGGAGTAGGGTTCAAAGCTCCAGCCTCGAATCGACTCCGAAGGTTAAAAAATCGGTTGAGCAGCGGCCAACGCCGGTTGCTGTGAAATTAGAAGATGCGATTGATGAATCTGGTATGTTTGATTCCGCATTACTGTAATTGGTTTTTGTGATGACTTGAGAAATGGATCAGCTGAGCATTGGTGTTCTTGATAATGAGCAGGAGATGCGGCTAGAGTCAATCCTGGTAATGTTCTTGAGGAAAGAGATCCGCAGTATGATGTGATGCTGAATCAGATGATTGGAAGGATAAAAGCCAAACCTGGAGGCAAGCTGGAGATGGGAGAGGTGAGTTGAGAGCTGAACTGACTTGACATTTAAATATGGCGTCATTTTGCTCGGTGGAATGAATTATTTTGGTTATTCGGTGTGTAAATTAAGAATGAGAGGGGATGAGATCATGAGATAAGTAGTAGGATGAAAAGTGTTGAAAACTGTAGTGTGCAATTTATACATTCGTTCATTTGCATCTCTCGAATATGAAATGAGACGGGATGGAACAATTAGTAAGTTTCAATGTGCTGAATTGAATTGACTTGAACAAATTAAGTTTTAAGTGCGTTAAACATTTTGATGTCACAATGACACCAATATAAACATCTGATGCTTGCCTAGGGGCTAGGTATTGATTATGTGTCAAATAGTATAAATATTACTTAGCCACACTGTTGTTAACAGATATCTTGTAAAAGGCGTCTATGTTTTTGGAGTTCAATTTCAAAATGCGTATATGCATAAGCTGCTGTAAATAATGTTAAGCCGTATGAAAAACTAATTTTTTGTCTTTGGCTGCCCTGTGCTTTTCACAATCTTCTCATCTCTTAGTTTACTGTACTGAGGGAAACTACCTTTTCACTTTTGAGTCTTTGACTAAACTGTTGTACCTCCTATTAACACTTAATTCATTGAGCTCAATATCTGTTGAGGGTGTTGGTTTCTATATAAGCCCATAACTTTCTTTTTCTTTTGTTTGCAGGCAGTTGTGGTGGAGAAATATAACAGACCAATGCCAAAACTAAGGAATACAACCACGGATTCCAGTAGGTATGAAGAAAGACCTGCACCCACAGGAACGCTAAATGTTGCCCAGCTACGCCATATTTTGCTTTTGCATCAAGGAAAGGCTGACGATCACGTTGGCCCCATGGAAATCCCTCAAATCGCTGCAAAATTTCAAGTCGATACATTGCAGATTCAAAACATCTTACGGTCCATATCATTACCTCCGGAATCAAATAAACAGAAGAATGACGGTCAATAAGCAGCTTCAATCTTGATCCTAGCAATTTTCTCTCTTTTCAGGCATTACGAGCTCTATTTTTTAACAGTGAGGCAATCCATGGTAAGTTAACAGCAAGGCAATACAATGAAAATAATTTACCAAGGGACATCTGTGAAAGGAACAGTAAATCAGGTATAGCAAATGTATGATGTGTGCATCATTTTGGACAATGATCACAAAGAAAGAGCCTTAGCAATATGCTTTTTTCTTTTCAGCTGAGAATATTGTGGGATTCCAAATTGTTACTCGATACTTTTAACAATGATGTGGAGTCCAATCAAAGCCAGGGCTTTGCTACACGCTCAACCGGTTGATAGGAGCAAGTTTTTTAAGGCTTAGGGGTATTCTGGTATATGAGGAATACGGTAACGACATTTATGAATGATATTTTACTAAAAGAATACCCCAAAACCTCTTATTTTTAGATTTTGTAAAATTCAAAAAACGATTTAGTTACATAAGTAATTCCAAAATCAAAATTATCTTCAAGTATCCGATATAACCGTTATCGAAAAAAATTATCCTCAAAGGATCTCAACCAAAATTCCTAGACTTGCATTTCTCTTTAAATACTAAATTAAACCAAACACCGTCCGCTTAACAAAACTGAAATTTCAAAATCCGAATTTCGCCGCCGACTACTTCCCAAACTCTCTCGTCGGATTCTCTCCGGCCTTTCACATAATTTCCGATTCCGACTTCATTATCTCTCCCCGGTAGCCACGTAGGTCAGATCTGGTCAAATTGAGTGCAGATCTGCTAGTCGGATTCAAAACCCTGAGTGTGGTTTTGAGAGTTTAAGTATGTCAAGTTCCGACATCGCTGCGGTTGACGCTCCTGACGCGCTGGTTTCAGAATCGGTCTGTATTCTTGGCGAGTGTTTGTTTCAATTGCTTTTTTGTTTTTTTTTAAATTAATTTTTAATTTTTGTGTAGAAGAAGGACAATGTCACCCCGATCAGCTCCAAGATAGCGGTATTTCAATATGTGTTATTGTTGAATATTTGATTGTTGATAGTAATTTGTGAAGTGTAACTGGTTTTGTGGAGTTTAATGAAGCGAGTGGTGTTAATGTTGCAGGAGTTGAGTGAGTCGAGAGCTGAGTTACTTGGAAAAATTCAGCATTTGAAACAGGTTTCGCTTTCTTGAATAAATACAAAGTTCATCGTAGTTGGAAGTATGTGTTGCGTACTTATTGTTACTGAAATAATTGAGGTTCGTAGGACTTGCAAAATTGGAGGTCAAGGCTGGACACTCAAGTGAAGATCTACAAAGATGTATGTTCCTACTTCCTACTACCTTTACAAACATGTGTTTTTGGTTGTATAGTGTAGTCATACATACTCGCAACCCAATTCTTTTGTTACATATTTGGCCCTGAGTACTAATTATTAAGTGCACCGCTCGTTTGTAATTTATATTAAAGCACCAAGTACGCATCATGAAGCTGGTGGAATCTTTGAGACTGGTTGTGCTTGGGCCAATTGTGTGGCGAAGCTAACTGTTTGTTGACTCATTTGTTGCTTCTAGCTGATGAATTATGATTTCTTTATGCAGGAACTTTCAGACCTAAAGAAAACATTGAATGTTGAAGTTGATCAGCTCAAATCAGTAAGCGCATAGTGACTCTAGTTGTATAATGTTTGCTTAAAACTTTGTTGCTGAACTTAAGACATTTCAACTTCCCCTAGGAATTTCAAGATCTGAGGACTACTCTACAGCAACAACAAGATGTTGTGGCTGCAAGCTTAAAGAACTTAGAGGTATGTAAAAAGTGCCTTCTCATTCCGCATTTATCTTACATTTATTTTACTTTACATTTGGAGACTAATCGACTGTCATGGTATTGTTTGCAGCTTCAAGATGTTAATGGAGATGTGGAAAAAAGCCAAAATGGAAAGAGTGAAGTGAATGGTGATCAACTTGAAGCTCTTTCTCCAGTCACCAAGGATCTTTCTGATAGCTAAACATATGGCAACCAGTATTTGCCTTATATCCGCTACTCGAAACTACTTGAAACAGCTCTAAACTTGAGAGTAAAATTTGTGTCTCAAATGTCTGTTTAGTAATGTCTACCAAGTCTTTAATGATATCATGCTTGGAATTTCGTTCTTAATTATTTTTGCGATGATGATATGAAAAAATAAAATGCATAACTTCGAATCATTGATAACGCAGTCGTACAAAACAACAAATACGACGACGTTCGAGTTTGGAGTTTTTGCCGCCAGGACCAAATTGACCTCACCGATCCACAGTGTTTACGTCTTCAGGCAAGCGAGAGAGATCTCCGGCAGCTGCGTCGGCGTTTCGAGATCATCGTCGTGTTTGCGTCGTAAGAAATTCTTTAAGACTTCAAGAACCGATCAATTTAAATTCACTTCATTTCTTATATAAATTTTTTCTATAACATTGTTGTCAGATTCAAAAAAAGCTAGTTTGCTCCTTGGGAGCTGTTCATGGAAAATGATATTTTCGTTGACTGAAATTGAGATCAGTTTCTATTAGTACAACTAAATGTGGTGGATTTTTAATTTTAGGTGTATAATTTGGTAGTGTAGTTGCTTCGGAGATTCTCAATCCCATGGCCGAAGCTGAAGATAATAGTGCATTGTTTCCGGTATTCATTTTGACAATGATGGCTCTACCTTTGGTGCCGTATACGATATTGAAGTTGATACGGTCTGTTTCGAAGAAAGGAAAGAGCGTACATTGTGAATGTTCTTCGTGCCATCGGTCTGGGAAGTATCATAAAACGATTTTCAAGCGAGTAAGCCATCTTTTCTAAATATTTCCTTATGAGGCGGCTGTTTTTATTTGTGTATGTGTGATTGATATTTTGTTGGATTAGTTTTTGAATTGTGCAGGTGTTGGGGGTTGTAACATGTGGTAATTTGATGCTGGTGCTTCTTTGGATCGTTATGTTTTTCCTGGTATCCTACATAAGAAATATGTGAGTCGTGAGGTTAGTCAAAGTGGCACACGTTTAGCATCAAGGATTTTTTTATCTCGATTGATGTTATATGCCTTTATACCATTGATCAGCATTAATACACTATCTGACGGATGTCTTTGATACTAATTTATGATGAGCAGAATGAAATTTTTGAACCATTTACTATCCTTGGGTTAGAACATGGAGCATTCAGATTCAGCTAAAGGCTTATAGAAGACTGTCAGTTCAGTACCATCCTGATAAAAACCCAGACCCCGGTACTTTTATAGTGTTGCGGTATCCTAATTTGATTTTGGAGTTGGAGTTTTATTTTATGATTCATATCCATGCGACTAAAAACGGGCAAGTTTCAGGCCACATCAGAAGGAAACTTCAACTTGACCTGCTTCTGCTTGTGTGACTCCTGGATCAGCTGTGATGCACAAACAAGTTTGAAGTTGAAAGTAACAAGACCCAACGGCGCTGGCACAAGAGGCTTCACGATGAGGATGGTGGTTACAAGAGTGAGTATAGTGAAGATGATGAAGAAGACGGTGGTCAGAAGGCTAAGGGTACAAAGAAGGTCCCTGCCAAGAACAGTAAACCTCAAGCTCATATTGCACAGACGCTGAAAATCGGAGTGCTCTGCCCTTATTTGTAGGTGCTGGAGCCTGGAATCATTTACCGCTGTTCAGAAAACACCTCCATTGACATAGTCTGTAAAAAGTTCCCTATACATTAATACCGAACTGAATTTTGCATCTGAGCTGACCTTGTTCTTACTAAAAGCTCCACGTATGGAAATATATATGAATGAATTTTCTCCAACTTTTTTCACCTCTGAAACGGATAACAAATAATACAACTAATCAGATGTTGTATTTCATGAGCACACAAGTCCGGCCAAATCACTAGTTTACACAACATGGACAATCTTTTGATATCACAATGTAAATAATAAATGTGTATTGTTGTTGATTCATTTGCTTCAGTTTCAGTTGTACATGAAATGACATGTGTGCTTCTTGCAACCCATCAGCCACTGAGAAGAGAGTACTTTAGGTTTGAGTACTAGGGGAGAAAGGGTGAAGCGAATGATGCATGTGCATCTGCAAATGCCTTGCCAGCTGCCAGTGCATATGTAATTTGGAGCTGAGACGACAACAACTAACGAATAACCCGTTTTCTGCTGAGAATCTCCTGCTCCTTGAGCCTGTGTTGGAATCTTGCCAGGCGAGCTTGAAGGCTAACAAGACCTGCCGCTTTCCGAGATAAAATTAGGCTCAGCTGTGTCACATAGTTGTCGATTTGGCTGCCTGGTTGATCCACTTCAGCCAAAAGTCTCATTTCCTGTAAAAAAAACAAAGCATAAATACCAGCCACTGTCCCTAAATAAGATAGTCCAGCTGGCTGCTGTACTTGAAAAACCAAATAGAGTGTGTATTTGGGCGTCTTTCACTTACTTCTCGGACAATCTCCATAGTATCCTCTATTTCCTTTCGGTGAGCAGCTATTAGAGCCTCTTCCTCCTAACCATGGTGATCAACGAAAACGTGTCAAAATAATTAAAAGACAAAACAAAAAGACATGGCATACGAAAACCCATAACTGATTCATTCACCTCCAGCAACGCATCAAGGGTTGCATCCTGAAGAGACCCAGATCCACTTTCATCAATACCCCTAGGATTCTGCTGTTTATATCCATTTGATGTGTTACCATCTAGCTCTTTTCTTAACCGGTTGCCGTTATTTTCTGGCTTTTTCGCATCTCTGGTTCCTTTTCTGCGAGTTGGAGAGACTTTTTGTTCATCGCCATCTGTTTCTGTCGACTTCTTCGAGTACAATGATGTATTTCTATAAGGCGAGACTTCATTAGTGTCTTCAACAACCTCCATCAGGTCATTGTCATCTATGGCAGTGGCAACAGGAGCTGCCACCAATGTCTCCCGACCTTGATTCAAATAATTATATGAAAACTTAGGTAATTGACGATTCAGGTCGACAGCATCATTAAATGTCACATTTTCTTTTTCAGCAGCTTTCCTGCTTGAATCTGCAGCTTTCGTTTCTTGATTTTGCTCATAGGCATCCACTGGATCAATAGACATGGACATAGAAGATGCTGGCATTGTTTCCTTACTAGAATTTGGCAACAAATTTGGAATCTGGTCCTTCTTTGTGTTCCCACCTTTTGACAGACTTTTTACTCTGTTTCGCAAAATTGATTGTAAATTTTTTACCAAAAGATCCCAAAGAAGAAAAAAATCAATCTGAAATGGTAGTTTACCTATCAGCATATCTCAACGTATTAAGCGTGTGCTCACACGAACCGGCATTGGGGGAGATGCAGGAGATCATAACTGTTCTGGAATTTCCAACAAAAGAATCTCGTAGAACCTCAGTAAGTTTGCTCCCTCTGAATGGAATGTGTATTTGATCATTATCAAGGGCACGGATACACTCTTTCAGAGCTAAGAGGCTTTTATTGATTTCTGCTCCTTCAATCCTGCCACGAAAAGAAATGGATACATAAAGACGAGACATTCGCATGGCAACACACAAGTGCAGTACGACTATATCTAATAACCAGTCTAAAGTTCAAATTTTAATACTTTCTTTACCCTGTTCAAAATTGATCTTTGTGACAGACAGTCAAGCAGGAAGTTGAGAAACGTTTGAAAAAGACAAATGCCATTTAAGATTTGCTATCACACATCACAAGCAATCTATGCAGGCACTTATCTCTGCGTGAAGTTAAGAGGCAAGGTTGGTTGAGCCATTTACACATTGAAAAGTCTACCTTGTTTGTTTATCATTGTCAGTTGTGTCAGCACCACGTTCACTCCCAGCTAAATCGATGAACGAGATCTTCCCAACAACCTTCCCAACCTTAGCCTCATTCACCTCAGCAGCATTTCTTCTGGTTGCTTTCACTTCAACATGCTTCTTCAGAGCAAGTTGTAATATTGCATGTGACCTAGATGACTCTTCATTAGCCCCAGTGGAGCCTGTACTTCGAGAAGCGTTTCCAGCTTCGATGTATTGTTTAACGATCTGTACATCTGAAACTTCAAATTCTTTCAAGCCCACAATGCAAACTTGTCGACGTCCATCTTCTCTCATTAATAACTTCCTGTTAGTCAAAAAAATACTATTTGTAAGACAAAAATGCATGTGAGTATGATTTGTAGCGGCCAAATGTTAATATTCGGTGTATCAATATCAGAAGAAGCCACTTAAAGTAATTAAAAATTATACTAACTTTCGATCGCTAAGTAGATCATACAGCTTCCCGCCATATATCTCAAAATAGCTCAGCCACAGCTTGTATCCCTCGTTACAATAGGCTGGGTGATGCAGCCAACGAACCAGGTCGTTTACTGCTCTTAAAGGCAAAGGTTGCATGGTGAACGTCTTGCCACTACCTGATATAATTCATAAAAAGTAAGCCATGACCACGCTTTGCAGTCGTCAAATATAATATCATAAATAAATAAATTAGGCTGCATTTACATTTTGAGAGTTAAGCATCAAAATGAATAGAAAGAGAAAACATTTAAAAGCCTAATGAATATAAACCAATAAAGGTGTGTGCTTTAACTGCTACACAGATAAAGTGTAAATGGAAACAAATAAATGGACCAAAACTATAGATGTTAATAAGAGATTTAGATCAGGAGCAAGTGCAGCTATGGATGCGAGCACCAAAACGATATTGTTGAAGCCAGCTGATCATCAATATGCAGGGTTACATAGATTACCTGTTTGACCGTAAGCAAAGCAAGTTGCTTTTGTTCGTTGGAAAATTGTGGGAATAATTGGCTCCA
Organism: Sedum album; assembly: GCA_006409495.1. Lineage (NCBI taxonomy): Eukaryota > Viridiplantae > Streptophyta > Magnoliopsida > Saxifragales > Crassulaceae > Sedum > Sedum album. Next base: position 164,118 of record QZGG01000057.1, on the reverse strand, counting down.
CGGTAGCCCGATAAACCTGCTTAGACAAAAGCATTTAACTATAAGTTTAATGTTATATAACGAGAAACAACGTGGAATTATGTTTTATAATTTCAACAATAACATACCTCATCATTGGTTACGGACTCATCCAGAACAGCGTCAAAACAAAACTCGTGCTCCTCCACATATGCTGTGAGATCCACCTATTGCATAGAAAAGACCAGTCAGCGAATCTCGAATGTCTATATATGAATTTTGTGCATGCCATAAAGGTTTTTAGTTCAGCCAAACCTTCACTTTGGGCTCATGCACAGTCAAGTAAGCACCGTTGTTAACGGTGACGATATCTTCCTCCTTCCTAGAAAGCTCTTTCTTGTTTAATGGTCTTTTGCGTACCTATAAGTTTAATTTTTTCACATACGATAATAGCCAAGTTTATCATACATCTTTACTATAACAATGCAAGCGGAGTTTACAAATTAAAGAGTGCATAATAAGGTAGTTAATATACCACAACTTTAATCTTTGCGACATTATTTTCTTTGGCAACACCCACTTTCTCATTCAAGTTGGTATCCACCTCCTCGATAGATTCCGAGTAAGACCCACCTTTTGGTCGTCTAGTGATGACAGGAGCATCAAGATCACTATCTGACGTTCTAGCAGCATCCGCCATGAAAGGGGAGGCTTCAAAAGGTTCTGATATAACATGCTGATGAGCCCAAGAAAATAGAAACGGTTAAAACTATTCTTAAATGAAGCACTCAATTCAAAAATGAGGAATTAATCCAAATATTGCTGACTAGTTACTGCATTATACAAGGTTTTCCAAATGAATGGAAAGTGATATGCTGTAGCATGGATGCTACCATGTGTGGTGTTCAGCGAATGTGGAAATTACCATGTGATCATAATTAGTTCTAGTTTCAACAAAAAGCATATGCATTCCGTTAAAAAGGCATCCCAATACCAGGGGGAGCATACATCAGAAAGAAGCTCAGTGTCCTCCATTGCATGAAGATCTAAAAGCCCAGATGCAAAATCCCCTCGGAACTCTGAAGAATAAAATCCATCCGATGCAGCCTCTGTTGAACTCCGAGAAGGAATATACGATTCTGCACCAGATACTCCACTAAAATTTAGGTTCCGCATCAGTTTCATAAGCCTTTGTTTCTCTTCAAGTGATTGGGCTCCATACCCCTTCAAATCAAACAATTGACTACTCAGTTCAATAACCAAACGAAACAAGTTTAACTTTCAACACATCAACAATCCAATGTCAGAGATACCACAAGTAAATCACCTGCATCAATACATTCGGGAGCAGTCGCTGATCAACTCCAGTCGTAGCTGAAGGGGAAGCCAAATGCTGCAGCCCTGCAGACTGAAGCCACCTCGCGGTCACTGCATCCGCTCCATCACTCCCGTGCCCCATACCATGCAAGGGACTACTGGTGCCCGGGAGGTCATAAAGTGTGCTTTCCGCAACCTTGTTCTGCTTCATCTGTAAACTTCAAACCTTCAATTGTACAGCAAATCCTCTACTTACAAACACCAAAAATCCAAATGAATAATCCACTCCAATCAAACTCCTAAACACAAATAGATTAACCACTCAGCCAATTCAATCAAATTACGTTAAATTTTTTTTCGAATCAATCACTAATCCACCATATTCAACAAGCAATCAAATCAACAAAAAAAACCCACATTTCACAAATCCGAGAAACCCTAAAAATCCCAACCACAATAATCACCACCAATCACACAATCAACACAACCCTACACCTCACCAATCCCTTAATCAATCATCAAACCCCCAAAACTACCAATCGTAGTCCATCAACTAAACAATCGATTTCCAAAACCCCAACGATTCAAATCGTCTAAAGAAAACACATACCCCAAGCAATACTACACGATTCGAATCGGATCCGATTCCGACAAGTTCAGCCAATAAAGAAAGGCAGTGACTAGTTCGCCGTTGAGAATCTTCGAAGCGATGTGCGAGAGCGTTCTTGTTATTGTTCAAATCTGATGAATTGGATTTTGATTATTATTAATTAATATATTTTTTTAAAGTAATTAGTGGCTATCGAAAAAAAAGTAATTAGTGGATTTAATTAGTGTTAATATTGAGATTAAACAAACGGCTACTTGTGAAAAATCTTAATGGTAAAATGACTGTTTTGCCCTTTTCCTTTGAAAAGGTTGGGAACTAGGTATGTGTGTTTATTTGATTATCATATGCTTTGTGCTTCACAAAACTCTGAAAGTTAGAAAACTGAAGCTCCTGAATTTGAGGTTAACATGTTTTGACATGATTGTTTTTATGGATCTTGGTGATATCGAATGTTGTTGAAATATATTATTTTAGTTGTGTTATCGAATGAGAAATCTCTGATGCATCAATTTTCGGTGCTTATTAAGGATGAGGATTAAAAGATCAAACTATTTCAGTCATGTATACATGGAATAGAAATGTCTGGGGATAGTAAATTTATTTAGCATTTTCAATTCCAAAATTATTATTATCACTATTTTTTATTTCTTCCTTGATAATACAGAACCTCAGTATGTCTAGTGTCGCTCCTATCAAGTATAAGTCGTTCTGAATATAATTATTTGTTTGCGATTTTTTTTCAGATTTGGGAAATATATTTTTGAATGTGATATGAATTTTGGATCTCATGATTAGAATACTAATGATAACATGTGATTAAATTTTGAAATGGTGCAAAGAGCAACCATAAGCCATGATATTGAATTGTATTGCAGGAGTTAAATTTCACCTAAAATACAAACAAATGGTGACACTTATATATCAAAATCAGACCGAAATGTGGGCCAAATGGTGGGATGATGAGATGTGACAACTAAAAAGGTGTCAAACATTTTAAAATTCAAAGTTGAAATGATGGTGTGACACAAAACCAATGCATGATCATTATCAAAGTAACAAAGAATCAATAATTTTTAAAGCCTATGTCAAAGCAAAAGCATTGATTTGCGCATAGATTTGAAATCTCGAGACATCCTATAGTTTCATGATATTTTTAATGAAATTATTCCTCCAGTTTTTTTGTAAAATCATGTTCAATTTGTAAATCGTTAATTTGTGACACTACATTGCCAGTTTTGATGTCTATTGTCGGCAAAGAAGTCAGAGTAGTCCAACCGTCCACTTTAATTTAAAATTAAATATAATTTCAATCGTCAGATTAATCAAATCAATGACTGAAATTATATTATCTTGTCTTACAAATAATTAATTATTGTCTCCACTAACCTAACCCTTAATTATGCCATTATATAGACATGTGATTTTATGTTGAAAATTATTTTCCTGTAACACACTATTTGCTGGCAGCCTCCTCGTCCTCCTACATTACAAACGGATGAAAAATTAAATAAAAATTAACTTTAATCTCAACCGTCGAATTATCAAAATCAACTATTAAGAATTCATTCTATCTCACACAAATTTAACGTCTCTTAAACTTAAACCAATACATATAATTATAATCAATGTTTATAAGACACATGAATTTGTAATTTGGGAAAATAAAAAAAACATCAGAACTTTAACAAACATCGGGACTCCATGAATTTTATAAATAATTTATTAATAAAATCGACTGCCCTAATACTTAATTACTATTTTACCCTCATTTGCACATGTATAAATATTCACAGGACAATAACAAAATAAAAAACAAACACAACAAGTTCAAAATGAACTCATTGAAGAATCTTATGATGTCATTTGTATCATTTTCTCAATACAAATTGATCAAATCATTGTTGAATCGGAAGTTTCGAATATCGGATGTTTTTTTAAAGTTTTAAAAACTAACTTTTTTTGCTATAAGTATATAGGAAAGAATGCTCCAATGGTTCCAGCATCCAAAAGATGTTGTATGGCTATAAATTCTCTTGAACTGTATTGCATTTGTCAGTATATGTCTAAAAACATACTGAACAGATTTTACGATCCTACGAAAACAATAGGAGTGGCACATACATGTGGATTTCCAGTTCCTTATGGCAAAAAATGTGGAGGTATTTTAAATATTTTTTAATCAAAATTAATTATTTTTTATGTGTATTTTTTTAATCGTGTAATTGACATTTTTACTTATTTTTTGTGCTAGAAATTACAATCCCTCCTCACCCTCCAAAATATATGAATATATATTGAATGGTCAAGTTGTTTGAAATTTGAATTATGTAACGTATAGTCATGCTATGTATTATCATGTAATTACTGGAATAAAAAGTACAATATCAATTTTAAATAACTATTTTCCATTTTCGCACTCATAAGTTTCAAAATTTATATTTTTGTATATGGAATAATGATAGTCACTGATCAGAAAGCAAACATATATAATGAGATGAGACATTCTACACACCTTATCATTCAATAGATTAATTTATTTTAAAAAGAAATTACTACAAATTAGGAACACATTTTCACTTATAATGGGATCAAATTGAAACATAAATATACAATCGATGAACCAACATTAAAAGTAATTGCTTGTTTTCTTTAAATGAAAACATGTTGCTATTTGGATTCTTGGAACCATTCAAAAATGCATCATTACATGGAATGTGTATAAACTACATATAAATGTGGTTTTGCAGTTCGTTATGAAAAACTATATTGTGTTAAGCAACGTTTAGTTTTGTTTATTTATTAGATTTATATGTGTTTTTATTTTGTAAATGATTTTGCTAAATGAAGATTATCAAATATATATAGTCCAAAGAATGAGTTGTGTTGAGATTTTTTTTCCGATAGCTCTTCCGCTCATATGACGAACTCGAGCGCTCTTAGTTGCTAGACCAAGACTATGACCATCAGACCACCACCCCTTCTACAACATGTGATTCTTAAATATTAGTAAAGACCATTTTCCGTCTTGAAAAAGCAACCATATATGAGTTATAATAACACAATGTCTTAATTCATAATTACTTATAAAGTCATTTTTGTTTCATTTTTCAGAACGATAAGTTCCAAATTTCAAAACGATTAATTTTTTAATATCAATTTCCCAATTCATGTAAAATTCCATAACTGTTTGTAAAACGATTTATTAAGAAGATTGACTGACTTCAACGCAAAATCAGACACTACAACAATAATATTTCAAAATTAAACCATGAAATTGATATAATTTAGAGCCACGTGCCAGAACATAACACCTGATTAAAAAGGTCAATCCGCATCAATTTTTACAATTTAGTAAATCGAGAAAAGATATTGGTGAGAACAATGTCAATAGTTGATTATTAATAATTAAACAGATGATATTTAAGTTTAAAATAACTGTCTAATCCAAATACCTTTTGTTTTTTGTTAATCCAATCCAATTTAATTAAAAATTAATTTAATCTCAACTGAGTACTCAATCTTACGAAAACATAATGTCCCTCTTAATATTATACCTAGTAAATTACTTGGTGATAAATTAAATATAGGTAATTGTGTTTAATTCATACAAACACATCAATTTCCAAATTAAAAAATACACAAAACGTGTAATTTAACAAATATCGGGACTTCATAAGTTTTACAAGAATAAATTCATTAATCTATCCAACAGTCCAAATACTTTATTCCCATTTTACCCTTGTTCCCTCATACTATATAAATATGAACACCCGACAAAACTTAAAACACACACAATAACATTCAAAATGACATCAATGAAGACTCTTATGATCATCTTCTGTGTCATTGTCGCAATGCATACTGATCAGATTATTGTCGAGTCAAAATTTCCCGGATTCTTATGTTTTTACAGAGCATATAAATCACACTTGTTTTGTTATAAGTTTATCAAGACCAATGGTCCGAAGATTACGCCATCCGTCCGGTGCTGTCGAGCCATTAAAGCCATGAATCTCAAATGTGTTTGTCAGTTTATGACTAAATATCGAGTGACCAAACTATACAGCCCGGAAAAATTAATAGATGTGCAATATGTGCAGCTTTCCACTTACTCCCATTCCCGGCCAAAAATGTGGAGGTAAGTAACTTTTTTTATTGCAATATTAATCTCGACTATTGATTTTTCGTAAAACGGCAAGATACAATTTGTTTATTATTATAATCTAGCATTGAAATTTAAAATAAAATTATTATCAAATCCAACTGCCTAATTTAATTAAACTGTTAATTTATCAAAATCAATAGTTCATATTTTATCATCATTTCTTATATATATCACGTCTTACATGATTTCAATCGTTAATTATTTTGTGTATTTTTTATATCGTGTAACTGACATTTATTTATTTTGATTTGCTAGAACTTGTGCTGCCTGCGGCTCCTCCTGCAATCCCATGAATGAAACTCTATGGCTGATGAGTTGTCCGAGTTATTCGTGATGTCTGTATTATTTTATAATTTTAAAATAAAAATTGTAATAATGATTTTAAATAAATTTATCCGTTTTGCATCTATGTTATTATTTTGTTATAGTTTCGATACTTGCATGTACTTTACACATAATTCATTGTGAGAAACGATCATTTGCGACCCCTTACGTGGCGTGCGATCCACGATCTGGACTGTTGAATCAAATTGATCTAACGTCCACAATTGTCATTTTTTGAATTTTGTTGTTTAGCTACATGCACAAATACATATTGAAATGTGCATATAGTTAAGTGAAAAATGCAAATAGTTGAAAATTCAATCTGAACAAATGCAACGGATCGTAAGGAACCAGACTCATTCTTTGTAGCTTAAATGCATCAATACATGGAAGAAGACATTCTTTGATCGAGGCAAATATGTTTTTCATTTCAATAGATATAAAGTTCGTCACATCAATAGAATGTAAATATAAAAAATTATTCGTATAATTAATAAAAATAATTACATATAAGAACATGAATCAAAAGATAGCGATGAATAAATTGGATAATTTAATTGTATTAATTGACTGAAAAGACTATTTATAAGAATATTTATGAAAATGATATTGTTGAAAGGGTGTTAAAATTATTTGTTATTATAATTATAAGAGTAGAAATTGGGTAAAAAATAACCCTTCTATATAAAGTAAACTATAAATATCCGTAACGTAGATTTGAAATATACGGACAGATGATATTAGATTATCAAAATTAAAGATTGAAAATTATAAATCACGCAATTTAATTAAAATACACTTTTAAACTAAATTGTGAAATCAATCAATATCATTCTCGATCCAAACCATTGTCTTAATATAGTTAATCACATCAAGAAACCTTAAGTAGAATTCAATATTCAAATTAAAAGAATGTGTAGTAAATGAACTTACATAAATAGATTAATTGGAGTATTTCCAATGAACACGTTGATTTGTTAGAATATACACACAAAACGAGTCTTAAAACTTACATCGGGACACAAACAAATGTGAACGATTTCTAGGAAAACATGCATCTTTTAATAAGACGGAAATACATATCAGCAGAATACTTTTATTCCCTTATTACCCTCATTCGCTCATATATAAATATATACAACCGACAAAACTTAAAACACAAACACAGTAACATTCAAAATAGCATCAATGAAGACTCTTATGATCATCTTTTGTATTATTGTCTCAATGCATACTGATCAGATTATCGTCGAGTCAATTCCCGGAATAACATGTTTCTATAAAGCAGTTAAAGCAAACCACTATTGTTATTATTCTATCAGGGCCTATGGTCCGATGATTACGCCATCTGTCGAGTGCTGTAAAGCTATTAAACCCATGAGTCTCAAATGTGCTTGTCAGTTTTTGACTAAAACTCGAGTGACCAGAGAATACAACCCGGAAAAATTAATATATGTGGCAAATATGTGCAACTATCCACTTCCTCCCGGCGAAAAATGTGGAGGTAAAGAACTTATTTTTATCGCAATATTAATTATCGATGTGTATTTTTATATTGTGTAACTGACATTTATTTATTTTGATGTGCTAGCACTTACATTCCCTTAGACGACTTCTCATGCATTATAAAGTCAAGTAAAACATAATGAATGAGTTGTTCGTGACGCCTGTATTATTTGATAATTTTGGAATAAAGACTGTAATATTTGAAATAAGGGTATGTTTTTTGCAGATGATTGAAATAAAGAATGTAATGTTGATTTTAAATAAATTTATCGGTTTTGCATCTCCGTTATTATTTATAAAAGTTTCGATAGTTACATGTTAACGATATTTATAAACGTTAACTGAAAGTAACCTCTTGATATTATATTTGAAAATGGAAATTAGGGGGTTTAAATGTTTGATTCGAAATTGAGTTAGACTAGACAAAAGCTTGAATGGTCAGAACTCGAAAAAGAGAAGAAGCATGTAGCCAAAACGTATAATGGAACAAGACATTCTTTGATCGGCGCAAATATGTTTTTCATTTCAATAGATATAAAGTTGATTTAAACTGTCTTGAGATAGATGGATTTAAATCTCAACAGTTGATTTAAATAATCTTATAATTGTGAATTTATTAATGGACAGTTGAATTTGTAAAAAAACATAACAATTATATCTTAATTTAAATCTAGTTAGTTGAAGTATAATAACATATAAGAAATCGTGTATTATAGTACTGTTACAAATATTTTTATGTCGTTTAAAACATTCACTATTTTATATGCTCACCCTCTATTGCTCCCATTAAAATGACTATTAACTAAGGGTAACAATTTCAATAAATAGATTAATTGGAGTCCATATTTCAATTAACACGTTGATTTGAGAATATACACAAAAATTGCGTTCTAAATTTTATATATACGAAACTATTAATTGAAATTACGGTCGTTCGTACTTATTTCCTATTTTACCCTCATTAATAATATATAATTATACACAACTCAAAATTGTATACACATATACAAACAGTCAAACATAAGCATATACAAAATGGCCTCAACAAGGATTCTTGTCATCACCATGTTAATGATCAGTTTCTTGTTACAGACTAATAAAATGGTAGATGCCAAATGGGCTGGAATGAAATGTTTTCTTAAGGGTTTCAAATCATTATTTTTTTGCTCTAAAATTATAAAAAAGAATGGTATGAAAATGGAGCCATCACAAAGATGTTGCAGAGCTGTAAAAGACATGGATATCAAATGTGTCTGTTCCATTTTAGATAAAGAAATGATGGACAAATATCTCGATTTGGAAAGAACAGTGGGTTTAGGACATAGATGTGGATTTCCAGTTCCTTATGGCCAAATGTGTGGCGGTAAGTTTTTTTTATAGTATTTGTATAACTTTGTGTTGTTTTTATCATGGATTGATATTGGATTGTTTTTGTCGTGCTAGATATTATGCTGCCTCTACAAGCTCCTGTATGGCAAAATCAAACATAATTGAATGACTGTTTTGTTCGAGTGTTTTATGAATTCTTTTTACGATTTTCATCGATGTATGGTTCAAAAATTATCGAAGCATGGTCAGAAATGCCTGTATTATGATATAATTTTGGAATAAGAATTTTATAATTTCAACATTGATACTTACAACTATTTAAAAAAATTACAAGTAAAATTAATTTGAATAATGCATTTTATAGATGTTTATTTTCAAATAAAATTAAGAATAAATTAAGGTAATTACGTGGTTTTGGGAGAATACTGATGTCGGAATCAAAATTGAATAATTAAATTTCAAAAGTTCAAACGACGTCGTTGTTGATGTATTGATTTAGTGGTGATGTGGCCCCATTGTAAGTCTATTGCGGATGAGAGAAAGACAAAATTACCCTTGTTTTATGGTTAACGAATTCGTGACTCTTAAAACCCAATTTCGAATCGTCAAAAATTATTTTTTTCAATGTTTCTTTTGGTTGTATAGAAAAAATGGATGGAAAATAAATTTGATGAGAATTTTAAAGAAAAACTTATTGTATCAAGAAAAAAAACAATGTAAAATTTTCATCTCAATTTTCTATGTAAAAATTACTTTCTTTTAAATTTTCCCTAAAATTTTCTTTGCATCATATTTCCAGCATCCAAACGGAAGATATATGATAAAGATTGTTGAAAAATCATCATCTGACCGTGTTGATTGGTGTTTCCAGTATATGTTCCATAATATAATTACAAAACTGGTAATCAAGACAACAAAGTCATTTTGAATAATATATATCAAAATGAAGTCATTTAAAAAGTTGAATTAGTTGAATTGTAAGTACTAGAAATTTATTAGTATCCAAAATAGTAGAAAATACAGGTGAAAATAGCCTCTTATGTATAAACTATAAACATATTCGGACCGTAGATTTGAAATTTATGGACGAATCAAATAAATCATCAAATTAAATCCTGAATATTTTGTTATCAAAAAAACAATAATTACATAATAGGAAACGTAGAAAAGAAATGAAGGCGGTTAACGACTACTAGTGCACAATTTGCGGATATTGATTTTAGTCTCAAACCTCTCGAATGAACACTCAATACATACGCAAAATGATTGATCTGCGAGGCGTGCGCTCCAGATTAGATGAAGAGATCGAAAATCGCAACAATCAGCATCAAACGGGAACGCGTCACAACATGTGGGTCTTATTTGTACAAATCGGGGCAATCGGGAGTGATGACAAGCTCATTGTTGGATTCTTCTGAACCATTTTCATTCATGAATTTTGTACCACCTGCATTTGAAAGATATAAAAAACAAATACAAATACAATATGACAATAATTATTTTGTCATGAAATTCGTTAGAAAACATATGGTTCAAAAATTTATGAAAAATGTCCATAAACTATGTGAGACGGAAGGACATTATATCAGTCGTTAATTTCAGTTCATCCAATGATTGATATTGATAACCGTCATTCTCAACTGCTCGTGTATTTTATATAATTCAACCACCTATTTTAATTCATAATTAATTTAATCTCAGCCGTCAGATTAATCAAAATCAACGACTGAGATGATGTCCTTATATTTTACAAAACTTTAATTTCCCACAAGATCTGAACTCTGACCACAAATTATTTTAAATATTTTCTAGTTATTAGTGATCAATTATTAGTCAAACGTTTCCCTAAACAATTAAGTGTGACATCTAATTTTAAAAATCTGAGTTGGCTTGTGATGATTGCTGTTAGTAATAGGATGTAAACAAAGTTCAAAACAACACACACAGTTGGGACAACCTCAATATCATAGATTTTATTACATTTATGGATGGTAAACAAACATTCAATTATCGAACAATTCGATGAAAGAGATTAGTCTTTCGCTAGTTCCATGCGAGTCTGTCCAAACAACAGCAACATAGTTTGCAGCAAATTTTCCATCAGTTGCCCTGACAACCAATTTGTAGCTGAGTCCATTCAGTACTGCTGAACATATCCCTTAAGAATTCTTTTGAGCGTCTTAGATTTGTGATATTCCTTGGCATACTCATTAACGGCAAAAGTGGCAAGTTTTATGATCTTCGGATCGTTTAGATCTGGTATAGGTTCATATTGCCCGAGTGAAGAAATTTTGACTGCAAAACAAGCAGTAAAAAGAACAACAAAAAATGCATAGGTTTTGTAGGAAGCCATTACTCAATGTGGATTTGGAGGACACTTAGAACTGTGATTATGATTTCCAAATTGATGAGGTACTTAGGAGATTAGCTCTTAATTTATAGCAATAAACAATGCCAAGTTTTTCATGTTTGCATTTAATGTGTGTCCATTTTGTATTTCGCTTATGCTCATTATATGAGTATATACTTTTACTTTATATTCGTAAGGGTACATTTCGATCGTTAATCTCATCCATTAATTCATTAATTGGATGACACGTGATAATCACTAACTCAATTGTATTGTGAGTCAACCATCAACTCAAAAGGTAAGCACACGACACCTAATTAATCAATTAGTGAATGAGGTGGACAGTTGATATGTAACTTTACAAATATAAAAACAAGGATTTAGGTATGTATCAGCGCTCCTCTACCTTCTAAATGACTGTTTCATAATGAGTTCTCTTGAAAGGCATTAAAGTTTTGTAAGACATAAGGAAATCATCTCAATCGTTGATTTTGATTAATCTGACGGTTGAGGTTAAATTAATTATGAATTAAAATAAGTGGTTGAATTAATAAACTATATAAGTGGTTGAGAATGACGATTATCAATATTAAACGTTTGATGAATTAAAATCAACGGTTGAAATGACGTCCTTCCATATCACAAAAAGTTGTTTTCCTCGTGAACTTAATCCCTCATGATCATTATCAAAGATTGTTTATTTATTTCAATGAGGAAATTATGGAATCTCATGATAAAAACATTCTTTTGAGGTATTAATTGATCATTGAAACCAATTTTTATTTAATGATATATTTGTTCTATCGATGTATTTATTTTTTGCTAGTTTCCTAACTGCAAAAATTAATTTTATGTACATCTTCTTTTTATTTAATGAATACGTATAAAACGTCAAATGTTCATATGCTTTCTTTACCCTTCGATTTCCAAAGCACTAAAAGTGTTTATTGGAGAAATATTATTAAGGTCAAAAGTTCATATTCAGAAATATAAATATTCAGAATTTAATTTCATGATTTAATTTCACTCGTCGTCGATCCGGATATATTTATAGTTTATACATAAGGGACAGTTTTCACCATATCTTCGCTCTGAACTACAATATGAATTCAAATTGATCGACCAACAACATTCAAAAATTAAAATTGAAAATTGTTGAAATTTTTACAGCATTTATATGCTACAAACAAACTGCACTAAATCATTTAAATCACAAGTAAAATGACATTCACCTTTAGAAGTTAGAACATATCATCCGTGCTTTTTAAAAAAATTATTACTACTTCATCGCTTAAGCAATGTACTAACTCATACTCAACAACTACTCAATAATTATACATAAAATCGCTTGAAAAAAACTACTTAAAAAATAAAACTTCAACGTACGGCTTTTGAGACAGCTCCATGCATGCATGCAAGCACGTAAATACGTACACGATCTATATGGTCATCATACCGGAAGTGTAAGGGACATGAGAAGCAGTTAAGGGTCTCCATGGGCCGGGTTCGTGCTGACCCAACCCTATATCGGGCCGGGTCGGGTTAGCTGAGAAAATAGGCAGCCCTAGATATAAACTAGGGTCGGGTCGGGCCGGGTTCGGGTTTATAACTCAAAGCCCTAGGACTTATAATGACCCTATTAATAAGGGCCGGGTTGGGTCAACCCTATTTTAAAAGGTCAAAAAAGCCCTAATTTAAAAAACACTATATTATTCTTAAAAAAATTAAAATTCTCAAGCTCATTTAAAACTCAAATTTTCGAACTCAATTAAAGCCCAAGGTAATATACTTCATCTCAGCCAAAGAGCGAAATGAAGTATGAGATTTAGAACAATAGGATTGGATATTTATATAACTTTCGCTACTGATTTCTTTTTAGTTTGGACGATGTGGGATCACGGTCCAAACTAAAAAGAAATCAGTAGCGAAAGTTATATAAATATCCAACCCTGTTCTGAATTTTTATATCGAGCCGAATTCGAGCTTTGCCTTGGACTCACGAGTGAGCTTGATCAAATAATTTTGGTTCGGGTCGGGCTAAGTCGGGCCGGGTCGGGTTAGCAATTATATAAAGAATTCGGGTCGGGTCATTTTATAGGGCCGAGCTCAAAAATTAAGACCCTAACCCTACCCTATTGTACTCGGGTTAGAGTTGTATAGGGTCGTAACTCGGGCTCGGGTCGGTCGGGTCAACTCGGGCGTTCTCGGCCTTAGAGTCAAATGGAGAGGCCTAGAAGCAGTGATCCATTTATTTCCAGTCAAAAACTTCCCGGCGGTAAATGGAGCAGCTTGGTTAGCACTTTGTACCTTTCGAATCCCCGGCCAAGTCACTCTACCGGTCGTTGCCGCACCCGGTCCCCTGTTATTAAACTCAGCAAACCAACAAGTGTTTTCAAATGTGGTTCCAGCCCAAGGCATCCATCCCTTAGGATCAATAATCCCATCAATTTGTGATTGCATATTAGGGTTATTGAAAATGCTTTCCAAGGTCGGCCTAAGTAAGATGTAATTGATCCTTTACAGCCATGTAGTCTGGAGCTCCAGTTATGGTGTGCAAGTTTGGAGAACAAACCCTGTTCTAGACCCTTCTTCATCCTTACCTTGGGCTGTGACTATGCACTGTTGATCATCCATCGGTTTTCGGATAAGTATTAGACAGTTTTGGAACACGCGTACACAGGCTGCTCCGTCTCCGAAGAGGAAATCGATTGTGCCTGTTATGGTGCAATCACGGTAGAATTGACGATGGGCGTGTGCGTAGAGTGTGTCTTGGTAACCATCCATTTGACATTGGTAGAAGATTGATGTGTCTGAGGCTACACGAAGGGCTACGGCTTGTTCTCCGATTGATCCGGCCGTGTTTTCAAACCCTACGTTCTTGCATATGAATCCAGCTCCCACAACAGCTGCATGATCAAATCTTTGTTATGAACTCAAATCAGAACTGAACTGAATGATAAAACCTTTCATGTTTATACTTACTGACTGTGGCCGTATTGATCGTCTTAACCCTTGAACGTAGTTCAAGTCACCGGTGAACTTTGTCTTGGTTACTCCATCTCCGATCATCATGATATGAGTAATTAAGTTTCTTCCCTATCTTGACATGTTCTTTATAAGTTCCAGCTTTAACATAAATAACATATGTTCTGTTATCCTTCCTGACCGGGACATTTTCAAGTGCCTCATTCAATGTCTTATACTTTCCTGACCCATCTTGAGCCACAATTACATCAGGTTTAACCTCACTGACCGGGGCCTCAAGTAGCCTTCGCTGTCCAGCATCTATCCAGCTAGGGAAGTCACTGTCTCCTCCGTCGTCGGAGAAGAGTCTCCCGCTAGTTATACCGGGTATGTTGAGGGTTGTAAGTAAGTTCTCAATCTGATTCGCCATGTTTAGTGCATTGGTGTTTATCTCAGCAGCTGTTTTGAGAACCTTTTCCATAGTCTCCTTCGACGAGCTACTCGAATTCTCGAATGCATCGAGACAGGTTACTCGATAAGTGACCGAACCACAACACTCAGCCAAGTCTGAATGTCATCTAAGTAGTCATCAACCTTAGAGATATCAAACTCACCCAACTTATCAAACGACTTAGCTAAATCATCTACTGCAAGATCTAACACATCCTCACAAACCTCGAGCGCCTTAGCGGCGCTCGGGTCCTTCTCTAGTTTATGCAGAGCATAGGAATTCTGCAAAGCTAGAGATATTTGCTTCTTAGCAGCCTCGAACCCAACACGAATGAGTTCCTTCGGATCATTCGTGTTGGCTCCAGATAAACTATCCTCACAAGTTTGTTTATACTCAGTAGGCTGGCATAGGGCTTGAACAGCTTTAGTAGATGACTGAAGCCCGGAGCCAGAGCTAGAAGAGCCACGGCCATTTCTCGACATGCCACAGTCACGGCTATCACCATAGCCACTAGGGATATCGAAGATACGCCGATCACGGCCATTTTCTTCTTCTCAGCCATTTTTCAAGAAACAAAAAATGTTCCGAATTCCTTTCTTATCTCAACTGTAATACAACTCTGTAACCGGATACAGATCGGAGCTCGACGGCTCTGAGGATAATGTGGGCAAGAAGACAGGGAGGGATATGATGTCCTTTTTAAAACATTCATGGGTTGTTAGTTGACCGTTACTAACTATACTTTCCATATTAGGAAGGTAGTTAACTTTGGCGGGTATTGAGAGGCTCAATTTTTTGCAATGGATTTGTGGATGAGAGATTGTTGAGAGTCAAGAGAGTTCTCATCCTTCTTATTGCTTCCAAATATAGTCCATGGATTGGAATGTAGAACTTCCAAGCATGCCATGGACCTTAAAATCCGGATGCATTGGAAGACCTCTAACCTTTAAGGCTCACTATATCTATTTTTGGTGCAACTAAATTTGACACCAACTGTTTCATTTGCTCTGTTTATCAGCATATATATAACACATTCATTTCACAAGGTTTCATATCCAACCGGAGGACCGGAGAACGGTATATTATCATTCCTCCGATCGTCTTGTACTGAGCTGCGCCGAGGCGTAGCGCTCAGTTTCGGAATCTTTATTTTCCATCCATCAAAATTAGTTAGTAGTGTTTAATATTTCCAAGCAACATGGGGAAGAAAGTAGTTATTGTCGGAGTCTCGTCGGTAATACTTGTAGCGATGGTTGTGGCCGTCGCTGTTGGTGTTTCTCGAAATGGAGTTGCACCTAAGACTGATAATGTGGAGGTGCAACCTGTTCAAATAAGGCAGTTCAATCCATTTGCCAGCCTACTGATTATAAGGAAGCTTGTGAGAAGAGTTTGGCCTCAGCCAACACGACCGAGCCTAAAGAACTCGTCAAGCTTGCATTCAAGGCTGCAATGGATCAGATCACATTGGCCTTGCAAAACTCGACCACACTTGAAAAGCTTCAAAAGGATCCAAGAACTTCCCAAGCATTGCAAACATGCAATGAAGCATTGGACTTGGCTGTTGATAATTTACAAGAGTCTTTTGACAAGCTTGATACTTTGGAATGGAGCAAGGTTGGTGAGTATGTCAATGACCTTCAGAGCTGGCTGTCTAGCTCTTACTCATACGGTACAATGTGCTTGGATGCGTTCGAGGACAACTCGACCTCCTCGGTTGAGGCTAAGAAGGAAATGGAGAAGGTGATCCAATCATCAAAAGAGCTTACTGACAATGCTTTAGTGATGGTTAACCAAATTGAGAGCTTCCTTTCAGCATTGTCATTCACCGGAACTAGCCGCCGCCTTCTTTCCGACAATGGATTCCCTTCATGGCTCCATGAAGGAAAAAGAAGATTGCTAGCTCTCCCAGCTAGGAAAATCAAGGCTGATGTTGTTGTGGCTAAGGATGGATCAGGACAGTTCAAGACCCTTACTGAGGCATTGACTCATGTCCCAATCAGGAAAGATAACAGAACATATGTTATCTACGTTAAGGCCGGAGTGTACCAAGAATACGTTGAGATCGGTAAGAAAATGACCCACATTATGATCGTTGGCGATGGACCGACCAAGACTAAGTTCACCGGAAGCAAGAACTTTGTTGATGGTGTCAGCACATTCAAGACTGGAACCTTCAGTAAGTGTTACATAAATACATTCAAACCAATGATAAAAAAACTTAATTTCTGTATCATTTGTACAATGCAGGGGCATTGGGAGCAGGGTTTATAGCCAAGGGAGTTGGATTCGAGAACACGGCCGGATCAGAGAAGCACCAAGCTGTGGCGCTACACGTTGCCGGAGACATGTCGGTCATCTACAACTGCCAAATCGATGGATACCAAGACACACTCTTAACAGCTGCTAACCGTCAATTCTACAGAGATTGCACCATCACAGGGACAGTAGACTTCATCTTTGGTTATGGCAGTGCCATTTCCAAAACTGTAAAATGCTAATCAGGAAGCCATTGGACAACCAACAATGTATGGTTACAGCAGACGGTCGTGACAACAAACACTTGAAATCAGGCATTGTGATACAAAACAGTGTTATAACAGCTGCACCTGACATGGTACCATTCAAGAAGGAATTCAGATCATACTTGGGAAGACCATGGAAGACTCTGTCTAGAACAATCATTATGAATACGATGATTGATGATGTTATTCATCCGGATGGATGGATGCCTTGGGCAGGTGATATGCACATTGATACATGTTTCTATAGGGAGTTTAACAACAAAGGAGCTGGTGCTAATTTGAGCAAAAGAGTGAGTTGGGCTAAGAGGTTTAATGCAAAACAAGCAGCTGAGTATACTGTTGGAAGATGGATATCTGGAGAGCAGTGGATTCCAAAATCTGGAGTACCTTTTGTTGCTGGATTGTAGATTAAACAAACTACAGACAACATGTGAAGAATGAAACAAGTGTGTTTTGATGTATGGATAATAAAGAATCATGCAAATTGTTACTGATGATTTAATTAATTATACTACACACGTCAATTTTTATAACAAAGTTTCTCTATTGGTCACTTTAATGTTATAAGGAAAATGATTAAATAAGATAAACATTTATGTAATATAATCGCAATCATTAATTTATATTCATCCAACAGTTGATGTGTTGATAAACATGAATCTTAACGGTCAGTATATTTTACAAGTTCATCCACATATTTTAATTTAATTTTAATCACGCTAAATTAATCAAATTAAAATTATATCTTCATGTCTAATAAAAACTGCTACTGAATCCTAACTCAATTTATAAAACTAACACTTTGGAAATATCCTTGTGCTTTTGTACATAGCTGGTGCCATTAATTCAAATGAAATATGTCTATCTTGCACTCAAATAAGCTGGTGACATTACTTAGCTTAAATCATTATATTTTGGGACCTTCATTACTTGCACTCGTAATTTGAAATGAAATGAAATAAGAAACACATTATTATTTTCAAAAAAATTAAGAGTAGAAATTCGAGAAGACTGTCATTATCACACATAAAGACTCTTAATTTATCTCGATATTGTTGATGTATGATTTTCATAAGTCTATATAAGGTAAATCTGCCAAAGCCAAATAAATATTGAAGAGGAGGATAACAGGACCTTTCTGATCGTATCAAAAAAATGGTGATTGGTAAAGGAGAAAACATTTTCACTCTAAACTTTTTTTTTTTTGATGAAAAGGCTAATAAACCAAGCCAAGAAACAACAAACCAAAACAAAGCTCGGAAACAACTAACGCAACAGGCAAATGTCACAGATAACAAGGGCCTCTCGGAATAGCCTCCCTAGAGAACCAAGACCACTTATCCTGCCTAGCTCGACGACTCAGCTCATCAGCTGCACCATTAAGCTCCCTCAAGATATGCACCACTCTCCACCCTTTATTTCTAGCCAGAATGTCCCAACACCTCTGCAGCCACTCCTTAGGACCACCCTTAGATCTGTCACCTGAGAAAATCACCCAGACCGCTTCCAAAGAGTCAGATGCAACTGTCACCATACCCCTACCGCTCTCCTCAGCCAAGCTGAGAGCTTTAGCAATGGCCAAACCTTCAATATCCAGAACGGACGCCATATCATCCTGCCAGGCAGCTTGAACTCGGACGATGGCAGCGTCTTCACGGGCGACAGTCGCCCAGCCCGAGATTCTATCGTCCCTGCACCATGATCCATCACAGAATATGACCATGCCGTCATTCAGCTCGTCGGCTCGATCCACCCCTACCCAGCTCCTCATTCCACTCGAGTTTCCGAACATATCACTTTGGAAGAGCACTGACTTAACTTTGGCCACCACTTGATCCACATTCCACCCCATGTTCCCATGACGCACTTCATTTCTGTCCATCCATAGCGCCCATATGACACATATTAACGATCTGAATTGGTCTCTACCTAGCTGTGCCCCACATAGCCACAGCCAATCCGCTGACCTTCCCCCTGGCTGAGAAACACCCTCCAAATCAACACCAACGCGACTGCAGACTGCTCTACCCTTCCAACAATCACGCGCCATGTGGAGCATTGACTCTTCCTTATATCCGCAATATAGGCAGTCTAAGTTCTCCCCACACCCTCTTCGCGCCAAAGCTTTGGCATCTGGGACTCCATCATGGAAAAATCTCCAAGTAAAAAGCTTAATCCGAGGCGTGACGTTCAAGGTCCACAGCTTCCTCCAAAAATGATCCACTTCTCTTTGATCCGATGATTCCCCACAATCCACCCGTCTATCCATCCACTCACGAAGAGCCAGAGAATAACCTGATTTCACTGTGTACTCACCATTCCCTGACTCCCTCCATCTCGGCCGGAAGTCTGGTGCCCTGTAGTCGATCCCCCTCCCAAACACCTCTATCACCTTTATCAAGCTTCCCCATGCATAAGAAGGTCTTTGACCCCTAGTCGCTGTTAGACCGAGCTCACAGGGAAATACCTCGCCTTTAACACTTGAGACAAGTCTATCCGGTTCCTTTAGCAACCTCCAGACCTGCTTCATGAGGAGCGCGTCGTTCATAACTTCCGGACATCTGAAACCCAGCCCTCCCAGCTTCTTCGGCTTGTAAAGAATCTCCTTACGCACCCAGTGAATTGGTTTCATGCTTCCCGAGGTAGACCAAAAGAAATTCAGTGCTTTACTTCCAACGACCGACAAACTTAAGAGGGAGTTTGTAGCTTTGCATGACATACTGAGGGATAGCCTGAACCACTGATTTCAACAAGACCTCCTTCCCAGCTCCTGATAGGTATCGGTTCTTCCAATCGCTAGCTTTTTCCGAGTATTCTCTTCAATCTCTCTAAAAACTTGACTTTTGTTCTGGCCCACAATCATAGGTAACC
The DNA here is from genome assembly GCA_006409495.1 of Sedum album. Taxonomy (NCBI): domain Eukaryota; kingdom Viridiplantae; phylum Streptophyta; class Magnoliopsida; order Saxifragales; family Crassulaceae; genus Sedum; species Sedum album. The sequence continues at coordinate 143,751 of QZGG01000057.1, read as the reverse complement.
CCAGGTACTTTGAGTGACTCTCAACAATCTTCAAACCAAGCTCCCTAGTGATCCAATCTCTGAACTCGGGTCCACGTTCGGGCTGCAGACAACTTCCGACTTAACGAAGTTCACCTGCTGCCGGAGAGCCTTTCATAATCAGCGAGTAATCCCTTGAGGCACCGAACTTCATCTTTATCCGCCTTAAGGAATATAAGGCTATCGTCCGCGAAGAATAGGTGGGTAACCGCCGGCCCCTCCCTGCAAATACTTATACCGGATATCTCCCCACGGGCCTGCCTATCCAGAATCGCCCTCGACAGCCAGTCGCATATAACGAACAAAAGGGGATAATGGGTCTCCTTGTCTTAGGCCTCTCTCGGGACGATCACGCGTGAGATTTCATTGTTAACTCTAACTCGATACCTGACTGATCTTACTGCAGTCATGATTATATTCACCCATCCAAAATTGAAACCGAAACTACGCAGCACCCCTTCAATGAAACCCCATTCCATCCGATCGTAGGCCTTGCTCATGTCAAGTTTAAGCGATATGTAACCCTTCCCGCGCTGCCTTCTTGTCCTGATAAAGTGAGAAATTTCATGGGCCAGGAGAGTATTATCAGAGATCAGTCTCCCACTGACAAAGGCACTTTGGTTCTGGGAAATAAGGCTCGGAAGAATGACCTTCAGTCGGTTTGTGACAGCTTTCAACGCCACTTTAATCAATACATTGCACAAGCTAATCGGCCTTAGGTCCCTCATACATTTAACCTCCTTGCATTTCGGGATTAGTGCAATTTTTGTTAAGTTCCAATTCTCATCAATCACCCCTCCCTCTAGAAAGAGTTTGACTTCCTTGCACATCCTCTCATGGACCAAACTCCAATGATTCTGATAGAACAAAGCGGGGAAACCGTCCAACCCGGGAGCCTTTTGGCAACATTTGAAATAGAGCAGCCTTAATCTCGACAGTGGAATATGGGGCCTGAAGCTGAGCATTCATGGCTTCACTAACAATACCTGGAATCACTCTCAGCTCAGAGTCCCACTCCCAACAGTTAAGCCGCCTGCGATCTGAATATAGTCTCAAAATACTCCGTAGCAACCTCCATAAGCTCCGAGTTGGTCGTTGCAATTCTACCTCCCCCCATTTGTAGACTATGGATCTTGTTCGTTCTACTCCTTTGCGAGGCTTTAGCATGAAAAAAGGATGTGTTCCGATCTCCCTCCCTCAACCACTGGACACGCGATCGCTGCTTCCATATGTTTCCTCTCTCGCATGCAGACCATCTAACTCGATCAATGTATCCTTTCCAACTTCACAATCTCATCAGTCCTCTCTCTACGTCTTAGCGACCAAGTCTCTCCGAGCAATCCTTGATCTTATTCCGATTAATGCCAAAGATATCCTTGTTCCACACTCTCAGTTTCTCTGAACATTACTCATAATGTCTGAAAGCCGGGCATCCCCATTGTTCACTGAGTTCCACATTCCTCCACCACCTGTGTGAAACCTTCCTTATGATACCACATCTTCTCAAAGAAAAACTGCCGTGCACTGGTTCCTTGGCCCTCCTCCTCTAGCTGAATGACAATAGCACAGTGATCAGATTTACCTGCCTCGCCATGTTTCACCACGTACTCAGGGAAGGCGATTCTCCACTCCGTGTTACCAAGGCCCTATCCAATCTAGCCTTACATTCCATTGGATACCTCCTTTTATTAGAAAAAGTGTACTTATACCCTTGAAAGCCCAAGTCCTGAAGCCCACAGCGGACTGAACCTGTCTCGGAACGCATTCATCCGGGACCGACTCCCTCAACTTGCTGCTAGACACCTCCGAGTTTGTAAGGGTTTCATTAAAATCCCCAGCCACCAGCCAAGGCCCCTCCCTCATCTCAGCTAACGATTCCAATAGGGCCCAACTTCCTCCTCTCAGGCTGCCACGGGTGACCGTAGAACACGGTAAACGAAAAGGCTTCTCAGCATTAATCCAAGCGTCAATATGAAACGGGAGTAACTTATTAACCTAACATCAATCGTATCCTTCCAGAGCAAAGCCATGCCTCCCGACAGCCCAACTCTGTTTACCCCGAAACAGTGTTGGAACCCTAAGAGACCCTCAACCTATCCCACTTCCTCACCTCCAACTTAGTTTCAATAAGACCCACAATCACCGGCCGATAGCTGTTGATAATCGACCGGGCACTTCGAACTGCAGAGGCGCCTCCCATACCTCTGCAGTTCCATACGAGTAGTTTCATGGCGACCGGCGAGATCGCCTCGCGATCTCCGCCGATAAGAATTCATTGATTGTCTGGTCTCCACGTCCTCTCTCCCTTACTCCGATCAACCACCATGCACAGTGGGAGTCCCCCTACTTCAGCGCATCACGTATCTTACCACCTCTCCCGATTGTCTTCTGCTTCATGGGAATTTTCTGGGCTTTTAGTTTGTCTTTCATCCTTACCTCCCGCTTACTATAGAGTTCATGGCCTTTGCAGACTTGTGTGGCCCTTTAAGCTTCGGCCCAGTGATCGCCCCAAGCCCAAAGTGCAATCCAACAGGAATATCCACCCCCGACACATTAGACGTATCCGTACACACTGCCAGCTCACCCCCCTGTACGGTAGCGTGCGCTGGCTGCTTCCCTTTATCACACCTTTTACGTTCCAGGACCTGCGCCGCCTCCACAGTCTGATCTGCTGGCCCATGCGTACTGACAATGTCGAAAGGAATTGTCTGCGCCTCTGTTTGTACGACCTCCATCCTTCCATCACCTTTTCCTGCTGCTGGCCCCACACTGACCTCACCTAATGGCCTCCTCCGTCCCCACCTGATCCTCCACCGCAGCCCCATCTCCGGAACCCAACTACCTCGATTCAGCCGCAGCCACTCTCCAAACAAGCTCCTAATACTTGTATCAGTGCATCCCCTCTCGCCATGTTCATCCTTCCACACTTCTTACAAAAGTTTGGCAGTCGTTCATACTTGAAGGCGACCCACAGCGGCCCCCTCTCCCCCGATCGACGTAACATCCTCGGCTAATCGGGTTTCTGACGTCCACCTCAACCTGGAATCTCGCGTATCTCCTCCTTCCTACATCCCCCTCAGTTTTTGTTTTACTGCACACCGACCCGCCACCTCCGCAATATCGGAGATATATCCTCCTCCATGTACCACAGTGGAAGGCGATGTAGTTGGACCCACACTCTAAGATAGTTTATCTCCATCTCCTCTGGAATGCAGTCAGGATCTAACCTCCGCATAACCGCTGCCGTTCCTTTGAAAAGCCAGGGCCCCCTCTCCAACACCTTCTCATCAGCTCCTCCGAGTCAAACTTTGCTACCGCCGTAGAGTTTGGGGCCTCCCAGATTTTGACTCCCTTCTCCATGTTCCAAACTCTTTTCATGACGTTTGCAAAGCCCTGGATGTTAAACCCTTCTCCATTCGCCAACCTCAGGACCAATGCCCACTGGAAGTCTTGGGCCACTCTATCTCTTGTTTCCTTCCTCACAGAGACCACCACCTCCCCTTGGAACCGTTCCGCGAGAACCTCAACATGTTTTACGATAGGTATGTGATCCATACCCGTGAAAAGACAGCACTGTTACGAAGCGCAACCGCAATAGTGACTATGAAACCTCTAAATAGAGAGAGAAATCTCCTTCAGCAAAGGAAGAGAGAGAAACAACATTCATTCCATTTTCACTCTAAACTTGGAATGCTCAAACTTGGCATGTTTAAATCCGAATTCAACTCAAAGCCTCTCTAACAAGAAGAGGTTCGCACTTTAGAAGCCTCATATCCACGACCGTCTCCACATTTGATGATCTTCCATCAAATATTAGCAAACCAATAACCATAAATGTGATCCCTAGCCATGCAATTCATTCTTGATAATTCAAATATTTATGGAGGTAACTATAGAAGCAGCAAGAGGAGGCTTATTCAGATAGGGAAACTAGCTGGAGTGTGTAGTTCATTGTTTATCAGCAAAAACAATTTTGCTCGAAAAAACACAAGTATATAACTCACATTAGAGGAAGGTAGATGGCACCTTTTAGTAGGTCTTTTGTTTCTCTTTTCATAACTCTCAATATCCTCATCTTGGCCATCACAATGGCCTGCGAAGGAAAAGGAAAGCGCGGTGGCCGTGGATCCATTGACTATAACATTGCCACCCCGGACGAAAAATTGTTCAACATTTTACAATTTGGCGCCACTCCTGATGGTATAAAAGATAGCACAATGGTAATCTTGTCTTCCTCAGTACTTCAAAGTAAATCAAATAATTAGCCTTATAACGTTCTTAGAGTGTTTTTGATCAGAAAATTATCAGGGCGTGGCAGGCGGCATGTCACGCGAACGGAAAGGCCAGGCTATTGATTCCGAAGGGTAATTTCAAGACGGCGCAGACATTCTTTGCAGGGCCATGTACAGCTTCCCAAATTGTTGTTCAGCTTCAAGGTAACTTGATGGCTTCAACTGACATAAGTGAGTTTGAGTCTCCTGAATGGATCACATTCGAGTACGTTGGTAATGTGGTTTTCATCGGAGCTGGTGGTGTTATCAACGGACAAGGCGCTTCGAGTTGGAAAACCAATGATTGTTCTACCAATCCTGATTGTGTTCTTCCCCCATGCGTAAGTTTATACCAAAATCAACATTAAAAAGGTTTTTGCATGATGTTCTGAATTTCATTCAAACACATTTTTACTTACAGAACATAAAATTCAACCATGCGAAGAACATCATCGTTCGAGGGATCACTTCAGTTGATCCAAAAGCCTTTCATATCCATGTATATGGGAGCCACAACATCAGGTTTCAAAAAATACAGCTCAATGCACCGGTAGATAGTCCAAACACGGATGGAATCCATACTAGCAACTCTAGCTCTATCAAAATTAGCAAATCCAAAATTGCCACAGGTGATGATTGTGTCTCCGTTGGCCAAGGATCCTCCGGTATCTACGTAACCGATGTTTCTTGCGGCCCTGGACATGGTTTCAGGTAATGTAGATCGAATATTCTTCTCTAAATTTTCTTCATTAAACGTAAAAACCTCGAATAAATCATCAAAAACTGATTTACACTTATTGAACTTATGTAACAGCATAGGCAGCCTTGGAAAGCAAGAAGCTGAACTTCCGGTAAATAACATATTGTTTCAAAACTGCGACTTGACCGGAACGACGAACGGAGTGAGGATAAAGACATGGCCTAGACCCAATCCAAACAAAGTTACTGGAGTGACATTTGAGAATATTGTAATGACTAATGTCAAGAATCCCATATCATTGATCAAGAATACAGCACAAAGGTACGTACAAAACATTAAACCACTACAAATATTGAACTTTGTTTGACATGCTGTTAATATTTTCATGTGTTCTTCTAGGGCACACAATCAGCTTCTCATGTGCAAATCAGTGATGTCCATTTCAGAAACATTAGAGGAACGACAACTGTTCCTATGGCCATCAATTTAGTATGTAGTAACACATTTCCATGCACAAATATGGAGTTCTTTAACATCAATTTGAAGCATATTGCCGGACAGCCAGTGACTTCAGTTTGTTCCAACACCAAGGCAACTTTTGGAGGCTTGCAATTCCACCCCCATGCAAATGCTAAAAAATTACTCTGTATTTTTTGCATATTTTTTTGTTAAATGTTGATGTTAATTTCAACTTCATTGTTTATATAAAAATGGAATTCAATGAACTGAAAATTCGTGATTTTCTTTGAATATCAAAATAAATGATTAATGTTTCAATGAACCAATAACTACCCAATTCTTATCATGCGCACTCTCACATTCAATCCCCACTAAAATGCGCCAAAAGTACCGAAAAATTCCCATTTTGCCCTCGCTTCCTTCCTCGTTAAACCTCGCAATCTCTCAGATCGTATTTTGGACCACCTTCGAGTCGCTCTGCGTTCTGGTCTTTTGTAGTTTTAGAGACGTTTGGATTGTGTAAATTACCTTAAATTATTATGGCGAGGGACGGTGGCGGTGGGTTTACATTTCGTGTTCAGTCGGAGACTCGGAGTAACGTAGGGAAGGAGGGAGGTGATATCTTTGACGGTTGTGGCGGAAGATTGAACAGGTTGGAAAATGGAGATTTGGCTTTTGAGATTAATAATTGATGCGTCGTCAGGTTTCGAATTTTCATTCAATTTCGGAAATTTTGATATTAGGGCTTTAATGGGATCGTCAAATTAGGGTTTTTTTATTAAATACATATAGCTGTTTTATCTTATGCCTTGCATTAAAAGTGTTTATGATGTGTAAACATTTGTCTGTATTATTGATAAGATCTTAGTACTTAGTTCTATGAAGTCACTGGCGCGTCTAGAAGTTGATCTGGTTAGATCAATGGAAAGTTCCATTATCATGTCATTTTTTAAAATGCAGCGGAAAAGTTTGTGCATAAACTTTAATATTCTCATTAGACGTACCCCCTTGAAAACGTGTCATTAGCTGCCTAAGTAGTTTAATCTTGGAACAGATGCTTCAATGCATATAGAAGCCAAGAATCATATTCCTTATTAATTTGGAAGAATAAAATTTGCCAAACTTAATATTCCTCAGCAAGACTTCTCTGGCCTCCTAACAGAATCTTGGCCTTGAATTTTTCCTTACATGATATGACATGCGTTAGGATTTTCATCGCTGAACATTGATGATATGTTTACATTGCTTCTAGGATAGCTGTAGTCCTCTGAGTATTGACCCATTTGGTTGTAATGCATATGTGCTGCAGGGGGATGAATGTAATCATAATCTGTCACGTAACTCGAAGGAGTGTATGTGTTGGAATTGTATATTGTTTGGCCTTGCTGGAGCGGCTGAGATGTGTAATCCAAGTGTTGTGAGTGAGACATGAAGTTGGTGGGGTGATGAGGTTGTTGAACTTGTTGGGGTGGCTGGATTACATATGTCTGTTGGGATGGCCTGTTGAGCTGGTAACTGTGAGATTCTTGGACTTGTTGGGGTGGCTGGATTACATATGTCTGTGGGGATGGCCTGTTGAGCTGGTAACTTTGTGTTTCTTGGACTTGTTGGGGTGGCTGGATTACATATGTCTGTGGGGATGGCCTGTTGAGCTGGTAACTGTGAGATTTTTGGACTTGTTGGGGTGGCTGGAGTACATATGTCTGTGGGGATTGCTTGTTGAGCTGGTAAATGTGTGATTCTTGGACTTGTTGGGGTGGCTGGAGTACGTATGTCTTTGAGGATGGCCTATTGAGCTGGTAACTGTGGGATTCTTGTACTTGTTGGGATGGCTGGAGTACATATGTCTGTGGGGATTGCTTGTTGAGCTGGTAAATGTGTGATTCTTGGACTTGTTGGGGTGGCTGGAGTACGTATGTCTGTGGGGATGACCTGCTGAGCTGGTAATTGTGGGAATCATGGACTGTGGGAGGTGGCTGAAACGTGTGTGTTTGAAACGGTGGTATTCGGGTGTTGTAATTATGGGTGGCTCGAACTTGGGGTGATTGATGGTTCCTATACATTTTGGGTGGAGGCATGTAGGGGATGTAGTTATGAGCTGGTTGGATGTTCTCCTGTGCCTGATGGAGTTGCTCGGTTTGAAATCTGTCGATGGGTTGAAAATGGTTCGGTTCTGGTGCATGGCGCGGGCTGTGGGTGTTTGTGCTGCTATAAGAATCCGGTGGTTGGTTGTATATAACAGATACTGACTGGACCACCTCAGGGGCTGGGTAATTTTGATTTAGGCGCTGTGGCTCATCAGCTGTAACCTGTTGTGGAGTAGTATCTGGTGGCTGAGAGGGCTCTTCTTCTGGAGGTTCGGTAGGCGGAGCAGGCTGATCCGACCCTCCTTTTGGTGATGCTCCCTCTGCTGATTCGTTTGAAGATGCCTGGGGCTCAAAGTGAGCGCATATGGTGGCTGTTTTCCTCGTCTTCCTAATAGCTTTCACTATCTTCTCCGGATCTGCCAACCCAAGAATTGTGATCTTCTGCTCAGGATAGTTTATACTGACATCAAAAATTCCTGCAAAATTCACAGCATCAGAACAAAATACAAAGAAACAGACACAATTAACAAGACCTTCAGAACCTTATGACGCACCATTGATGCCATTTAACGCCTTCTTGACCTTTTGTACACACCCGTGGCAGTCCATCCTGACTCGTATCTCGGTGATTCTCGGCTTCTGTGCCTCCAATTCCTGAGCCATGGCTGACATGACTTGGTATATTGATGGGGGAAGGAGAAGCTGTGATATGCATATATTCTACTAAAAATTATGGGATACGAAACTGGAGAAGCTGGTTTTATAAATAATGTAATGGTAAGGGAATAACAAAGATTGTGGGACATGTAAAGAATCCATTCGCCTTGGCTTTTGATAGGAGGACAGTAGACAAGCATTTTGGTGAAGATACCTTCTTTTGCCAAAACCCAAATAGTCAAGAAATGTGAGTTTTTGGGAAAAGTTGGCATTTGAATGGACCTTAAATGTGTCACAAGTCAAATGGAATTTGCTTTTGGAAAAAGGTGCATGGAAGGAATGTGTCATCTTTGGTTTAGGATGTCCGAAATCGCCCAAGAAACATTTTACAGGCTTTCTATGATTCTATCTGATAATAAGATCTAAGTGGGAAATTGGCCTAAATTTGTCTCAAAAAGAAGCTGATGGAGAGTAAGAGAGTACGCTCAACTCTCAAGTACTCGACAGCTATTACAAACTCGAATATTTGAAGCAGGAAAGGCCCTTCGACAACGATCAGTTACGTGCATCAGTGGTTACAAAATCCCTTCAACCTTAGAGAATTATGATCTTCACCAGTCTTAAATATTTTCAATATACCCAAAACTTCTTTGTTTTCATCAGGAAGCAGTCTTACATATTTTCAGTTGGAAATAGTTACATCAGGAGTCTTCAAATCCAACCTATGTTGGTCAACATAGGATTGAAATTGTACACTTTCACCTTTACTGTTACAAAAAATGCAGTGATTTATTAATAAAAATCATTTCAAAAAGTATGTTGGAAAATTCTTACAACTTATTGTATATATTTTTCACACTACACACAAAACCAATCCAATGAAAGACATTAAAGCTAAAAGAATAAGGTTTAGGAGGGACAAGATCTTAGGCATATACTTGAGGATTGTTCAAAAGGTATCCTTCAACAACCTTATAAATCCCAATTGATGTCTCCTTCCCATCCTTAATCTCCTCTTCATCAACCTCAAACTCACCAACACCATAATACCTACTAGTCATTTTGCAAACACTCCACCATCACTCTTACTCTCAATTTTCACCTCATACCCAATCTTCTCCAACTTTTCGCCCACCGGACCGCCCTCTATCAACTCATATTTGCACTCACAATTCTCCACATCCAACTCGTTTATTTGATGCTTCACATAGCTAAACTTGAACCCATCTACAAAGTTTACTTGCTCAATTGTCCCTGGCCCTCCATCACCTTGGATCACATTGACACTTTTTATGATATGGGGTAGGAGCTGTGGGATGAGCTTGCCTGAGTTCAGTATAAGCGCGCTGAAGAGGCGGGCTGCGGACACTGGACTTGTGTTCTCATATGTGACACTTAAAACACCCATGTTTGAATCACTAGGAGGATTTGAAGAAGTTGATTTGTGAATGTTTTGAAAGATTGGAATTGTGTTTATATAGATTGAATGAAATGGTTTGGTGGATTTTCATGATAAGGCTGCTTAGGTTGAAAAGTAGTCTGTGTAAGTACAAAGTTATTTTTCTAGGTCCATTTGATGAGTTGAAAATTAGGATTCAAAAATGGAATGCTGATTGCTGAGTTTATATATATCATTTTCACAAGGGCTGCTTCTTGGTTACATCATGAATACACACTTTTCAATAAATTAAATTGTAAATGATGTTAGTTTTGCATCCTTGGGAAATGATGCACGGAAGTTCAGTGCTTATCGAACGTCAAAAAAAACTTCATGTAATTTGGTGTGCACCAATGATTCAACTTCATTGAACATAGAGTTTAGCCTTTTAGGTCATATTGGCAATCCTCATGGGTCATGGAGACATCTATTTTTGAATAGCCCTGGATTTGACTGGTACCAATAATCTTGACAAACCTAGAGCATTCAGTTCTATTTACAACAGTACTATGTTGTTACTAACATGTTCTTTGTTGTTCAATGGTCACAATCATTATTAAAGCTTGGACATAAGAAAAACAAATGAGTAAGTTGTCTTTTTTTTAGGGGTGGGCAAAAACCGCACCGGAAGTGGAAATCGCCCGCACCGCACCGCAAATGCGGGTTCGGAAACCGCACCGCATTTAAATGGTGCGGTTGCGGTTTTAGTTTCCAAGCAAACCGCTTAATGCGGTGCGGTTGAGGTTTTACATTTCAAGTAAACCGCGATAAACCGCACCGCACCGCATTCTTTAAAAAAACATATAAATATATATAATTAAGTATATTTAGTATAATTGATGTAGTTTTTATAGAAAAATATAATGAATTAATTAGATAAACTGTAATTATATACATTATTATTACTAATTCTATCATATTTCTTGAAATATATGGTATGTAAAAGTTTAAAATTACTTATTTTGTAATTTAATTACGTTTTAAGTAGACCCGTCAAATGGATGGACGGGTGATAAATGGATGGACGGTAAATGGACGGATGATAAACGGTTGTCATCCGTTTAATCCGTTAAACTTAAATGGATTAAATGGATGGATTGTAAATGGATGACGGATTAATGGATAATCCATTTATCCGTTTACCATTCATTTATCTGTTTACCATCCATGTCCATTTACCATCCGTTTATCCATTTATCCGTTTATGAGTTAATTGTAAATGAATGGTAATAAGATAATAAACGGATGGTAAATGGACGCTAAATGGATAGTGGTTCATCCGTCAATCCGTTTACCATCCGTTTATTAAACGGATGGTAAATGGATATGATTCATCCGTTCCATCCATTTAATAAACGGATGGTAAACGGATATGATGACTTTATCCGTTTAATTAAACGGATGGTTAATGGATTGAATTAAATGGACGGATGATGGACACCAAAACGGATATGGATAAATTTGACATGTCTAGTTTTAAGTGTATTTATAAAAGATTAATAGAAAGCGGTTTTCAAACCGAACCGCACCGCACCACACCGCATATTCCGGGAACCGCATTTTTTAAAAACCGCATTATGTGATGCGGATATGGTTTCAAAAATAGTCAAACCGCATAATACGGTGCGGTTGTGGTTTTACCCTCAAACCGCACCAAACCGCACCGCGCCCACCCCTACTTTTTTCTGCATTGAAATGAATCTGAATGTTACATGAAACAAGTTTACCGACCAATTCGGTCCTAACACATCCCCTGTTTTTTTATTTATTGGTAAAAAGAAAATCTAAATATGACAATTTGTGACTTAAAACACAGGCTGGAAAGATGTCGGCCAAAATTGGCTGTACACTTCACCACCTCAGTTGATTCTCCATTACACACCTCACTCACACTACATGCCTTCTTCTTTTTACAAGAATCTTCCAAAACTAGGAGTCTAGGACAGCTTTGAGTCGCTTTAAAGCCTATCTCTTCTCCTACATTCTTGAATAAAATCATTAGCTTCCATTTTTATTACCAAAAAATTGCAAAATAATTTGTCTCACTATCTTGTTGTGTGCTTGTGTAGGAATTTTTATATTATATTAAATATTTTTATACATACTCATATGTATTTGTAGTAAAGTAGAAGCAAAGATCATCACTGTGATCCCAAAGTTTAAAATACATCAAAGTAATGCCACATACACTAACCTTAGTGTATTAGTTTATTAATCATTTTCTAACATTTTTACTTGCTAAAAATTACAAATTTTGACATTTGGCAAGCCTCTCTTAATTGATCAAAATGTGATAAAATTACAATTTTACACAGATTTACTAATTTTATTTAGTGTCAAATGTTCCATTATTTGAGCCAAGAATTGATTCAAAAATGCAGCTGGCTTGAAAGATAAGAACATTTATCAACCTCCTCTCATTCACTTTCTTCTCTCCCTCTCTCCACTCACTCTCCAGTCTCCACTCACTTCATCTTTAATCTGAATCATCCTCCAACCGATCTCAATCTCCAATTCATCCAATTGGGTCTCTGAAAAATGTTAACTTTTCTCAAATCCATCACCTTTGCTCTCACTTTCATCCTCGCCGGTGTTTCGCCGGAGTTCCATCTTACAGCCACCGCCTTCAGCCGGAATTCCAAGTACGAGATTGCCTGCACAATGTGTGACGCTTGTGACAATCCTTGTCAACCCGTTTACTCACCTCCACCACCGTCTCCTCCTCCTCCTCCTTCGGCGTCACCTCCGCCGCCGTATCAACCTACAATCAACTGCCCTCCGCCGCCGTCTCCAAAACCCTACCCTAAGCACTCTCCTCCTCCACCAACTCAGCCTGGGTATATCTATCCGCCTCCATCCGGCGGCGGAGGATTCTACTTACCGCCGCCTTCAGGCGGTTACTTTACGGCGCCTCCGCCGCCGAATCCGATAGTGCCATATTTTCCGTTCTACTTCAACAATCCTCCGCCTCCGGAGAATTCAGCTGAATCCCAATTCAAGGTTGATCCGTTGGTGCTGTCGGTGATCGGATTGGTGAGTTGGTGTCTGATTGGGTTCTGATCACTGAAAGTGTTGGATCTGGAGGAAAGTTGGTTGACCAAATGACGAAAATGCCCTTGTTGGTCGATTGACTGGAACAGTTAATGCTTCGGGAATGTTTACAAGGCGACATCGAGACTCGTCGGTTTAGGGGTTTATTTGTAATAATTTTGGATTTAGTTGGCATAATTGTATTTTGCGCACGCATTTTAAAACTAAATAAAATCATTTTGATCGTTTTAGGTTAAACTTCATTTATAGGATTACACTTTATTGAAGCACATATATTTGTGTATTAATTAAAAAAAAACATTTTGAGCTGACAATTATACATCTAATATTCTACTTGAATTTTGATTAATATAAATTTATAGTATATTTATATAGGAAACTATTCAAGAATGATAGATAAATATTTGTAGACTGATTACTTATAATTCAATGGATGAAATTTAATCAAAAGTAATTGCCAATTCCAACCGTCCATTTTTTGCAAATCAACTTTAATCTCAATCGTTAAACTAATCAAATTAACAATTAAATTTATAAATATTTATCGTTCTTTTTTATCTTATCTGAGTTTATATATTATACCAAAAGTGTAAAAGGCGATGCTGTGCATAATCAGGTACCACACTTTGATTTTTGGTGCATAAAGATGCTTTAATCGAATGGTAGCACGTGTCTTGGTGCCGACCAGTTGTTGTAACATTGAATCAAATTCACTATGCCAACCTCCGTATTTTATGAGAATCAATTTTGTGTCAACCTTAACAAAGTTTTGATGAAGTCGAAGCTATTGGCCGTGAATCTGATGCGTGCTTTAACTATCTTTGAGTAATCCTATATTATATCTTCTTCATAAAACATGAAATTCGTATGCGTTCGAAGGGGCAATGAAGGTGGTGGCGATGAGGAGGTATGTTTTGACATTTTGTCGATGACGGTTTTGCCCTTGAAGATTGAATGTGTTGGGCCGGGCCGGGCCGGGCCGGGCTGGAATAAGTGTTAAATTTTATAAGGACTTAGATATAATGATATATTACTTCGGGGACCAAATCGAAATACAAGAAGATCAACACAACGGTCACAGACGCTTCCGTCATACTACTCGTCACTCTAATATATCCGTCTCTTAACGCCGTTAGAAATTCAAATTCCAATCTTGAAAAGAGACGTTACAATCCTCTCTCTATTTTATCTCCTTAAAATAATTACAAAAACATGCAAAAGTCATAAACCCAATATTTCAAAACAAAAATATAAATAATTTCAAAAACATCACCTCTTCGACATTTATTGCATTTCAATCTTCTCTCATTCAACTCAACATTCCTCTCCTGCTCAGATCGACCTTGTTGTGTTATTTCCTCACAATCTGCTGTTCAGTCACTGACCCATTTCGTCAATCCTCATTTTATGAAGTCGCCGCTCTTTCCCCATTCCGGAAACCCTAATTTAAGGCCTTGATACGACGGCAGCTGAAGCTGATTTGGGCCTTTTTGGAGTAAGTGGTTGTTGTTTTTAGTGTTTCTGTTAGTTTTTGGATCTGGGTTTTGAAGTTTATTGTGTTTGATTTTGAAAATGAGGTTGCTTTAGGTCCTGAATGTTGTTTGAATTGTTTGATGCTAGTGACCTAATGTTTGTGTACCTTGGGATTGGATGTGTGTTTTTGATTTGTTTGCTCTTTATTTGTTATAGAAACTGAAACTTGTTGGATATGTGTTTTTGATTGTGTGAGCTGGATAACAATGTTGGCTTTGATCTGTGGTTGGCTGTGGTTTAGGGCTTAAGGTGTTTGGAATAAATTCAGTTTGACTTTGTGTTATTTGCTTGATTTTGAAAGCTTAGTAGTTTACAGGTTTATCTGAATGCTGGGTGGCCTGATAGGTTTTTCCATTGCACTTGATTAGAGTTGGAGAAGCGTGATTTATGGTTGAGACTTGAGAATGGGAGCTGAAAGATTTCTTCAGTTGTTTGATTGGAATTCAAAATCAAGGAAAAAGTTGTTCCCTAGCAAATCAGGTCTTCCAGGTATGATACACTTGATGTTATTTTGTAGTTGTTCTATTTTGTTTATGGAATGTGATATTGATTGATGGGTGTTGATTTTGCAGAGCAATCTAAGCAAGGAAAGAGAAGTAATAGGGGGCTACCAGCGACAAGATATGATCAGGTTCAGATTATCTCCACAAAACGTAGTTCTTGACAGTTTATAATGATATTGACTGCTTGATTTTATATATTTAACTTATGTAATCAGGTGGATGAGGTTGAAAGCCGTTCAAGCATCAAGGGTAGTAGCGACCATAGTTGCGCTTCATCAGTAGCTGATGAAGATGGATACAACGAACTACGGCCTCCTAGTGTGGTGGCTCGTCTCATGGGATTAAATTCAATGCCAACTTCTAGTAGCTTGGAACCTTCTTCAACTCCTTTCTTCGACGCCCAATCTTTGCGTAGTTCACATCACCAAAGAGAAAACATTGAATTTGAGCGAGAAAACCATATGTATTATTCTGGTGGCCTTGACGGCCAGTCAAGGGGCTCATACAATTCAAAGCCTCGGAAACCACCTAGTTGGCCTATTGAGAAATTCCAATCTGAATTTTTGCCGCCAAGATCAGCCAAGTCAATTCCGATCACTCAACATAAGTTGATGTCTCCTATCAAAAGTTCGGGTATGTTTTTTACGGGGATGGCTCATATAATGGAAGCAGCTGCTAAAATTATCGAGTCGGGATCTCAAACTATAGGAAAGAACAAAATGACTTTGGCTGGATCCTCGTCGTCTTCACTGCCTATAAAAGTTAAAGATTTGGAAGAAAAAGTTAGAGCAGCTACTCCAAAAAGGCCTGAAATTGGAAATTCTTTTGCCCCATTCAGAGTGAGTGAGAAAGTGGGAACTCGCGCAATGCATGAAAATATAAGTTCTGTGCAGTCATCAGTGTCTTTCAGAGTTCGAGAAAAAGTTGATGTATTGCAAGAGAGGGCCGGCACTGGGTATTCTTCAGTATCTTCTAGAACGAAAGTTCGAGATATATCCGATGCCATCCAGGAAAGGACTAGTGCTGCTCATGCGTCTTCATCTTTTAGAATGAGAGGTAAAGAGAGAGTGGATGTTACCAATGAACATCTTGAAATGGAATGCAGTTCAGGATCTTTCAAAGCACGAGATAAAGAGAGGCCAGACCCTCCCACAAAACTATCCGGACCTGTACAAGCTTCTGAAAGGCCATTTGAATTGAGTGCAGCTAAGTATTTGAAGGGACAGTCGATGAACAAAAGCTGGAATGCCTCAAAGGATGCGTTGTCGTTCAGTGTAACTTCTGATGCTGAAGCTACTCTCACTTCAAATTCAAATAAAGCAAAATCTGTTTCACTTGCTATCCAAGCGAAGGTCAATGTTCAGAAAAGGGAAGGCATGAAACTCAATTCATCGAGGCAGGAGCAATATCCTGAGGCCAAGAGCCAACTTAATTATACCGTCAAGAATATCCACAAAAGATCTTCAAAGCAAAATTCTTCCAGTGTACTCAGACCGAACTATCAGCGACAAAATAATGCAACAGATAAAGAAATATTATCAAAACCATCCATTTCTATCTCGAGAAGTAAAAAGGCTTCGACTGAGGATTCTTCTTCTACCCGACAAAGGTTGTCAGGGAAATCGAGGGGAAGTTCTAGAACAAGAAAATTAAACACGGAGGCTACAGATTGTGAAAGTGATCAAGTCAAATCATCAAAAAATCTTCCCAGGAAAAAGCGAAACATAGATGGTGGAATTCTGTTCGAGGGGGATCAGACTGCAAATAATGGGATGAATAAATCACTGAAGTCTGAAGCCAATGTGGATCGATACGCATGGATAGAGGATAGCAGGAAAAAAGGCATGGATGTTGTTTCGTTTACTTTCACTTCTCCGATGACAAAACCTACATCTGGATTTAATTCCTCTAGTCAGATGGCTCAGATAAAAGATGATTTATTCCAAAACAATCAGCGCAAAAAACTTGGTAATGGTTCAGAACACGGGATAAATGTGATTGGAAGTGATGCGTTAAGTCTTCTCTTGGAGGAAAAGCTAAGAGAACTGACCACAGCTATTAGACCTTCCAGCTCCGAAGACTTAAAATTGGGTTCAGTGACAAAGCTTGCGCCAAACATTCAAAGTCAAAATGCAGGTAGCACGGCGTCGTCATCAAATGAGAACCCTGGTCAGTATATAAAAAGATTTTGTAGTCGAACTGATTCAAGTTTCCAGATTGATCCGCTTAAGGTTTGTCCTTTTCATTAATTTGTTCTGTAAGTATAAACTTTTGTTCAGGTGACGGATTTGACGAGTCAATTTTTTAGGGAGTGGATGAGATGGACATGGACATGGAAACTTTCAGCAGCAACCTTGCTGAAGCTAAGAACTTGCACAACTCTCATTTTCCTAGTCCAGTGTCAATTCTCGAAGGTTCTTTCTCGATGGAAAGCTGCAATTCTTCCCGTACAGTTGATAGTGTTTTTGAAGGTAAAGTTTAAAAACATAAATAATTTGACAAGTCTCTTGGCTATTAACTTCGAAACAACTTTTTAACGAGATAAACTTGTATTTTCAGATAGCATGCCATGTTCCTCTGTACAAGCATGTGAAGTTATTGGATTAGTCCCTTCAAAGAGATTTCATCACATAGAAGCCGATTTGTCAGATTCTGCGTCCTCCATAACTCCTAATATTGTAACAAATACGGCACCATCGGCGTCAAAGTGGGAACAAAATTACGTCAAGGACATACTGAGCAACATAGGTATAATGTTTGAAAACTTCTCACTTGGCAAAACGTCTGGCATCTTAAACCCTCAAGTATTCGAAGAGTTGGAAACTTTCAAAGGATGGAAAATAAATGATAATAACTCATCAAAGCTTGAAAGGAAACTTTACTTCGATTGTGTAAGTGAAAATCTCGACTTGAGATGCAAGCGGTACATTGGCGGGGGATGTGAAGCTTGGTGTAAAGGTATGACAACAGTAGTTAAACAAAACGAAAGGCTTGCAGAAGAAGTATGCAAAGAAATTTCAGGTTTAGCGGGTTTGTCCGATTGCATGGTGGATGAGCTTGTAGACAAGGATATGAGCAGTCAATATGGTAAATGGCTCAACTTTGAGGCAGAAGAATTTTCACTAGGAGTTGAAATGGAAGTTCAGATTCTCAATTCTTTGGTTGATGAAATTGTTGCTGACTTCTTGTTGGTTTAGTGAGTGTAGCAAACATTTTTGTATCTATTTATGGTTGCATATTCAAGATTATGTGCATTTTTAGTCAACTGTTGACAAAATAAATACGTATACATAGTTAATTAATTAGACGTTTAAATATAAAAAATAAGAATTATCGAAAATTAACAGTTATTGATATCAACCGTTATCTAATCAAAATCAACAATTTAGCCTTACAAAATATACATGTATAATTAGCGAACAAAGATGACGAAAATACCCTTGGGCTTTACAAAATCTGAGAAGAGCCGCGAAGGCAGTAAAGAAGCTGTCCAGAGAACTCTAGAGAGAACAAGAAGCCGCAGTAGATCGGAATCCGGCGTCGGAACGCGAAGATGAGTACCATGAAGTTCTGCCGCGAATGGTATGCGCCACGCCTTTCATTGAATTTCGTGGATAATTTTTTTGATGCGTTTGGATTTTTTGCAGCAACAATATTTTGTATCCGAAGGAGGATAAGGAGCACAAGATACTATTGTACGGATGTCGTAATTGCGATCACCAGGTACGAATCTCTATCGATTCGAGTTATGGAGTTTCTCAATTTTGGTGATTTAGAGTTTTGAAGTGGTGGATTAATGGTTTTAGAATGGTGGAATTAGGGTTTTGAGTTCTGTTGGTGACTGAACTATTAAAAATTTAAATTATTTCTGCTCTAGTTCACTAGTTTTTGTACACACTTCGTGTTTTGCGGCTAGTTTTATTTGCAACTCCATTTACTGAGAAATTTTTCAGCTTATGATACTTGAGTGTATTGTGCTGCAATCTTTAGGCCATTTTTGGTTAATGGAAATTTGAGGGAAAATGGGTATGTATGTTAGGTTGTCAATGGAATTCACAAAAAAGAAACCTAATGATTTTTTACACCAAATTATCAAGGAAATGTTTTTTCTTTCTTTTCCATTCAATTTTCTTTCCTACATAGTTTGCTTGATCCAAAACGAGGTTTAGTTTATTGAATTATCAAGCTTTCTTTTGTTCATTTTTGTTTACTTAGTGTGTTGAGATGTTTTGACTTTACTCTTGTCTATGCATTATGCTTAGATATTTGTGAATTTTTTAAAATTGCATTTTGATGTTATGTACTTATTGTTGGAGATATTTTACCTAGTAAGATTCTCGTAGCTGCCTACTGATATGATGAGTCATTAATTAGCATTTTAAGCCATTTCCAAGACTGAACTCATTTGACCAGAATACAAGGTTGCTCGAGTCCATTGTAACTGAAATACACTAGTGAGGAAGGAGTAGTAGAAAAGCATTCGTAGAAGTTGAATTGCTATGCATATTTGACAATTTTATTAAGTTTGTTGAGCATTATATACAAATAATCTCTTTGCTAAACTCCACAATGAGGCACTAGCAACAACCATACTTAGTATATTGTGTTCTTTAACCTTGTGCAGGAGGTAGCTTCGGATAACTGTGTGTACAGAAATCAGATACACCACTCTGAACGAGATCAGACCCAAATTTTGCAGGATGTAGCTTCAGATCCTACTCTTCCTCGTACTAAAGCTGTACGTTGTGCAAAATGCAACCATGGAGAAGCTGTCTTTTTTCAGGTGAACTTTATTCCCATTTTGCCACTTCAGTTGTATCAAATATCTTGAAGCAACTTTGCATAAGCCACTTGTATTCTTAACTCAGTGCAGTCGATCTCAATAATATTCCTCTGCATCTACAGGCAACTGCTAGAGGCGAGGAGGGTATGACACTGTTCTTTGTTTGCTGCAACCCAAATTGTGGTCACAGGTGGAGGGACTAAGTGTCACGAACAGCGTTTGCTATGCTAGGACATTCGTTATGCATGTCAAAAACTCTAGAGATGTATTATGTTGTATCTGATCTTTTGGAACTTCATATCAGCTGGATAAACTGATTTTATGTGTATGCCTTTATATAATGTCAGTTAGAAAATTTGACATCACTTACCTTTTTCTTGTCCGTTTAACTCGATGAATGTTAGCACAGAAGCTTACAGCTTTTTTCCCACTGAAGTAACTTCCAGTAGCTGAAGCTCAGCTTCTGTTTAGGACACTAGTTATATCCATTAACCAAATAGGTTGCTACTCTGCTGAATTCTACATAAGTAACAGCTGGTATACCATGTGGAGCAAGGCGGCCTTCATTTACCCAAGACTCAAACTGTTTACATTTCCTAAGATGACAAAGTCCAAGCAATTCCCAGCATTTCCAAATCAAATCATCAATCCCTATTGCATACTTGACTTCAAACCCTCTAAAGAGCCGCCTCTAAATAGTTTATCACATGTAGTTAATCCCTTCACGTAATGACATTTAGGCCGCCCTTGACTCCAAAAATCAACATTAAACAATTTCCAGTAGCCACATTTTAATACCCTAATTATTCATAATCAACCATTTGTGATTATCATTACCACTAATCTAGATTATAATGCTAACCTCATGGATGACACTTTTCTTGGCTGCTCCCCAACATATCCTTGACTTGCTTACTCAGTCTTTTAAAATGAACACTTATCCACTTAACTTGTCAAACTTAGCCCCTATGGCTGCTGCATTTTTCTTCTAAAATAGCTTCTAGTTGGTATCAGTTAGATATCTTGTGTTGATTTTCATACCCATTTTAATGATGGATACATTTAAGACCATGGCATTTTGCGAGTTAATGTCCATTCACCATTTGCTATATAAGCTATAAAGAGTTATCTTGATATGTATATAGAAACAAATGACTTCTACTAATATTATCTCCGCAAAAATTCGAACCTCTGTAATGGGTTACTTCATGCTCTTAGGCCTGCTTCTGGCTTGTCTCGGGTTCTCCGGTTCGTCTCATTCCCTTTAGATTAGTATTTTTGCAGGGTGCAGTGATAAGAACTTTTGAAAAGTCATTGAAAACTGTGGTTTTGTTGCAAGAGTTGATATTTTGATGTGTTTGCAGGAGTGCAGTCAGCCGGAGTGTGCTATGGGATGATGGGAACAATCTACCATCGGCGAGGGATGTCATATCACTGTACAAGTCACATAACATAGGACGTATGCGTCTATACGATCCTAACCAAGCGGCCCTTCAAGCCTTAAGAGACTCCAACATTGAGGTTATGGTGGGTGTTCCCAATAGTGATCTCCAATACCTCTCAAACCCATCAAATGCTCGAACATGGGTTCAGAACAATATAAGAAACTACTGGCCTAGTGTCAGATTTCGCTACATTTCTGTTGGGAATGAAGTCAGTCCTATAAATGGAGATACAGCCAGGTTTGCACAATTTGTTCTACCAGCCATTTGGAATGTGCAAAATGCAATAGTCTCGTTTGGCCTCGGACAGATCAAAGTCTCCACGGCTATCGACATGACCCTTATTGGAACCTCCTACCCACCTTCTCAAGGCTCATTTAGAGGAGATGTGCAGTCTTACCTTGTCCCAATCATAAACTACATGGTCCAAACAAGGACACCACTTTTTGCAAACATCTACACTTATTTCAGCTACTCAGGAAATCCTAAAGACATATCCTTACAATACGCGCTTTTCACGTCCCCGGGCGTGGTAGCTTGGGACAACGGGCGTGGATACCAAAACCTCTTCGACGCAATGCTAGACGCGTTATACTCAGCAATGGAGAGGGTTGGTGCAGGATCAGTTGAAGTGGTATCTGAAACAGGATGGCCATCAGCTGGAGGATTCGGACACATCAATGGACAATGCAAGAACTTATTACACAAATGTGATCAAACATGTCAGAAGTGGAACACCCAAAAGACCTAACAAGGCTATTGAGACATACTTGTTTGCAATGTTTGATGAGAATAATAAGTGGCCGGAGCTAGAGAAACACTTTGGTGTGTTTTATCCGAATAAGCAGCTGAAGTATCCATTGAACTTTAATGGACTGACCATATCTGATGGTGTTTCGGACGAGTTCAACTCGACAATGGCGCTAAAGAGTGACATGTAAATGTATAAGGAAGCTCAGTATGAGTAAGATACTAAGATGCTTTTGATTTCAATAAGTGAAATGCATGATGTTGTTGTTTCCTTCAAAAATTATGGTTTTAATTAAAAAGTGTGGCTGCTGGGATTCGAGCCCAGGTCTCCACGGCCACAACGTGGAATTCTTACCACTAAACTACAGCCACTTCGGTGCTGAATTATGATGTTTGTTTATATAAATTATCAAACTGAAAGCAACTAGGACGATGTCACAAAACAGTGGCGTGAAGTTTGAACAAAACAAAAGGAAATTAAACGACAAATATTTGTGACATCATTGAAGTCATGAAAGATAAACTATTGAAATGGAACAAAATGATTAATACTCCCTCCGTCTCATTATTAATGTCCTATTTCCTTTTTGGGTGTCCCAAAATTATCTTTCCATTTCTAAATCTTACCATAAAGGAACATGTCTTCTTTATTTTTCCACCACATATTTCTCATATCTCTTCTTTTTTCACCACTTATTATATATCAAATCACTTTTTTTCTCTTTCCTTACCACACAACTATCTTTTTTAATTATTTTGTCTTTCATTCCTTAAAAACCATGAAAAGAACCAAATGAGACATAAATTATGGGACGGAGGGAGTAATATTATTGTGTTGGATATCGATGGCATTCATTAAACATATGGTAAACAACAAATACATCCATCGCGAAAACCAAGCTGGCATTTGGCTTGAACTATTTGATGGAATTTCTTCAAACACAAGCTTCTACAAGCGACTTGATTGCAATTTGGCAACCTGAGTAGAATCTCCCTGCATAGAGGATGTGGATCTTGTCGACTAACCTCTGATAACATCACATTGGCTGACGATCATTCAGGACATAAAATAATTCAGTCTTACGTTCAAATTATTAAATGATATACGAACTACGTAAATAGAAGAGTTATTTACCTAGTAAGAAAATATGAACCATTGCTACAAAATGATGGAATATGGATGAGTTCCACATGATTCTTGAGTTTGATCAAATGTGTTTGTATTGTCTCAATGTTTGATAATGATTTAACATGTAGTTTTTCAAGTGGCTTAAATATGAATCATAGCTTATAAATAATTAGTCACATTTAACATATTATGTCTATTCATTATGGAATATATCTTTCCGCAATAATTTATGCATTTTTGGCCAACCAAATTAAAAAGAAGGTGAGCTTTTTTAGTATTTGCATTTACTTTTTGTTTGAATTTGTTTAATATTTCTCTGCGTGTAAAGGCTGACAAAAATAATATTTCTTCTGGATTAAGTTTTAAATTTAGCAGACTAAAAATAATAAAAGTAGTAAATTTAATTGTCACACGTCCTGAATTCCAGTTTGACTAATTAGAATTTAATAATTTCCCATATTGTAAAAGTAAGTTTTATTTGAATTTTTGTACACAAATAATTAAAGTTGGAGCAAAAGGCAGCCATTATTCAATTAAAGTAAATGGATGGATCCTGATCCCTTATATGGATTTCAAAATTTACTCATAAAATGACGTAATTTTGGTCTGAATTATATCAAAATGACGCTTTTTTTACTAAAACCTAAATTTAAAATTGTTGAACCCTTTATAAAACTACGTAGTTTTGATCTCATTAACTCAAAACAAAGTCATTTAACTTTTGGCTGTAAAGTGTTGTACGCTGCACTGGATCTCAATTCAAATAGATGATATGGGATTGGATCATGTGAGAACACAAAATAAAGTTTGAACAAATCTCATCCATTATTAACAAAGGATGAGCTTAGTTCCAATTCATGTGTCGTGGATTTCGATACCTGCTTGAATGGCCAAGTTGTATTCTTAACCCAATTGAATCCAAGATGAGATGACCAACCACTGATTGTAAATCTATGATTATTTGTTAGAAAATTATGTATAAATGTGTGTAGAAAATTGTGTATTCCCTTATTTTATGAGCTAATCAAATGATTAATGGTGATGTAAATTAATGTTGAATTGATAGCACTTAATTTTATTCGTTGATTTGATTAATATAACGGTTGAGATTAAATTGATTTGTAATTAAAATTAAAATGACTTTGCAAAAAACACGGAGCGATTGGTAATTGATGATCTCAATATCAGTGATTGGATTGATAGACATTAACAGTTGAAATATTAGCCTCCGTCTCACATTATTTCATTGATCCTTCTCGAATCTTTTCTTAAATTAATAATAGCATTAACAATACTCCACATGGGAATAATAAATTTTTGATCAAAACACCAATAATCCAATCATATGTGTTACTTGTTGGTCCATATCCAACCACATATCCAAACACAATTTATGAGGAGCAAGAAAACAAATCAGTACAAAAAACAAAAGCCATCTGCACATTCACATAACTTACCCCTTAAGATATGGTGAACTACAAAAAGACAGAACACAACTTGAAGCTTTGTACTCTCTCTGTTCCGGTGAGTTTGTCCAAAAGCACCATTTGCACGTAAATTAAGATAGAAAGAAGGTATAAAATGTGTGGTTGAGAATAATGAATAGTAAGTAAATGAGTGAAAAAGTAGAATGTGTGGTGGAGAATAAAGGAAAGTGGACAAATATTAAGGGACGGTAAAAAAGAAAAGTGGACAAATTTAGTGAGACAGAGGGAGTATATCTTTATTTAACTTAGATTCTTCGGCCGCTTCCGACAAATATGAACTTTTATTGTACTTGCTAATCTAGTATCTTAAAAAACATCGTGGAGAATCCATATCCTCAGATTTTTTGTATTTTTTATTTGACAAGTGTTACAGATTTGACACATGTAATGATTTTTGCCATACAATTTGGAGAGCACCACACGACAAAATGAAGTAGTTTTGGAGAAAAAGTAGGTTTAATTTGAAGAAGTTAATGTGTTAAATAATTGACCCACATGCATTGCAATTATTTTGAATAATCGACGTCAATTTTTGATATCGGTTGCAATGAGAACAGATTGTCTAAGATTTCACGCATGAGATTCTTATTTTTCATTGGTAGCACAAGTCATAGTGGGCACCTTCAGTCAATCATTGACATTTAAGTGCGCATGTCTCTCCACTCTACTTTACACGATCATTCCAAGAACACTGACGCGAACACCGACGCCTCTTGCAAGATGCACACAACCTCCTCGCACGGGCGAAAGGAAATAAACACCTCATCGCATGAGCGAGAGAAAAGAAAGACCTCACACAAGGGGAGGAAAGAACCACAAACCTCCAACATGGGAGGAGCATCTCTCACAAAATGTGAGAAATAATGCGTCCATAATAATTCGAATCTGAACGCTTTTGGTTGCTTGATCAAGAGAATAATCAAGAGTTTTGCAGTTAATTATTAATTTAACTAAATTAAATAAAATGATTTTTTTTCACAATAATTTATGATTATTTTATGGAATTGAAGCCTGTCAATATTCATTAAAATATCAAACATTAAAATTAATCGACGTCATAAGCACGAAATCCGGATGCACGTGGCATTCATAAATTAAAATATCAAACGTATTCAAAACAAATTCATATTAATTAATGACTAATTTCAACCGTACAAATAAATAAAAATTTAATTAGATCAATCAAATTCATTAAAATGAAGATTGTGATTACTGTTATACATAATATTTTTGTCTAATGTGATTCTTATCCAAAATTATATATAAATGATAGTTACGATCCCTAATTTTTTAAAATAAATTTAATTTAATTCTAAATTATGATTAGCTTATCTAACATCACTTAATCTCTATCCAATCAAAACCTCAGCCGACAGAATCAAAATCTAGTCCCAACCAAAACCATGTGCGCTTAGGTATGCGCCAATTTTTTTTAATCAAAAAATAATTGAACCACACAAAGACCCTGCCAGCAATATATATATTAATTAATAGATTCAAACCGGACAGTAAAAAAGAATCAAATTGCGGAAATATATCCGATGCTGAATACTCCCTCCGTCCTCATTTATATTGAACATTTGGTGTTGTGCACGTAGATTAAGAAAATATAAAAGAAGAAAGAGAATAGTTGTGAAAGATAAATTAGATAAAAAATAATTTGATTGATAATAAATGATGAAAGAAGTTATAAATAGTGTAATAAATGAAAAAAGAGAATGTCCACTTATGAAATAGTTCAATATATTTTGGGACGTCTAAAAAAGAAACGTTCACTATAATAGAGGACGGAAGGAGTAATATTCATCCAAAATTATGTAGAATTATAGAAATATAGTGAGATGTAAATCGGATCATTTTGACAGTTTTAAGAATAAAACTAAATAATCATTTTAACAAAAATTGTAATTTTGTCTCACTTTGATAATCTTACAACAAAAAATTGTATTGCTCGGGATTTGAACACAAAAAACATTTAATTGATTATTTCTTGTAACATTGTTTGCTGGTGGGCCCCAAAACCCTAATTCAATAAATATCTCAAATCCTTCCCTCTGTATGTCTCCAAATCCGAAACAATAAAAAAATTAACCAAAAATCAAAGCTGAAAACAGAGGATGGCGATTTCCCTCCGCCTCTTCGATCATCAATAAGTAACCGCCGTACGCCCATCTGGGGTTGATTCAAAAATGAAGGCTGAGGAGCTGTTGAGGAGGATAAGCGAGATGGAAGCCGATCACGCAAGGCTGAAGCTTGAAATGGCAACTTTGATGACCATCAACGAGGAAGAGGATGGAAATTGGAAACCGCCACAAGGCGGTGGAAGAAGTAGCTTTATGCCGGAAGTTCCGACTTTTACCAACGAACAGTATATGAATATTCTGGAGTCGTTGGGACAGTCTGTTCACATCATGGATTGTAATTATCGTATCATTTACTGGTCAGTTCGTCCCCCTTATTTGTTCTGTTTTTTGTAGACTATACATTAATTTCTGACTGTACGAGATCTGAATCCGTTAATTATTTGAGTAAAGATTTGTGTTTGTTTATTGCTGCGAAAATTACTTTTGATGTAAAATGTTGTTATATTTGAAGATGTAAATTTTAGTGTACCATCGTGAATTCGTATGAATATCTGTGCATTATAGTTTATCGATGTAAAAGATAAAGATGAGAGTATGAATTATAAAGTTACGGTTTCAATAGATGCAAAAAGGTACAGAAAGTAAAACTACTTAAGAAATGAAGGTAATAATGAGTCGAGGTTTAGTTATACAATGCTTCTATCATTTTATCTGATTTTCAGGTCACACATTGAGTTGCAGGAATAGATCTGCGCAGAGGATGTATGGTCATACAAAGGAAGAGGCACTTGGTAAAAGTGTCGTTGAGTTTATAGTTGACGTAGATGAGTTCTTTTTCGCCACGGCCATTATTGACAAAGTGTATACTGGAGAGTCTTGGACAGGACAATTCCCTTTGATTAACAAGAAAGGGGAGAAGTTTTTAGTTGTGGCGACCAACTCGCCTTTATATGATGATCATGGTACTTTGGTGGGGCAAATATCTGTTACATGCGATGCTGAACCTTTTCATGATGTGTTGTTGGCTGTACCTTTGGGAGCTGATCGGTCAGAAGAAGAATTTCGATTTGGCAAGCTTAGAGTAATTGATGAATGCAAAGCCTGTCCTGGTCCCCAGCAACCTTTAAAAGCTGCTATCACGTCCATATTGAATTTGGTTACTCTCAACTGTATTAAGGTTATGTTTAGAGTTCTTTACAAAGAGATTTATGGTCTTATGATATTCTTTTGACATTCTCTCGCAGGCCTCGAAAGTGAGAAACAAAGTTTTGTCAAGGCGGAAGATTGGAAAAGATGGTTACCAGGCCGGTAGAATAAATTTCGATCGCAATATCCTTGGCAAGCAGCTTTTCATCAACAAAGAAGACAATGATATTAGCATACCTGGAGGAAGTACTTATCCCTTGCAACCAGGGGTCTGTTCCGAAATTGAAATACTAGACAAACCCCTTGGCAGATTTTTTAGAGTCGCAACTCATGGTGGCGAAGGTACATTTCCTGCTTCGAATTATGGTGCCACAGTGGCACAGAAGTGGATGGGTAAGACGAAGAGGTTCTCTCATAGGAATGAAAAAAAGTTGGGTGGATCTGAGTGTGGTACAAATACCCATCATTTTGAGCCACCTTGGTTACATTGTGATCAATCAAAGCATGATAATGGTCAACAGAGCCCTGAAAACAAGAAAGAAACCCAAGTCGAGGAAAAGCGAGATACATTAGAAACTTCAGTCATTGGAGAGATTATTGATACTAGTAACTTGGAACATGATATTTTGTGGAAAGACTTGGTCATTGGGGAACATATCGGGAAGGTATTGTCATCTGACCCACTACTTGTAGTCAATCGTGTGATTTTTTCATAAATTTAGTTCGTGTCTATGCTATGCTGCTTTAAAATTTCGGTTGTTTAATTCTCTACCTTTGACTATGCGGCTGTTCTAGGTTCTTGTGGAACTGTCTACTCTGCCAAGTGGAATGAATCGGTAAGATATTTGGTCATCTTATCCGTTTTAACATTAAGAGGTCTGTAAAATCAGTTACAATGAGCAGCTTCAGATAAATCTAAATTCCCGAACGGGATACACACTTTGATAAATAATTGCAGGAAGTCGCTGTTAAAGTATTCACCAAGCTAGATTATGCTGATGATCTCGTATTGTCTTTCCAGCAAGAGGTAAGCATAAATGAATGCTTCGATGGATTAATATCTTCTTGATTAGTCCGAATTTTCAGTTTCTTCCAGGTTCTTGGTTCCTTTGGTAGTACAGTTTGATTCTTGGAGGTATTTTATATTCCATCTTATTGTCCTTTTTTGAATTGCGAAGATATCCTTAATGAAGAGGCTGCGACATCCAAATGTTCTACTATACATGGGAGCAGTCACTTCAGGTCAAAGTCTGTGCATTGTGACGGAATATTTACCTCGGTACACTGGTTATACCACATAGATTTATCATCAGGTTTCATTTTCATTGACGATATTTAAGAAAACTAACTGTTTTTGATTGTCAGAGGGAGTCTGTTTCAATTGATACAAAAGAGTGGATCCATGCTTGACTGGAGAAGGCGTATCAATATAGCTTTGGACATCGTAAGCTCCATTTTAGTTTGCTGGACTAGTATGCCTCTTGGGTCCACTTACATTGCAAGCTTTTATATTATTGATAAAGAAACACGTCAACTGAATGAATACGGTAAGTTTTGTAGGCGAGAGGGATGAATTACCTCCATTGTTGTCACCCACCAGTAATACATCGTGACTTGAAGTCTTCAAATCTTCTAGTTGACAGGAACTGGACTGTGAAGGTCTGCTGTTTTTATTTACTTTCATGAGTTGTAAATTTACACATTTGCTATCTCCAAATTCCGATAAATGCTTGACAACTTTTATGTTACTGGCCTTGTTCTCCTTAGGTTGGTGACTTTGGTTTATCTCGACTGAAGCTTGAAACTTATTTCAAAACAAAGTCAGGGAAAGGAACGGTATGTGTCCCAACATATTCAAGATATCGTTGGTTTCTTTATTATTTGATTTTGTTTTCCTGTTGTGCAGCCCCAGTGGATGGCTCCAGAAGTCATTCGCAATGAGCCTTCCAATGAGAAGTACGCGCTCATTTCTATGGTTTTTGTAGACAAATCATATATATTATAACATACCCTAAGGACTAAATTATTTTGCCTTGTTGATTTTAGGTCTGATGTTTATAGCTATGGGGTAATTTTATGGGAGCTGGCAACCAACAAAGTTCCTTGGGCAAATCTCAACCCAATGCAGGTCTGTTAGTCGATTGAAAAGTAACATTAACGGATATAAGTATTAAAAGTTCTGCTACACATGATGCAACATATAAAAAGAGTTGTTTTCAGGTAATTGCCGCAGTTGGGTTCATGAACCGACAACTAGAAATTCCAAAAGATGTAGATCCAGAATGGGCATCAATGATTGAATGCTGCTGGAACAGGTCCATTTGCAATCTCAAATTTCCTTATATCTATTTCGAAGTAGACTCTATGCATTTAATCATGTATACTCACTCGTGCAGTGCAGCTATACAATATTTACCATCACTAATTGTGCAATCCTTCATCTCTCTTTTTGAAAACAGTGATCTGAAGAGCCGTCCGACATTCCAGGAACTCATGGAGAGGTTGAAAGTTCTGCAGAAAAAATGCTCCCCAAAAGTCCATCGAACACGATCTGCTCCGGAAAAATCTGATCACATAGTTATTGATGCCAGTTAAAGACACATAAAACTGGTATCTGTATACCAGAGTTATGCACTACATTAATAAGTTAACAGGTTACTCTCCCATTCGACCAGGTTTAGTTTTTGAGATCAAAAGGCCATTCCATAGAAGTTGATATGCTTCTTACTGGTATTGAAAGTCGAAACTGTTGCTGATCATGTAGATATATTGAACATTGTTACAAATGATATATTATAATTTTAATTTTGTCATAATTTATTGAATAATTTAACGAAGTAGTGTTAATTTGAATATAGATAAATAAAGTTGGTAACATGTTTTTTTGGGACTTGTATCTCATGATGCATACAACAATTTAAACGGCGTAGTTTTAAAATTTTAATTTTAATGAACGCTTTGTAAAACGACGTAATTTTGATTTAGGAATTAAAACTATATGGTTTTGAGTTTGACTGCAATATGCTATTGGCAGAATAAGATCCTAATCGGTTTTTTGAAGTAATTTACTTTCATAGCATAGTTTAGTCACACTTTCTTAATTCACAAAAAGTCCACATCAAATTAGTCATACAAATTAGAGATTTTTAGTACTTAGTCATGAGATGATTTTTTGGTATGACTTTCAAATTTGAGACTATTTGATAGTACTTTACCCAAGATAAGTTATTTAATCTATAAATTATATTTTTTGAAACCATTCTTCAAAATGTGTATTGAATAAAAAATGAATCACGATAAAACACATTAAATATAAATATAAAATTTTGTAAAATTATAATTTATACCTTTATACGAAAAACAAGCCACATGTAAAATGTGGTAGTTAATGTGTTTAAGAAATATTTAAATATACATAAATATTTGTTGTTACTATTCTGTGTCTTTTTCATTCACAAATGTGCAATTTAAATTTTCAGATTTTTTATTCATTGTAATTTTGATATTGCTAAGTATATCAAATTTCTATTTGATAAATGCACAACCTAATATTTTCGTATTTGGAGATTCTTATCTTAGTGCGGGAGGTAAATATAAAGTTCAAGCCGGATCTAAACCATATGGGATTGATTTTGGAAAGCCAACGGGAAGGTTTACAAATAATAGAACAATTGTTGACATTTTAGGTAATCATTTTTCACAAGTACTTTTAATTGTCATACATATTTTTAGTAAGAACTGCTATATAAATAAGAATATGTCATAAATCCAGGTCAACTACTTGGTCGCCACGAGCCTCACGAGTTCGTTCCGCCATACTTGAGTGAAAAAACAGATAACATTTTGTATAAATATGGTGCCAATTACGCATCAGCAGGCGCTGGAATTATCCATGAATTCATGAAAGATTACGTATGATTTCATTTAAAAAAATAAAATTCTCTTATAATAAATTAATGTCAGCATAATGAATTTCCAATTGCTTCTAATTGCATGAGTTGATTTTCTTACATATTTTTATAGGTCAAGGGTATCAACTTGGGGTACCAAATAGAAAATTTTGCCAAATCAAGGAAATGCATATCTGAACAGATAACTCAATGTTTAGCTACAAATTTGGTTACACAATGCCCTTTTTATGATTAGTGTTGGGACTAGGGATATGTACTTACACTCTGTGTTACAACCAAGATATATGAGAAATAAACTAAATGAACTCCCTCCGGACAAATTCATTGAAATCTTGATGAATCATTTTAGAAGACAAATACAGGTAAGTAGTTAAACCTAATTACTCTCACTCTAATATTTTTATGTTTACATTTTCAAAATCCTGACAAAATCTTAAAATTATTATTCGTAGAAACTTTATGAATTGGGTGCAAGAAAATTTATTATCCAAAATATTCCGCCAATCGGATGTTTGCCCTACGTAATACACGAAAAACATATTAAGGATGAAGGTCGATGTCATGAGTATGGCAATGTAATAGCTCGAACTTTCAACAGAGTATTAGAAAGTTTTGTATCAAATCTTAATACAGAATTCAGAGGAGCTATCTTCGTTTATGCAAATGTATACAACATTGTCACAGATATCATCAAAAATCACAAATCATATGGTAAAGTATTATTAATCAATATTAACAGTCAGTCTTGCCTACCTTTTTTACACAATTGTAAGATTTTTAAAATTTGTATTTAATATTTTTCTTTTGTTTTAATAGGTTTTGAACGTACACATATTCAATGTTGTCGCATGCGGAAACCAGTTGTATGCAAGTGTAATTTCTTATCACACGTTTGTAAAGACAGGACTAAATATGTTTTTTGGGATAACATGCATTATACAGATGCTGCCAATATGATTATCGCCAAACGAATTGTTGATGGAGAGGCACCTGATGTATCTCCTATGAATGTTCGAGAACTTCTGCAACGAAAAACATTTTAAACGTATATTTTAAAATTGTAAGTGTAAACATGTGTTTTTATTCCTTTTTGTCGGATAATAAAATGTCAGAACAGTGATATAAAGAACCAAAGCCAAACGATTTAATCTCACAGACTCACATTTTGAATATACAATCACTAGTGCTTTGATCTCTAAAATTTCAAATTTCAAAGCCCTTAAATTTTAGTATCAAAGATATTTGGGTATGAGCCTAAAATATCGATCTTGTCTTGGCGATATTTATCAAAAAGTTATCGGACAATTCTACAAGTTTGCCAAAAAAATGTAGGATAAATTAGTCATTTTCGTCGTTTGGTCCATACTGAAAGTAATTATGGTAATTAAATTGAACTGTTGGATTTACGGAGGGTTGAATTTGACTGTTTTTTAAGTTTAAATCTCGGGGATTATAGTCCAACGATGGAGATTGTGTCTCACTGTTTTTCACAAATACTTATATTGTCCTTGAACTTTCCCTATTGTAATCATACAATAAAAATTTAATAAAATTAATTTTTTCTTAATTTATTGAATAAATTAACGTAGTTCTAATTTGAACATAAATCAACAGTAGGGGACATATATTTTCGAAATAATTGACTTTCAGAATAGTTTAGTAACACTTTCTTAATTCCCAAAAAGTTGACATCAAAACGTGAAAATAAATTTTTATAGTTAAAATCAATTGTTTTAAATGCAAAAGTTGAAGCCAACCACACAACCTTAACGCATATTAAAATACAAACACATTTTTTACAATTAACGCGCGCTTTAATTACTTTTTTTATTGATGTAATTAGAGTAATAATTGGATTCAGATTTGGATTAGATTAAGACATTAATTAATAGACTTCCAGATGAGTTACACGTTAATATCATTTTATTTTATATGTAACTGAACATTTATAAACACAATTATTATTGAATAAATTGTTGTAGTTTTTTGATAGAAATAAAATATAAATTATGATTAGTGTTCGTCCTGAGATGTTTTTTGATGTTTTGTATGAATCGAAGACTATTACATAGGTATTTGTTTCTCTAAGATATATTTGAAAATCATTTAGTGTTGAAATAATATTTTAAATATTTACTCGATGTACGAAAAATGAGCCACGTGTAGAATGTGTTAGTTGATGTGTCTAAGAAATCTTTAAATACAGATTAAAGTTGTTAGTTACTATTCTGTAACTTTTTTCATTCATTCATCAGAATGAACAATTTTCGATCTTCATATACTTTAGTCATTTAGTTTTGATGTTGCTAAGTATTTCAAATTTCCATTTGATAAATGCTGAACCTCCTAATATTTTTGTTTTTGGAGACTCATATTTTGATGCAGGCAATAATAACAAATTGATATTTGCTATGAAAGCCAATTACAAACCATATGGGATTGATTTTGGAGAGCCAAACGGAAGATTCACAAATAATAGAACAATTATTGACATTTTAGGTAATCCATTTCTTTCACAATATTTTAATATTCGATTTTTTATTAGTAAGAATTGTTACACAAATTAAAAAAATCATAAATTCAGGTCAACAACTTGGTCTCCGCGAATTCATTTCACCATACACAAATATAACTATAGATGAGAATTGGCATCCTAAAAGTGTCAATTACGCATCAGGAGGTTCTGGAATTATACATGAACTCGTAAAGGATTACGTAAGATTTTGTTATTGAAAAATAAAATGTTATTGTGATAAATTAGTTTCAATTGCTTGTTTAATTATATATAATTGTATACTTAATAATCCTCATAAAATTTGGATAGATAAAATGTGTCAACATGGACTCCCAAATCGAAAACTTTGCGAAAACAAGGAAATATATAATAAGAAATATGGACATGCCCAACGCTAAATTTTTATCAACAACGCCATGTTTGTAATAAGCACTGGGACGATTGATATGTATTTAAATTCTCTATTACCAAAAAAACATAGAAGAAATAAACATCATTATCTCCCTGTGGAACAATTTGTCGAAACTGCAATTAAACGTTTCGAAAGCCAATTTGAGGTAAGTAATTTAGATTAAATCTCTCTAATATTTTTTATAATTATATTTCAAAATCTTGATAATTTCTTTTCATTTTTATTAGTAGAAACTTTATGATCTGGATGCAAGAAAATTTCTTATCCTAAATATTCCGCCTTTAGGATGTTTACCAGGTGTAATAGACGACCAAAATATTAAGGAGAAAGGTCAATGTTATGAGCATGGAAATGAAATAGCTCGACTCTTTAATCATCGCTTGAAATTGCTTGTATATAAGCTTCGTAGTGAATACAGAGAAGCTGTCATCGTTTATGCAGATATTTTCAACATTGTCACAGACATTATCAAACACTATGGTAAAGTATACGTTAAGAAATGCTTTCTTGATTCATTTGAATTAAATTCACTTGTAGTGTCTAATCTTTTATTACACAATGTGAGATTCTTATCGTATGCATTTTTTCGTAGGATTTAAGAATACAAATATTCAGTGTTGTCGCATGTGGAAACCATTTACAAACAAGTGCAGTTCTTTATCGCATGTTTGTAAAGACCGAACGAAATATATTTTTGGGATGGAATGCATTATACAGATACCACCAATATGATCATAGCCGAACGACTTCTCTACGGATCAAATGCTTCTGATATATTTCATATGAATGCCCTAAGGCTCTCAAATATACGATATCCGGTTTAAAATAGCACCCACAACTTAATCATATATATATTAAAAGGGAAGTATGATTGGACACGTGTCGTCGTGTGAGCGATTTGGCCTATGTGTCATTTTTTTAGAATTTTGAATTCTTTTTTCTTTTTTCTGATTGGCTTGAATATTTTTTGAATAAAAATTATCTAATTTTTTAAAATTGGTTGCCTAAATTTAAATTTTAAATTTGGCTGCACACAAATTTAAAATTGGAATGATATAATCATGAGATTCAATATATCCTCATACGCAAATATGGAAATAAATTTAAATCATCATATTAATATTAAAAGGGATGTATGATTGGACACGTGTCGTCGTGTGAGCAATTTGGCCTATGTGTCATTTTTTTGAATTAGATTTTTTTTCCTTTTTTCTGATTGCTGGCTTTTTTGAATAATAATATTTTTAAAATATGGAGGACTGAACTACAATTAATTATAAATATTTTATACTTAATTATACCGCACATAAAAGTGATGAAGAATCTTTCCTAATTGCTTTGTACATTTATGAAAGGTTTTCCTAATCAATATTTCTTTACACTCAAATAAAACTGAATATATCCAATTTAAATTACTTAAAATTACTCAAAATATAACTTCACCCCGCATAAGGTGCGGGTAAATACCTAGTTTATCGTATTTTGAAGTTCTTATTGCTATTGAATAAAAGATTCGAAAGTATTTTCTAATTTCTTTATCCACAAACGAAATCTGTCGAAAAAGAGAATAAGACTTCGATCAACTAATTGATTAAAAATTGTTGACAACAAGATCATTTTAATTATTACTACAAGAAACACTTGTTTCAAAGTTTCATTGATTTACATAAGTATTAGGTTGGATGGTGTCCAATATTTTACCCTAATTAACAATCCAATAAAACTGCATCTTACCTCAAACAGCACAATGATGATTCAAGAGTAGATGATAAAAAATAATCAACTAATTAATAATTTACACATTGTGCATATTTTTATTATATGAAAACGAAAATGAATTTAATATTGTAATTATTATTCAAAAACCCTAGTAAAAATATACATGAAAAATAAATCTTTGGGAAATCTGCAAGACAAAATCACAATTAGGCTATTAATTAAATTTGTAAGATTCATGGTTTTGGATTTGATGTTGTTACTTATATTTATTCGACTAGGGTTAAGTTCTAGAGAGACAATAATTTTATGTAAGACCGAAGGACATAATCTTAGTCGTAGATCTTATCAAATCAACGGTTGAGATTAAAGTTAATTTGTAATTAAATTTGGCGGTTATTTTGCAAAAAACACGGGCGGTTGGTGATTGACGGTTATTAATATCAACCGTTGGATTAATAAAAATCAACGGATGAGATCAAGTCCTTCCGTCCTACTAAAATATATGTGTCCTCCTAGTTACCTTTCCTATTCGACTAAATTATAAACTTCCAATCACAATGAAAACGTGGATATTAAACTGATCATTCGTTGAATAAATTAAACGTTCTTTATTCACAAAATATCGCCACAAAACGTGCAAGTCGAATTTTGTAGTTTTATTCACTTGTTTAAAATGTGAAAGTTGAACTCAACCACAAAACCTTAAGACATTCTAAATACAAACATAATTATTTGCATGTTAACGCATACTAATAAATAGTACTTTATTCGAGGTAAGTAAAGTTATATTCATTTTACACTAGCGAGACTGTTCAAAGACATGTTTAGAATTGTTAAAAATGTTTATTAAAATGATTTATGAAGCACTGAAACGACACATTTAAATATTAATATGATTTTTATAATAATTTATAACATTTATTGGCTATACGAAAAAAACGAGCCATATGTATAATGTGCTAGATGATGCGTCTAATAATTCTTTAAATAACTATTAAACGAGCCATAATGTGCCAAATGCATTGTCAAGTTATGAATTAGTTGTTTGTTAATAATCATATGCTTTGATCATTCTCTGAAATTTGAATAGATTTTGTTTCTTCATTTTGTATTTTTGTAAAACGAGAGTTAACGAACTTGTCCGTCATTCCAACTCCTACTACAAATAGGGCATTAGTTCTGATTATTCTCTGAAATATGACGTTATATATTCTCATTGAACATTTCCATATTGTACTAATACAATGAAAATATGATAAAATTAAATTTGTCTTAATTTAATGAATAAAGTAACGAAGTAGTTCTAATTTCAACATAAATCAACATGGTATGTGACATTTTTTTGATATAATTTGACTTTCAGAATAGTTTAGTAACACTTTCTTAATTCCCAAAAAGTTGACATCACAACGGGCAAATAAAATTTTATAGTTAAATTCAATTGTTTTGTAAAAAGCCAACCGCAAAACCTTAACGCATATTAAAACACAAACACATTTTTTACGATTAATGCGCATTTTATATTAGTTACAATGGGTACAAATCAGCTTCCAATAAGAGAGGAACTAGCATCTCAATGTGAAAAATGATACATCCATGGTGATTCGAATTCGAAAGCTTTTGATTTGCTCTACCAAGAACATGGCCAGAAGACGACTCTCCTTCAGCTTTTGTAATTAGAATAATCGATGGATTCAGATTTGAATTAGATTAACACATTAATTCTCGACACGTTAATAGACTACCAGATGAGTTACACGTTAATATCATTTTATTTTATTTCTATATGTAACTAAACAATTAAATTATAATTAAATAGATTGTTGTAGTTTTTTGATAGAAATAAAATACAAATTATGATTAATGCTTGGTCATGAGAAGTATTTTGGATGTGTTTTATGAATTGATGAGTATGTATTACATAGATGTTTTTTTCTCTTAGATTTATTTGAAATAATATTTAAAATATTTATTCGATATACAAAAAATGAGCCACATTTAGAACGTGTTTGTTGATATGTTTGAGAAATTTTTAAATATAGATTAAAGTTGTTAGTTACTATTTTGTAACTTTTTTCATCCATTCATCAGAATGTGCAATTTTCGATCTCCATATACGTTTGTCATTGTAGTTTTGATACTAATACACACTTCAAATTTCTATTTGATAAATGCTGTACCTCCTAATATTTTTATTTTTGGAGACTCATATTTTGATGTAGGCAATAATAATAAATTGACAAGAGGTATGAAAGCCAATTACAAACCATATGGGATTGATTTTGGAGAGCCAAATGGAAGATTTACAAATAATAGAACAATTGTTGACATTTTAGGTAATTCATTTCTTTCACAATATTTTAAATTCGATTTTTTATTAGTAAAGTTGTTACACAAATTATAAAAATCATAAATTCAGGTCAACAACTTGGTCACCGTGAATTCATTTCGCCATACACGAATATAACTATAGATGAGAATTGGCATCCTAAAAGTGTCAATTACGCATCAGGAGGTTCTGGAATTATCCATGAACTCATAATTGATTACGTAAGATTTTGTTATTGAAAAATAAAATATTATTGTGATAAATTAGTTTCAATTGCTTGTTTAATTATATATAATTGTATACTTATAATAATCCTCATGAAATTTGGATAGATAAAATGTGTCAACATGGACTCCCAAATCGAAAACTTTGCGAAAACAAGGGAATATAATAAGAAATATGGACATGCCTAACGCTAAATTTTTATCAACAACGCCATGTTTGTAATAAGCACTGGAACCATCGATATGTATTTAACTTTTCTGTTACCAAAAAAACATAGAAGATATAAACAGCATTATCTCCCTGTGGAACTATTTGTAGAAACTGCAATTAAACGTTTCAGAAGCCAATTTGAGGTAAATAATTTAGATTAAATCTCTCTAATATTTTTTATAATTATATTTCAAAATCTTGATAATTTTTTATTTTTATTCATAGAAACTTTATGATCTGGATGCAAGAAAATTTCTTATCCTAAATATTCCGCCATTAGGATGTTTACCAGGTGTAATACACGACAATAATATTAAGAAGAAAGGTCATTGTTATGAGCATGGAAATGAAATAGCTCGAGTTTTTAATAATCACTTGAAATGGCTTGTATATAAGCTTCGTAATGAATACAAAGAAGCTGTCATCGTTTATGCAGATATTTTCAACATTGTCACAGACATTATTAAACATTATGGTAAAAGTACAGATTAATTTCTTGATTTATTTGGATTAAATTCACTTGTAGTGTCTAAGCGAGATTCTTATCGTATGCATTTTTTTGTAGGATTTGAGAATACAAATATTCAATGTTGTCGCATGTGGAAACCATTTACAAACAGGTGCAGCTCTTTATCGCATGTTTGTAAAGATCGAACAAAATATGTTTTTTGGGATGCAATGCATTATACAGATACCACCAATATGATCATAGCTGAACGACTTCTCTATGGATCAAATGCTTCTGATATATTTCATATGAATGCCCTAAGGCTCTCAAATTACAATATCCGATTTAAAATAGCACCCACACTTTATTTATCGTATTGATTTCCATACATGTATTTTGAAGTACTATTGAATAAAAGATTCGAAAGTATTTTTCTAATTTGTTTATCCAGAGAATAAGACTTCGATCAACTAAATGATTTCAAATTGTTCACAACAAGATCATTTTAATTATTACTACAAGAAACACTTGTTTCAAAGTTTCATTGATTTACGTTAG
Organism: Sedum album; assembly: GCA_006409495.1. Classification (NCBI taxonomy): domain Eukaryota; kingdom Viridiplantae; phylum Streptophyta; class Magnoliopsida; order Saxifragales; family Crassulaceae; genus Sedum; species Sedum album. Next base: position 103,886 of record QZGG01000057.1, on the reverse strand, counting down.
GATGAGGTGAGATGGTGTCCAATATTTTACCCTAATTAACAATCCGACAAAAAATGCATCTCAACTCAACATCACAATGATGATTCAACAGTAGATTTAAAAAATTAATCAACCAATTAATAATTTACATGTTGTGCATATTTAAATCATGAAAATGACATTAATATTGTAATTATTATTTAAAAATCCTAATACAAATATTCATGAAAAATAACTCTTTGCGATGCATGAATTTTGGGAAATCTGCAAGACAAAATCACAATTAGGCTATTAATTAAAGGGTTTTTTATCCAAAACCACCCTTATAATAGGGTGTTTTTCCAGCAACCACCCTTATAATACCTATTTACCAAAACACACCCTTATAAAATTTTCCGTTAGGGTTTAACCACCCAACAACAGTTCCGTTAACTATTCCGTTAGATTTTGATTTTTTATATTTTTTCATTTTTTAATAATAAAAAAAATAAAAAATAAAAAATAAAAAATAAAAAAAAAATAAAAAATAAAAAATAAAAAATAAAAAATAAAAAATAAAAAATAAAAAATAAAAAATAAAAAATAAAAAATAAAAAATAAAAAAAATAAAAAACCAAATCTAACGGAATGAGATTTAAACATTTAAAAAATTAGGAAAATTTATGTAAGATGACCTCAACATTTGATTTATAATAATCAAATGAATGAGATTTAAAGTAAAAACCCAACACTTCGAACCATCACGTATTTTTTGTAAATTCAAGCACCAAATGTTGAGGTCATCTTACATAAATTTTTCTAAGATGTTAATACATCTAAAATTTGAAACTATAAATAAAATATTTCTTATAAAAACCGAATGGTTGAGATAGAAAATTCAAACTAAGATTAATTTGTAATTTCAACTAATTTCTAATGAAAAACCCTATATTTTAAGTAATTTCCTAATCAAAAATACATTTAACTCACCCTTTTTAAATTTTGTTAAAATAATTTTTTTAATTCTCTTGATTTTTCTGATTTTTCTAAATATTTTTTTTATTTTTTTTATTTTTTTTAATTAGTAAAAAATGAAAAAAATATAAAAACTCAAAATATAACGGAATAGTTAACAGAACTACTGTTGGGTGGTTAAACCCTAACGGAAAATTTTATAAGGGTGTGTTTTGATAAATAGGCATTATAAGGGTGGTTGCTGGAAAAACGCCTTATTATAAGGGTGGTTTTGGATAAAAAACCCTTAATTAAATTTGTGAAGTCCATGGTTTTGGATTTGATGTTGCTACTTAAATTTATTCGGCTAAATTATTAACTTACAATCTTATTAAAGCTGATTTATTAATAAAGATTTGATAATATTTAACTCTCATATATTTAAAAAAATAATGAAAACGTGGTCTGATTTAGTTGAAAAACCAAACTTTCTTTATTCACAAAATATCGACACAAAACGTGCAGGTCGAATTTTGTAGTAAAATTGACTTGTTTAAACGTGAAATTTGAACTCAACCACAAAACATTAAGACATTCAAAATAGAAACATAATTATTTACACTGGTGAGACTGCTCTAAAACATGTTTAAAATTGTTAAAAATGTTTATTAAAATGATTTATGAAGCACTGCAACGACACATTTAAAAAATAATATGATTTATATAATAATTTATAACATTTATTGGCTATACAATAAACGAGCCATATTTATAATGTGCATGATAATGTATTTAATAAATGTTCAAATACCTATTGAAGCAGTTAGTTATTATTCTGTAACTTTGCATTTTCAGAATGTGCAATCTTCGATCTTCATGTATGCTGATCATTGTAATTTTGACACTGATAAGGATTTCAAATGTTAATTTAATATATGCGGATCCTGCTATTTTTGTATTTGGAGACTCTCATCTTGATGCGGGCAATAATAATAATTTGGATTGGGGGTTGAAAGCAAATTTTAAACCCTATGGAATTGATTTTGGAAGGCCAAGTGGAAGATTTACAAATGGTAAAACCATTGTAGACATTTTAGGTAATCCATCTATTTAAAACTATTTTTAATTACATATATTTTACTAGTGGAAATGAGTATAATAAAATTTGGAAGTGTTGAAAATGTAGGAGAGGAAATTGGCATTAATAGGTTTATTCGCCCATATATGGCTCGAAATACTCATGAAAGTGTTGTTATAAACGGTGTTAATTACGCATCAGCAGGCGGTGTGATCTTTGATAAATTTGCAGAAAAAGATGTAAGATATCATTTAAAAATTAAAATTCTATCATTTTTAATTACATTGTCAAGTTATGAATTTCTTGTTTGTTAATATTCATATAATTTGATCATGCTTTGATTATTCTCTGAAATTTGAATAGATTACGAGTATCAACATGGATAACCAAATCGAAAATTTTGCAAAAACAAGACAGTTCTTTGTAGGAGCGATAAACGAAGGTGTAGGTAAAAAATTAATCAGAACTAATGCCCTATTTGTAGTAGGAGTTGGAATGACAGACATGTTCGTTAACTCTCGTTATGCAAAAAAATATAAAATTAAGAAACGTAATTATCATATGGATTTTGAAGTGTATGTAGCCACCTTGATTAAAAACCTCGAAAGACAATTACAGGTAAGTAATTTAGCTTAACTTTCTTTAATGTTTTTTTGTTTACATTTTTGAATCTTGACAATATCTCATAATTGATATTTATAGAGACTTTATAGATTGGATGCAAGAAAATTTGTCATTGAAAATCTTCCACCATTTGGATGTTTGCCATATGTAAAATATGAAAATAATATTAAGGAGGAAGCTCAATGTCATGAGTATGGAAATGAAGTAACAAGAATTTTCAATAGTCAATTGGAAACACTTGTATCTAAGCTTCAGAGAGAACTTGAAGGATCTGTTTTCGTATATGCTAATGTTTCACACATTGTCACAGACATCATCAAAAATTACAAATCATATGGTAAAATATCTTCTCCTAACAAGAAAGTTGCCAACCTTTACTATGTGAACGTGCAATTTTTTATATGTAAAGTTTATTTTTATTTTTTATTTAATAGGATTTAGGAATACAAGCAGTCAATGTTGTCGCACGTGGAAATCATTAACTTATAAGTGCACCTCTTTATCTCATGTCTGTAAAGATAGGACTGAATATGTATTCTGGGATGACATACATATGACAGAGGCAGCCAATATGATTATAGCCAAGCGTATTGTTGAAGGAGAGACTCCTGATGTATCTCCCATGAATGTTCGAGAACTTTTGAACCAAAAAACATTTTAAACATTACACATATCTCTAGTTGTCATATAAATGTTTAAACATGTATTTTGAAGCTATGAGTGATATTGAATAAAACATTGAAAACGGGTGTTTCTACTCATTTTGTCTGTAAATAAAGTATCAGAAAGAAGATGAGACTTTGATCATCCAAATGATATAATGTCACAGACACATATAGACACGTGATAATAATTCTAGTATACAAGATTTACCACAACTAGTTGTGTAATCCTTCTTCTCTTTTGAAATTAGTGATTAATTAGGCTTTTAAATTTAGGATTTTTGTACACAATTAACCCATCATTTTTAATGTGGGATAACATTCATTAATTATCAGTATTCAAATCATAATTAATTTGACTCAAATGTGAACATAGTTAATTTCAGAATAGTTTCGTAACACGTGCTTAATGAATTGAAGACTATTTAAATATAGTGCTTTCCCAAAAAAGTAAATAAGATTTATTGTCACACATTTAAAGATAAATAAGATTTTTGTGATGTTTATAATATTTACTCGTCATGCGAAAGACGAGCCATGTGTAAAATGTGCTAGCTTATGCGTTTAAGAAATCTTTATATACACATGAAAATTATTTGTTACTATTAATCTATAACATTTTTCTACCATTAATCAGAATGTGTAATTTGCCATCTTCTTATATGTTAGCCATTGTAGTTTTGATACTACTGAGTATTTCAAATATTTATATGATAAATGCTGAATATCCTAATTTGTTTATATTTGGAGATTCTTATGTTACTGCGGGCGGTAATTATAAAACCAGAGCAAACAAGAAACCCTACGGGATTGATTTTGGAAAGCCAACCGGAAGATTCACGAATAACAGAACAATTGTTGACATTTTAGGTAATTCCTTTTTTCACAATATTTTTTAACTTTGAGATATTTAATATTAAGAACTGATTGAAAATAAGAAATGTCATGAAAAAACTAGGTCAGCAATTTGGTCTTCGTGAGTTCATTCCTCCATACCTTAGTCAAAATGCAAATGAGAATTTTTATCGATATGGTGCTAATTACGCAACAGGAGGCGCTGGAATTATCGATGAGTTAACGAAAGATTTCGTAAGATTTAATTCTGAGAACTGAAACGTTCATGTTATAAAATAGTTAAAGATTTGAAATTTTGAATTACAAATTTGATTATGATATAAGTGTTGAATATTCTTGTAAAATTTGGACAGATGAAAAGAAAGGATATCAACATCAAATATCAAGTCGAAAACTTTGCCAAAACAAGAAGATACATGGTTGTAAATATGCCTGAAGACAACGCTGCTACAAAATTTGTCAACAATGCTTTATTTATACTAAGCTTTGGAACTTTGGATATGTACTTAAATTCTCTATTACCAACAAACTATAAAAGTAAGAAACATCATCATCTCCCTCTTGAACAATTCGTAGACACCTTGATTAAACATTACAGAGGACATTTAGTGGTAAGTAATTAATAAGTAAGCTCAATAAATTACCCTCTCTCTAATATTATATTTTAGAATTTTGACTAATTTTTATAATTTTTATTCATAGAAACTTTATGAATTGGATGCAAGAAAATTTATTATCCTAAACATTCCGCCATTAGGATGTTTGCCATCAATATTACATGTATATCATATTAAAGAGGAAGGCCAATGTTTGGAGTATGGCAATAAAGTAGCTCAAGTTTTCAACACAAAATTGGAAACAATGGTGTCTGAGCTTCGTGTAAAACTCAGAGAATCTGTCATAGTTTATGCAAATGTTTCCAACATTGTTACAGACATCATTCAAAATTACAAATCACATGGTAATGTATAAATTGATAATTACTTTTTTGATTCATTTTATTATTGTTTCTATTTATATTTTTTAATTTTCTTTTAACAGGATTTGAGAACAGGAATGTTAACTGTTGTACTTGGAAGAGAGTTTTTACGTTCGAATGGAACACTTTATCCAGCATATGTAAAGACAGAAGTAAATTCGTCTTCTGGGATGTTATGTCTTTTACAGACGCTACAAATATGATCATTGCGAAACGCATTATGGATGGAGAAGCTCCCGATGTATCTCCTATGAATGCTCGAAGACTCTTACATTTACCAGTATAAAATAACACTTATCGAGTAAATTTTATCGACAATTATCAAAATTGTGAGTGATATCAAATAAAGGATTGAAAATTATGTTTTGGCTCCATTCATCCACAAACAAAGTGTCAGAAAAGAGAATAAGAACTTTGATAAAAACGTTTCAAATTGGTTGACTAAATCAGAACTGATCTCAATTAATAAAAAAATTCGGATTTTGATTTGATTTTATGTTCGAATTAACGATTTAATAATGGATTTTGAGCTTCATTATTTATGTATGTGTGTATTTTGATCTTCTCAAGCTTTGAAAGATGGTGACCTTTATGTGCTAATCATGCATGTATTTTAATGTTCACCAGTCAACGATTAACTTAATGATAAAATATAAAGGGAACAGAAATATAATGTCTGGATTTTGATAAAATTGGACTGAAAATTGGTAAAATTAAAAAACTCGAATGTGTAATTTTGTTAAAATTATCTTATTAAACGGGCGATTGCTGCAAAAATTCCTTATTGAATTTGCTTCTAACAACGCATTCTTGAATTACTCGAAAATTTTTGGACAATTTGCAAATATCAACATGATATTATTCCAGTTTGATTACGTTTCAAATACAAGTGAATCCATAATATCACAATGAGATCAAATGAAATTATCAAATAATACAGGCCAATCTGCAAAAAAAGAAATGCTAAAAGGCAATAGGAACATGTTCACTCTGATAAGATCAAGAAAGCAGCTTGTATGTGCTTCTATTTAGCAGGGAAGTCATGAGGAACTAACAACAAAGGGTTTGCTTTGAAGTACATCAATTTTTAAGGTACTTGAATTGTGCATTCATTTTCGTTTACAGTTTTGAGCTTGTTCTAATGTCTAAAAATCGTATCAACTTGATCTTATCAGCTTGCCTTTTTGAAGATTATAAACTCATTGACTCATTCTCTGAGTTTGTTATCTTACTCGTAATCTTGTAATCTCATGAGTTTGTTTCGGAAATATTGTTGTAACTCACTGTATAAAGTTCCACTGAATGTTAATGAGAAAGACAACCTTTTCACACAATTATCATCGCTTTACATGGTATCAGATTAGCCTAAATCAATCCTCCGCTATGTCTACTGAAAACAATCAGGCCACTCCTTCCGCTACTCAAATTTTGTTCACTGCTTCTAATGGTGCCGCAGCTAACCTTCAGTTTCCGGCGCTAGCAGTTCGTCTTGATCGCTCTAATTACTCTTTATGGCGTAGTACTATTCACTCGGCTCTCGAGGCTTATGAGCTTGAGGGATTTCTTGTTCCTGGCAGTGCTCCTCTGCCAACCGATTCATCGGGCACAGCACCTAACAACTGTCCCAATCCTGCCTTTACTTCATGGAAACGTAAGGATCGACTAGTTTTGTTATGGTTGCGGTCTACACTTTCTACTCCAATGCTTGGTCATGTTGTTAGAGCTTCCACAACTGCAGAGCTTTGGTCCATGTTGGAACAAATGTTCCAATCCCAAACACGTGCACGACAGATGCATTTAAAACAACAACTCCAATCCCTATCCAAGGGAAGCTTGTCTATCCTAGAATATGTTGAGAAGAAAAGGGCCATTTCTGACTCTCTCGCTGAATGTCTCACATCTGTATCTGATGATGATTTCGTCTCCTTTGTGCTTTTTGGTTTAGGTGCTGAATATAGTGCATTCAAAACAGCACTAAGTATGCGACTAACACCCGTTTCATCAAATGAGTTGCTAGGCCTCCTTCTTCAAGAAGAACAACGCATACTTGACTCATGCATTGACTCCACTCCTCCAGCAGCTCATGTAGCTCATCGAAGAGGCACTGCCGCTAGTCGACATCCTCCGACCGACTCTAACCCATCTGGAGATTGTTCTCGTCCATTGTGTCAAATATGCGAAAAACAGGGGCATGAAGCTCGAAACTGTCACCAGAGGTTAAATTTGTCTGCTTTTCCTCCCACCAATCGCCGAGCGGCTGATATTCTTCGTCAGTCTGCTGGCAAGCAAGTTCATGTCGCACACACCGGCAGCCCATCCGCCATTACCAGCCCATGGATAGTAGATTCGGGAGCGACAAATCATGTCACAGCAGATATGTCCGACCTCAACCTACACTCTGAGTACACAGGAGGTGACAATCTTGTCATTGCAAATGGTCAGTCCCTTCCTATTACGCATACAGGCAATCTTTCTTTATCTGCTAAGCATGTTGCTAAATCTCTAACCCTTAAAGATGTTCTTGTTGTGCCTCAAGTCTCTAAAAATCTTCTTAGTGTTCGTCAATTATGTCTTGATAACAATGTTTTTGTGGAACTACATGCTAATCATTGTTATGTTAAGGACCTTCAGGGCCAGAAAATACTCAAGGGAATCGTTGAGAATGGCTTGTACCGGCTTCCTATTCCATCACCTGAACCTAGAGTCTTTGTTGGTGAACGAGCCTCTATCCCTTGTTGGCATCATCGCTTTGCTCATCCGCATGAATCAATCCTACGTCGCCAATTGGCTGACTTTAATCTACCTGTTTCTTCAAATAAATCATTGCCTTTATGCAGTGCTTGTCAATTAGGCAAGAGTCATAGACATCATTTACCTGCTTGTCATGTTTCTTCTAAAAATCCTTTTGACTTAATTTACTCAGATGTTTGGGGCCCTGCTTCAATCTCTTCTTTAAATGGTAATCGTTATTTTGTCATTTTCGTTGACGACTGCACTAAATTCATTTGGGTTTACTTTTTGGCAGCAAAGTCTCAGGTCTTGTCTGTTTTCCAATCTTTCAAGTCTATGGTTGAGACACAATTTTCCACTAAAATCAAAGCTTTTCAATCAGATTGGGGAGGCGAGTTCCGTAATGTCTCTACTTTCCTAGAAAATTGTGGCATTCTTCATCGAGTTTCTTGCCCTCACACTCCTGAACAAAATGGAGCTTCTGAGAGACGAAACAGGATTATCATTGAAAAAGGTTTGGCTCTCTTAGCACATTCCCACCTCCCTTTATTATTTTGGGAACATGCTTTTCACACAGCTATTTACTTAAATAATAGGACAATAACTCCTATTCTCAAACACAAGTCCCCCTACACTTGCTTATATCAACGCCAACCTGACTATGGTTTTTTAAAATCTTTTGGTTGTTTGTGCTTTCCATATCTTCAGCCTTACAACAGTAACAAATTAGAATTTCCTTCTGTGGCATGTATCTTCTTAGGTTACAGTGCCAAACATAAAGGTTATTTGTGCTATCATGTTCCCACATTTCGAACATACATTGCTCGTCATGTTGTTTTTGATGAATCATCTTTTCCTTTTCCGCAGCACAGCTCTCAGTCAGATCAACTAGATTCACCTATCCATGAGTTATCTCTTTTTCCGCTTCAAGAAGCTGCGTCGACACCATTCTGAATTGCATCTTCTTCAATTCCTTCACATCCGAGTCCCATTCAGTCACCGTCTCCATCTCCTCTCATGCCACCTTCACAGCCGGTGGTGTCTTCTTCCCCACCACCAGTGCCTTCTTTAATCATTCCATATAGTCATGCTCCCTCCTATTTTCGTCCATCCAACACCTTCGACCATCATATGGTCACACGAGCCTCCACCAATTCCCTTAAACCAAAAACTCACACTGCCACCAAACATCCAGTTTCTTTTGATTATACAGACTTTGAACCCAACAATTTTCTACAAGCCAAAAAGAATCCTAAATGGCAACATGCTATGCAGTTAGAGTTTGATGCCTTAATTGCTAATGGGACTTGGGACTTGGTTCCTAGTCCTTCTGTTACTAATGTTATTGGTTGTAAGTGGATTTTTAGGATCAAGAGGAAACCAGATGGTTCTATGACAGGTATAAGGCTCGATTAGTTGCTAAAGGATACAATCAAGAAGAGGGGGTTGATTATTTTGACACTTTTAGCCCAGTCATCAAGCCTACCACAGTTCGGATAATATTGAGCATTGCTATCACTAAGCAGTGGCCTCTCCGACAAGTTGACATTAATAATGCTTTTCTTAATGGTGATTTACAAGAAACTGTTTATATGGAGCAAGCACCGGGGTTTACATCTCCTGACCATCCATCATATGTTTGTCGTCTGAAAAAGGCACTTTACGGTCTCAAGCAAGCTCCACGGGCATGGTTTCAGAAACTCAACCAAGCTTTACTTCGTCATGGATTCCGATTTACAAAGATACGGATTTGTGAAACTTGAATTAATCTACTTGTACACGATACAACGTACGATAGAGTAATGCTCTATATGTTTAAACATGTTTTTAGATCATCAAGTACTTGTTGGATTTTGTACTTAAATTCTCTAACATGTTTAAATTGTGTGTTGAAGTTATGGAGTCGGCCGTAGCGTAGCGAACTGCGTCGTACATAAATATAAATATGATTTTTGTAAAATCGTTAAAATGGTTAAATAACGAACAATCAATCACATGTAAAATGTGAAAGTCGATGTGTTTATAAATCATTTTTCACAGTTTAAGCATTGGATGAACAACCAAAGTTGATGACTTCAAAATTTAACATTAATGTCAAACCAAGTATTGTCTGCACATTAATCCTTTAAACACGTGATTACACGAATAAAATGTTGTAAATACATTTCCTACTTTAATATTTTGGTGATACATTCCACTTTTAATCTTATTTAACATTGTTCTTGTTATCCTTCTATAGAGTTGCATTGTTTGTCACAATGTGCAGCCTTAGATCCTCACACATGTTATTCACTTTGATTTTGATATTATACGAAATTTCAGACATCTATTTGACCAGTGCAGTTCCGGCATTATATGTATTCGGCGATTCTCTACTCGATGCGGGAAATAATAACTATATTAAAACTTTATCGAAAGCCAATAAGAAACCGATGGGGATTGATTTCGGGAAGCCAACTGGACGATACACAAATGGTAAGACGTTAGTTGATATTATAGGTGAGCAAATTGGAGTTAAAGGGTTCATTCCACCATACTTGGCTCCAACCACAAGAGGGAAAGTTGTCCTTAAAGGCGTTAATTATGCGTCAGGGAGTTCTGGAATTCTCAATCAGACTGGAAAGATATTCGTAAGATATCACCTCAAAAAATAAAATACTCGTGCATTACACTTAATATTCAATTGTTTGAAATTATTTCATCAACTATTTACAATATTTGTTGGTTTTCTTGTGATTTTTTTACAGTGGAATAATATATGCATGGATGCACAAATTGATAACTTTGCGAAAACAAGACAAACTATTTTAAGACTGAAAGGGAAAATTGCAGGACAAACATTCCTAAAAAGTAATTCCTTGTTTACAGTAGCAATGGGATCAAATGACATTCTAAATAATTATCTCATACCGTTCGGAACCAAAAGTAAGCAACGCAGTACCCCGCCAAAAATGTTTGTAAACATTTTGATCACAAGGCTCAGAAGACAATTTAGGGTAAATTATTTACCATGTGCCTTTGGTTGTTTCATTTTGAAGCTTGTAATTCCCGAACCTCGATAACATCTCATAATTGTTATTTGCAGAGATTATATAGACTAAATGCAAGGAATTTTATCGTGACGGAACTTTCACCTCTCGGATGCATTCCTTACACGAAATATATAAATCCAGGCAAGGGTGCAGCTCATCAATGTTATCAACTAGCGAATCAGATGGCTCAAATGTACAACACCAGGCTAGAACAACTTATTTCTGAGTTGAAGAAGGAATTCAAAGGATCTGTTTTCATTTATATTCGTATTTACGACATTGTCTCAGACATTGTTAAAAATTACAAATCATATGGTAAGATTATCTTCAGTCAAAACATTTACTTATCGACATTTTTCAGTTGTAGCTGCTAATCATAGATTTCTATTATCTGCTCAACTGTACAGGATTTGAGAAAACAGATGCAGCTTGTTGTCGAACTTTTGGAAGACATGGAACACTACTTGGATGCAACAGTTTTTCCCGAGTATGTCCGGACAGAAGTAAATATGTGTTTTGGGATGCTTTTCATCCAACTGAAGCTACCAATAAAATTATAGCCAATCGTATTCTTGACGGAAAAAGTGATTCTGTAGCACCTATGAATCTTCGACAACTTGTGAATCAACTCCATGCATCTTAGGCATTTATACATCAACTCTTAATTTTCGTACTAAATGTTTTATGTATCTCAGCCTCCCTTCGGACAACATCAAATCCATTTTGTTTTAATTTAGTACAACAAATTATAAAAACAATGTTTTTGAAATGTATGAATAAGACTGTGTCTAAGATACTATTTATGCATGATTTTTGTAATTAAAACGTTCTTATCAATATGGGATAAAACATGAGACACATGGGATAAAACGTTCTTATGAATAAAACGTTCTTATCAAATGATGCCTTAAAAGATCAGCTTTTGTACCACGCTGATAAAGCGAAAAATTTTTAGAAATGCCCTACTTTTTGAATATACTTTCCCAAATGCCCCACTTTTGAAATACGTTTCTCAAATGCCCTACTTTGTAACCAGTTCGGTCTTGACAGGACCGAATTGTCACAAAATCGCAATACCCGGGCCCAACAAAACCGGACTGTTTGAAAATAGACCAATTCGGTTCCAGTAAGACCGAATTCCTTTCGAAAATAATTTAATTGTTCAAACTGTCCTACGTGGTGCTGACTGGGCTGCCCAGTCAGCATTTTTTAAGAGACCGGTTCTGCTAAGACCGGATTGGTAAAAAAGTAAATATTCAGCGCAATAATAGCAACGATCAGAGACAGTGCATGCATGAACGTAAAAAGCAATAATTCTGTGCAAACCGGTTTTGGGAAGACCGAATTTGCTCAGAAATAATTCAATCATCCAGCAATAATTCACGAATGAGACATAAAATTCTGAATCCGGGCTTCATGGAACCGGAGAGCGTGATCAATTCGGTCTTGGTGGAACCGAATTGTGTTAGAAAGTTCCGGTTCTACTGGAACCGGATAGTTTTAGTATAAATTCACTCCGTTTTTCATTTCTACAACACACCAAATTCTCAATTCTCTATCAAGTTCACACGTGGAGTTTACTAGCGAAGTAGTAAGTTTATTTTGAAATTAGTTGTTTAATTATCATTTTGTTTTTTCTGAATTTATTTTAATTACTAATATGTTTGTTTGAATTTTTCCAGAGATATGGCTAATTTTGACTCGGACTCGATGGTTATGACGACTTTGGACACACTTGATATGAGTGTTGTTGATGAATATGATCGGGATGAGATGGAATTTCTCGATGAACTTGACAATGAGGGTGCTGAATTTGTTCCAGAACCTGAACATGTGTTTGACATTCCAGCATTTAGAGATGTTTCGGCATGGGATGCGAATGAACCTGATGATGAGTACTTGGGCACAAACTTTAGACAGTTTGGATCGATTGGGATAGGAGCAATATTTTCAAGAAAAGCTGATGCAATCTATGCTGTGCAGAAGTATTCATTATTACATCGTGTTGAGTACCACACGAAGGAGTCGGACACGCGGTTGTTGGTACTTCACTGTCGACAAGGAGAGGATAGTTGCCCTTGGCGAATTCGAATTATAAAAAGGAAAGACGCATCGTACTGGGAAGTGAGGAAGTATAGAGGTGATCATACATGCAACGCTGACTTCTTACCCAAATCAAATATTCATTTGACCAGACATTTCATTGCGATGGACATTGGAGATGTGATAAGTGAGAGGTTACGATTGTCACCCGGTGAAATTAAAGCAAGAATATTCAAGGATTATGGGTTTGAAATTAGATACCTTATGGCTTGGCAGGCCAGACAACAAGTTGATCTCGGTAGAATGTCAATGACCCATGTGGTATCTCTCTGTAAGATTTTGGACCACACCATTTTCTGCACATCACAAATGTTATACATAATCATTAAAACGTAAAATTAGAATAATAAATACTACATATCATCATAAATCAATGATATAAATAGTAGAATAACTTACGAGTATGACCAACCACCCCTCATGAAAGGATCAATATGTGGAGCTTCCAACTCCTCTATCTCATCCATACCTCTCGGCCTACCAATAGTCAATCTCTCCCAACTCCAAAGCTGTGTAGTAGAATAAGACAGCCTCCCATTTGTTTGTGCCCCCCACACGCTGCGTTGCACAATTGTCTATAAAGGAAAGCAAGCACTGCACTCCCCCATGAATATGAACTCACTGCATCTAGATCCGCCAACAACGGTAAGTAATGCAGTGGTACTTTATCTCCGCCTAAATCGGTCATCAGCGAAGACGCTAACATGCAAAGAATATACGCTCTGGCGTATCGCTGTACAACCTCCTCAGTAGCATCATCTGGTACCACTGTCATATGTTCTAAAAACCACTTACGTCGCGCTAAGGTAGGGGACTTGGGACACTCAGGATAAGCCCCTAACAACTGGATACACACGGCCTCCCAATTATGATCCTCCTTACCGGAAACGACCTCTCCCTCAATTGGCAATCCTGAAAGTAAACCAACGTCTTGGAGAGTGATTGTGCACTCTCCCACTGGTAGGTGGAACGTGTGAGTCTCTTGCCTCCACCGTTCCACCAGTGCTGACAACAATGACCAATCAATTGCAATATTCTGCACCTGACTCCATGTGTAAAAACCAGCTCTAACTACATATGGCACAATCCTGGGATCCATCTGCCACAATCGACGATGCACTAACTTTAATGTTTTGTCCATCTGCAAAATTATATACAATATCCATTAACAAATGTTGGAAAATTAACTATTAAAATATTATGTGAAATTAAATTATTAACTTACCGGATATTTCATCTACCACTTAAACAAACAAATATCACAACATATTAACAAAAACATATTCATTAATAAACCCTAATAAACAAAATTAAAACATATTAACATCAACTTATTCAATTCAACACCTTAAATCAACAAATTACAAACACATCAAAAACAACAATATATCCAACACCAAATAAACAACAATATATCCAACACCAAAAACAACAATAATTTACAACAATTCAATAATCATAAACAATTATAAAATCAACAACCCTAAACCCTAAAATTCAAAACCCTAACATCACAAAAATACAATAACCTTATACCATTAAAAAATCAACAACCCTAAATCATTAAATTCATAATCCTAACATCACACAAATCCAATAACCCTACTAACACTCACAACCTACAACCCTAATTTCACTACTCAATTTCAAAATTAAAACCATAATCTAACCTCAAAATCATTAGCATGCCATCCTGCCATGTCGATTAACCACCAAATCGCTTCGTCGGAGATCGGATTGGTGCAAGAGAGAGGCCGGAATGAAGGAAGAATGAAGCTGCTGCGTCGAGTAATATTTCAGACCTAACCGGTCTTAGCAGAACCGGTCTCTTAAAAAATGCTGACTGGGCAGCCCAGTCAGCACCACGTAGGACAGTTTGAACAATTAAATTATTTCGAAAGGAATTCGGTCTTACTGGAACCGAATTGGTCTATTTCAAACAGTCCGGTTTTGTTGGGCCCGGGTATTGCGATTTTGTGACAATTCGGTCCTGTCAAGACCGAACTGGTTACAAAGTAGGGCATTTGAGAAACGTATTTCAAAAGTGGGGCATTTGGGAAAGTATATTCAAAAAGTAGGGCATTTCTAAAAATTTTTCTGATAAAGCTCATTGTAAAAAGTTGATACCCAGAGGTTGCTCGTGGGATAATTGAAAAACACTGTTAAGCTTGAACGCATTTTATTGACTGTGACAGGACTGAGAGAGACATTAAGTTTTTGTGAGATGAGAGTTGATTTGATTAATCTGAAGGCTGAGATTAATTAGTTTTTAATTAAATTTGGCAGTTAGATTTGTAAAAAATTACGAGCAGTTGAAGATTATCAGTTACTAATATCAACCGTTGAATTAATATTAATCCAACAGTTGAAATGATATATTTCCATCTTATTAAAACTTGTTCATCTAAAACCTTATCCTTTATTGACTAATTAACCAGTGAATTTGATATAAAGCTTTTACAAGATTATTATTTTTATTATGTAGAGGATAAAATGAGCTACATGTAGAATGTGCTTAGTTGATGTAGTTAAGGCATTTATGAAAAACATGCAAGTAGAATTCATAGCTATTGTTTTGTAACTTGTGTTAAATTTGCGTGTTGAAGTTTTTCACCTGTCATTACGATCTGCTAAATACAATTTTGAATTTTTTATTATGTTTATACCATTTTACTGATTATGTGATATGAAAAACTAGTCACATGTAGAATATAATTGTTAATGCGTTTTAAAAATCCTTATAAATATTAAGTTGATTTACTTTTTTACTAGTCTCAGAGCTTGCTTTATTTAACTTCATGTCGTTGAAATGTGCAATCTTCAATTCTCTTGTATATCATTCATTTTATGTTTAACATTATTAAACATTTTAGATATTGGTTTGATGAATGCAGTTCCTGCTATTTTTGTGTTTGGAGATTCCTTGCTTGATGTTGGAAATAATAATTATATTACAACACTGGCAAAGCCAATTATGAACCTTATGGGATCGACTTTGGAGAGCCAACCGGAAGATTCACAAACAATAGAACAATGGTTGACATTTTAGGTATGCATTCTTTCATTATAGTTTCAACCTTCAAACAATTTACATTTTACCATCAAAATTTGGCATAAATCCAGGTCAGATGATCGGTGTCGATGATTTCATCCCACCCTACATGGCTCCAGATACAACAGGGTCTACTGTATTAAAAGGTGTTAATTATGCATCAGGAGCCGCTGGGATTCTCAATAGCACTGGAAAAATAGCGGTAAGATATCACCTAAAATGAAAAGTCTTTTATTACTCATGTGTCAAGTATGAAGTAGATTAGTATTCTAACATATGTGTCGATTACTCTTAAATTGTAAACAGATCAAGAATATAAACATGAATGCCCAGCTTGATCACTTTTGGAACACAAGGGAATCCATAAGATTGATGATTGGAAAATTTGCAGCACAGAAATTGTTAAAAGAGAATGCCTTATTTGTGGTGGCAATTGGATCAAATGATTTTATCCTTAACTATCTTCTTCGAATCATATCCGAACCCAAACAAAGTCATATCTCTCCTAGTGAATTTGTCTACACCTTGATTGAAAGGCTCAGAATACAACTCAAGGTATATACTTTACCTAATGCCTTTTTTGCATTTTCTTTCATCTCAACGACATATTAAAATTATTATCTACAGAAATTATACGTAATGGATGCGCGAAAATTTATCGTATCAAATCTCCCGCCTATCGGATGCACTCCCGCAATGAGAGACATACATAAAACCAACATCCCAGATCACTGTTTTGAACGTGCAAATATGTTGGCTCAAATGTTCAACATTGAGCTCGAACAACTTGTATCAGATCTGAGGAAGGAACTCAAGGGATCTGCTTTTGTATATATTAATATATACCACATTTTCTCAAGCATCCTTCAAGATTACAAGTCTTATGGTAGGAATCTCTTCCCTTGTGAGAAAAAACTTGGACTATTAACTTATATCTTGATTCATAGTCATTAAACTTCAGCTGTAAAGATCAACCTAATGTTTCATAAGTCATTCTTTTGGGCTAATTTTATGTTACTAACTGATTTTCTTTCAACATCAGGATTTGAAAATGAAAATTCAGCATGTTGCCACTTTTGGGGAAAGCATGGGGGATTACTCTCATGTTACCCTTTCTCTCATATATGTCCAGACAGAACGAAGTACGTTTTTTGGGACGGTTTTCATCCGTCTGATGGTGTCAATGTACTCGTAGCCAAACGTGTTCTTGATGGCAAAGCCCCTGATGTTTGGCCTACAAATGTTCGCCAACTCTTGGAGCGTCAAACATTTTGAAAGGATTCATATTCCAAAATTACTATATGTAACTCAATCTTGTGCGTGCTATTGAATAAAGATTCAAAAATTATATCAAAAGTCAAATTGTGTATGTTGACTATCAGTTTTATTGGTACACTTAATTGAGAGGCCATCGATACTCTTGTTTTACATTCGTATGATCACATCTCAATCATTCATCTCTCATTCATTACTTATCAATTTAGTGAAATGTAACAACTATTAACCCAATTGTATTGTGTATTATCCATTTATCCAATTATTGAAGTAGTGGATGAAATATACGATTGAGATGTGACCTTACGAATATAAATTAAGGATAGAAATATAATTGACCACTCCTCACTTAATTGAAACTATAAAGTAATGATAGTAATAGTCTAATCTCAAAAGTAAAGTAATTCAATAAATAAAGTTGAATTCATTTTACATCAAGTGAGTCAGACTTTTGAAATTGGCACGTCAAATGTTGCACTATTTATAATTAAGAGAATGGATCAAATGAAAAGTACTAGATTGGTTATAAAATGCAAACAAATCTAAACCACCCATTAGATTTCAATCAATGGTTATGATTAAAGAATATTAATTAATACAAAAAATTTCAAAAGGGCAATAGTGGAAATAGACGCATAACATATATTTCAAATATTCTCATTAATATCAATCCCTTATTTTAAGGGATTGAAGTAACCGACTTTCAATTTTTTATTCTTCCATTTTTTGAGAGTAAGCCTTTTTTCTTATTGGGTTCTTCTTGTGCCGAGCAGTGTTGGGATTTTCATAGTGTCCGACTACGTCTCTTTTATTTTGTCATGTGTTTATTACGTAAATGGGGGACAAAGCATGTGGATTGTTTATTGGGTTGCTGTGGTGGGTTGGCCTATAACTGATCTAGCTTTTATTCCGACTTTATTGTTTTGTGGAACAAATCATGAATCATAGTGTAGCAATTCACGAATCATATCAACAATTCATGAATCATAGTATAGCAATTCACGAATCATATCAACAATTCATGAATCATAGTGTAGCAATTCATGAATCATAGTATAGCATCCTGATAGGACACGAATCATAGTATAGCAATTCATGAATCATATGAACAATTCATGAATCATAGTATAGCAAATCATGAATCATATGAACAATTCATGAATCATAGTATAGCAAATCATGAATCATATGAACAATTCATGAATCATAATACATCAATTGATGAATCATGTTCCCAAAAGGTATAACATTAAAAGATCAATCATATATAACACCAAAAGACCAATCATATATAACAATAAGGACGATTCACATATAACAACAAAGAATTCATGAATCATGAGTGGCGTTGCAGGTCCTTTTTGCTTCTTCTTCACAACAATTTCCTGAGAAACCTCCGTTACGAATCCTACAACTACCACAACTTCCGACGACGACTTTTTCGGTGTCTTCGGCGGATGACGAACCAACCATCAGCCACGCACACAACCGCCACCATCACCATCATCCGTTAATTAAGGACTTCCTCCTCCGTCGACGCATGTGCTTATGCGTACCGGAAGCCTGGCTGCTTTGGATTGAAGATTTTATCTACTGGTTGATGCAATCGATTAGATCGGTGAGGAAAATTACAGGACGGAGGATTTTAGGGATTTTGATAAAATTAGAAACGAGGATTATACGGGGAGAGTGATTTATGGAAGAAAAAAATCAAAACCGATTGATTTTTAATTTTTTGTGGACTAATCTGCCCTTCCCTAGTTTTTGAAATCAAAATCTCGTATTTAATGTTTCAATTAATTATATTTGCACCCCCAAATTAATAGCCGTCCGATTTGAATATTTAATGGTTGAGATATGTTTGTATTTTATAACCAAAAGGTGCTTTTCACCTGATCCTTACTCAATAATTAAATAATTATCTAGTAACTTTGGTAAATTGAAATATTAGTGTTTTTAATTTTTAATTTCCTTTTTACAAAATTGACAATGAAATTGCAAATTAAATCATTTATACTACACAGTCTTGCAATTTTTTTAGATAATTAGTATATCACATCATTAATTTTCATTTATGTCGTACTAATTGCATCTTTTCCCATACATCATCAAAAATTACAAGTCATATGGTATAATTATTTTCAATGGAAATATGTCCAGACAGAAGTAAGTATGTCTTTTGGGATGCTTTCCATCCAACTGAAGCTACCAATAAAATTATAGCCAATCGAATTCTTGACAGAAAAAGTGATTCTGTAGCACCTAAAATCTTCGACAACTTATGAATCAACTCTTAATTTTCATACTAAATGTTTTTGTATCTCAGCCTCCCTTCGGACAACATCAATTTTTCCATTTTGTTTTGATTTTGTACAACAAATTATAAAACAAATGTTTTGAAATGTATGAATAAGACTGTCTTTAAGATACTATTTAGGGTTTTTTAGCGATAACCACCCGTCTAATACCAGTTTTTGACAAAACCACCCTCTCAAAAAAATTTGACTTAACCACCCACTAATTTAAAAACTTTTAAATTTGACACCCAAGTACTGTTCCGACGACTTATTCCGGTAAAATTCTCATTGACTTTGTTGACTCAAATTTTTTTTGCCGAAAACCACCCCTTCAATACCTAATTTTTGACAAAACCACTCTCTCAAAAAAAAATTGAGTTAACCACCCACTAATTAATCTTAACATAACCCTGTGGAATTTTGAGTCAACAAAGTCAATGAGAATTTTACCGGAATAAGTCGTCGGAACAGTACTTGGGTGTCAAATTTAAAATTTTTTAAATTAATGGGTGGTTAAGTCAAAATTTTTTTTGAGAGGGTGGTTTTGTCAAAAAACTGGTATTGGACGGGTGATTATCGCTAAAAAACCCTACTATTTATCATTTATGTACGATTCAGTGGAGGTTTATCGCCCTTTCATGCAATTACTTATTCTCTTGGAGGTTTGTCGCTCTTTCATGTAGTTACTTATTCTCTTGGAGGTTTGTCTTCCATATTGTTGTCCTTTGCCTTAGAGTTGAATCGAGTCGTTAATTATGGGTAAGGAGGATGTTCTTTATTGTGACCAGATCTTCAAATAATTATAATAGATATCGTGTATGAGATCTCTATAAATTGTACCAAATATAACTGCTATCAGAGAAAAAACATTTTTATCAATATGTGGGATAAAACATGAGACACAAGTAGAATATGATAAATGAGAGGTGGTCTTTTTTGAGATCCTTACTATTGGGTGACCCTGAGAGGCTGAGACTCCATCATGGCCGTTGGTTGGATTTGCTTGTGGGGTCCGGATTGTGCCACGTGGAGACGAGAGAACAAAAGCAGCAATTTCTCTCACCTCCGATTTCGAATTTCTTTCACCTCCACGTGGCACAATCCGAACCCCAAAAGCAAATCCAACCAACGGTCATGATTAGGATCTCAGGGTCTCATCCAATAGTAAAAATCTCAAAAGAATTTTCCTCTGATAAATGATGCCTTAAAAGATTCAATTTTAGTACCACGCGGATGAAGCTCATTGTAAAAATTGATCGCGATAGATGTATGTAGAGGAATCTTGGGCCAAAGCCCAAGTAAACTTCAAGAAAAGAAATTCTCTTTATTTATTCATATTTATTAATAAAATCTATTCATTTTCATAAAATTAGAAATTAGACCTATTAATTTTCGAATTCTGGATTCGTCGCTGCTCATGGGATAATTGAATTTGAAACACACTGTGTTAAGCTCGAAAAGCATTTGATTATTGGTAATGTACGTGATATTTTTATTGACTAAACAGCCAACTAGATATATGTTGTGAATGATTTTAGAAAGCTTTTACAAGATTATTATTTTTAATATTTAGAGGATAAAAATGAGCTACATCTAGAATGTGCTTAGTTGATGTATTTAAGGCATTTCTGAAAAACATGCAAGTAGAATTCATAGTTATTGTTTTGTAATTTTTGTGAAATTTGGGTGTTGAAGTTATTAACCAATCACTAAAATGTGCTAAATACATTTTTGATTTTTTTATTATGTTTATACCATTTTACTGATTATGTGATATAAAAACTAGTCACGTTTAGAATATAATGGTTAATGCGTTTTAAAAATCTTTATAAATATTAAGTTGAATTACCTTTTTACTAATCTTAGCTTGCTTTATACAACTTTCATGTTGGTTAAAATGTGCAATCTTCAATTCTCATGTATATCATTCATTTTAGGTTTAACATTACTAAATATTTTAGATATTGGTTTGATAAATGCAGTTCCTGCTATTTTTGTGTTTGGAGATTCCTTGCTTGATGTTGGAAATAATAATTATATTACAACATTGGCGAAAGCCAATTATAAACCTTATGGGATCGACTTTGGACGGACAACCGGAAGATTCACAAACAATAGAACAATGGTTGACATTTTAGGTAATCACTCTTTCATTATAGTTTCAACCTTCAAACATTTTATATTTTACGGCCAAAATTTGGCATAAATCCAGGTCAGATGATCGGTGTCAAAGGCTTCATCCCGCCCTACTATGGCTCCAAAAACAATAGGGCCTATTGTATTAAAAGGGGTTAATTATGCATCAGGGGCCGCTGGGATTCTCAATAGCACTGGAAAAATAGCTGTAAAATATCAACTAAAACTGAAAAGTCTTTTATTACTCATGTGTCTAGTATGGAGTAAATTAGTACTTCTAATACATGTGTCAATTACTCTAAAATTTTGAACAGATCAAGAATATCAACATGGATGCTCAGCTTGATAACTTTCAGAACACAAGGGAATCCATAAGATCGATGATTGGAAAATTTGCAACACACAAACTGTTAAAAAAGAATGCCTTATTTGTGGTGGCAATTGGATCAAATGATTTTATTCTTAACTATCTTTTTGGAATCATATCCGAACCCAAGCAACGTACCCCTCCTAATGAATTTGTCTACATCTTGATTGAAAGACTCAGAAAACAACTCAAGGTATATACTTTACCTAATGCTTTTTTTGCATTTTCTTTCTAGAAGTTTATTTTCTAGAATCGTGACGACATGTCAAAATTATTATCTACAGAGATTATACGCAATGAATGCACGGAAATTTATCGTACCAAATCTTCCGCCTATCGGATGCACTCCTTCCATGAGAGACGCACATAAAACCAGCAGCCCAGATCACTGTTTTGAACGTGCAAATATGTTGGCTCAAATGTTCAACATGCAGCTCGAAAAACTTGTATCAGAACTGAGGAAGGAACTCAAGGGATCTGCTTTTGTATATGTTAATATATATCACATTTTCTCAAGCATCCTTCAAGATTACAAATCATATGGTAGCGATCAACCTAACATTCCATAAGTCATTCATTTGGATAATTTTATGTTTCCAACTGATTTTTTTTCAACGACAGGATTTGAAAATGAAAACTCAGCATGTTGCCGCTTTTTGGGAAAGCATGGGGGATCTGTCTCATGTTACCCTTTCTCTCGCATATGTCAAGACAGAACTAAATACATTTTTTGGGATGGTTTTCATCCGTCTGATGCTGTCAATGAAATCGTAGCCAAACATGTTCTTGACGGAAAAACCCCTAATGTTTCTCCTACAAATGTTCGCCAACTCTTGGAGCGTCAAACGATCTGGAAATCTTTGAAAGGATTCTTAAAAAAAATCTTTAAAAAATTCTTATTCTAACATTATTATAGGTAACTCAATCTTGTGTGTGCTATTGAATAAAGATTCAAAAATTATATCAAGAGTCAAGTTGTGTTTGTTGACTATCAGTTTCATTGGCAGACTTTTAAGTGAAGCTACAATGATACCAATACTCTAATTTCAAAATTGTTTACGAAATGAAAGTGATTCAATAAATAAAGTTGAAATCATTTACATCAAGTCAGTAATGCTTTCGAAATTGGCTTGTCAAATGTTGCACCATAATTAAATAATTATCTGGGAAATTGAATTTTAAATTTTTTAATTTTTAATCTCCTTTTACAACATTGACGATAAAATTGCAAATTAAATAATTATATTTGAAAGTCTTGCAAAAAAATTAAATAATTTGTATCCAATGTCTTTGTTTTCATTAAGTTATAATAACAAATTATTTTATGTCATTCTTATTACATCTTCCGTTGAAAATTAAAAATCATATGATATAATTATCTTCAATCGAAACATTTACTAATCAATAGATTCTTAATTTACTAAAACTAAAATTCAGTCGAACCTATCAATCACACATTTCTACTATCTACCGCTCATACTATCTGACTAATCAAATCAATAATTAAAATTACACTTTTTCCGAATAGAAACTTATTGTCGCATACGATCCTATCCCATTTTTGTCATTAGTAACTAATTTATATTTTGAGTCAAACCTTTGACCTGTTAAAAAATTACGATGAACGCATAACTTTATGACATTAAAATATTATTTAAAAATATCAAAAAAAATTATTATTAAAAGACCGGCCTCCATTTGCGGGCCCAAGCCCAAATCAAATTCAGCGATCAAGAGTCGTGTGCTTGTATTGCCACGTCATCAGCATCTTTAGCACGCACTTCAAGACGACTATCTAGAAAGCACCTCGAAATTCTAACTACCACCGGAATCGATCGACAAGCGAAGCGAGCATGGAATCCGACTTAATCCAAATCACCCGCGACTCGATCGGAGTCGGCTACGTAACGATCAATCGACCGAAGTCACTAAACTCGTTAACAAAATCGATGATGGAAGAAATGGCGAAAGGTTTCAAGGATTTGGATGCTGATGAATCGGTAAAGGTGATAATTTTATCAGGAAATGGGCGATCTTTTTGCTCTGGAGTTGATTTAACGGCGGCGGAAGATGTGTTTAAAGGAGATGTGAAAGATGAGGAGAAGGATCCGGTGGTTCAGATGGAGAAGTGTAGGAAGCCGATCATTGGTGCGATTAGTGGATTTGCTGTTACGGCTGGGTTTGAGATTGCGCTTGCGTGTGATTTGATTATTGCTGCTAAAGGAGCTAAGTTTATGGATACTCATGCCAGGTTTGGTTTTTCTAGGGTTTGCGTGATTCTAAGTTTTAAACATTGTGGTTGGAAATTGAATTAGGGTTTGATGATTTGGAACTTGAAATTTTGGGTGTTTTTTGTTAAGCATTTAGTGTAAGTAATTGTTGTATGAGAATATTTTTTGAATTTGATAATATTTTGGGGGCCAGTTGATTTAGTATGAAAAATGAAAATATAAGAATTAGGCTTTTGATATATTGGAACACATGCAGTTCAGAATTAGATTTGAAGATGAAGTGCACACATGCATTTTTTTTGCACTTTTGACGTAACTGTTTGCATATTTTGACTTCACTTTGTGCACTTTGATTATTTCACTAAAAGACAAAAAAATTAAAAGGTGATTTTTGGATCACCCTACTCTTTGAAGATGATAGTGAAGTTAGGTGAAGTGGGTTCAATTTAGATGTGTTCAGCTCAGAAGAATGCACGTAAGTCTGAGTTGGATATGGGTGATCTGCAGTTCAATATTGTAGCTTGGTTGATTGGATTCTTCGCTGGAAGTGGTGGTACGGTTAGGATGTATGAAGTTTTTTAATGAAGTAGGTGGGTGTTAAGTGAAGGGAGGGGAACTGTTGGGTGTTTGGATTGGAAGAGGGAAATGATATGTTTGTGATGGATTGAGTTTGATTGAACGTGATGGGTAAATGTTGTTAATGTTATCTATTCGCAGATTTGGGATATTTCCATCGTGGGGGTTGTCGCAGAAATTATCTCGGATAATAGGGCCTAACAAGGCACGTGAAGTTTCCCTGACAGCCTTGCCACTGACGGCTGAAGTGGCTGAAAAGCTCGGCTTTGTAAACCATGTTGTTGAGCCATCCGAGTTGATGAAAAAGGCAAAAGAAGTTGCGCAGGCTATTATGAGTAATAATCAGGACTTGGTTTTGAAGTACAAGGCTGTTATCAATGATGGGTTCAAGTTGGATCTCGGCCATGCTCTGACTCTCGAAAAGGTACCAAAAGGTTCTATAGGCATTGCTTATCAATGATGCCCTTTAATACAAAATGCTACATTTATTAGACGAATTGGGTTCTTCCAATTCGGCAGCTAACACTTTCTGTATTCTTGTAACTTTTAGAAAAGAGGCCACGATTACTACGACAAGATGACCAAGGAGCAATTCAAGAAAATGCAAGAGTTCATAGCTGGCCGTAGTGCCAAAACTCCATCCAAGCTTTAGTTTCCATCCAAGCTTTAGTTCTTTTGTACTGCTTCATGCTCTGACAATAAATATAATTGAAGCCTTGGTTTGCCATACGATAAAGTCTCATTTCATGTTTACATCTCATATGCAGAGTTGTCAATTCTTAAATTACATTCGTAAGGTCACATTTTAATTCATCACTTGGGTGATACGAATTCTTCATATGTATTCAAATATGAAAAGATTTAGTAGTGTGTATAATAAAATGACATAACTTTAATTATATATTTTCCTAAATTGGGTCTCCCAATACTAGTATATATTGGCATTATGATTCCTAATTACTAGGGTTTAGTTTCCTTTTTATAAATAATAAGTTTGTTTGTTGAGTTTTCACTTTTCTTGGGTTGGATATCGCATTTCATAGATCGACAATGGCGTCAGGTTTTTTCATTCTCAACACATCTACGATAAATTTTCAACTTTGATCATCTGGGTGTTCTTAAACGATCTTTGATTTATTAAAGTTTGAACCTTTTTGAAATCGTTTAGGGTTTGTGTCGTGTTTAGACTTCAGTGTTTGTTGTTTATTGATGTCATTCACTGTTTGCTTTTTGTAATCACTCGTTTTGCGTAAGTATAGTATTTACTGATGTGTTTGGATCATAAAGGATGGAACTTGTGTCTATTTCATATTTTCGGATTTTGGTGATGTTTTGTGTGTTTTTGTGTCTCAATGTTTTTGTTATTGGTTGATGAGGTTGAGCTGAAAGTGGCCGCAATTCTGTTAAATCAGAAATTGGGGAAGTGTTTAGAACTGAGTTCTTACAGTTTGAAGTGGTGGATGATAATTTTGAGTTGTGAAATTCGAGTGATATTTGACTGGAGAATTTGTGTGTTTATATTTTTCAGAAATAGAGGAGGCTGGATCAGGTTTCAGGCAGTTTGACGTGATAACGGATTACTCAGATCATCACTATGTCAAGGCTACAGGTA
Source organism: Sedum album (assembly GCA_006409495.1). NCBI lineage: Eukaryota > Viridiplantae > Streptophyta > Magnoliopsida > Saxifragales > Crassulaceae > Sedum > Sedum album. Next base: position 77,365 of record QZGG01000057.1, on the reverse strand, counting down.
CTGAGAAAAAGATGGAGGCTGCAAACTGTTTTTCAAATACGAAAAGCGGAGTTTACAAGAAGATTATGCAAGAATGGAAAATCCTCGAAGAATGCCTCCCAGAAACGATATTTGTGAGAACCTACGAGTCCAGGATTGATCTTCTTCGAGCAGCGATCATTGGGGCTCAGGGAACTCCATATCAGATGGACTGTTTTTCTTCGACATTATGTTCCAGAAGATTATCCCAATAGTCCACCAAAAGTACATTACATTTCTTTTGGACTAATTGTGAATCCTCATTTGTATCATACCGGGAGAGTCTGCTTAAGCTTGTTAAACACTTGGATCGGGCTCAACAAGAGTGAGAAGTGGAATCCTAATAGCTCGTCCATTTTGCAAATCTTGGTTTCGATACAAGCACTAGTACTGAAGAATTACAGCAGGACTTCTGACGAGAGAGCATTTACCTCAACTTGCAAGACAATGATATTTATGCTTAGACACCCGCCACTTCACTTCAACGAGTTTGTAACTGCACATTTTATGCAGCGTGGGTGTAACATCCTGAAAGCCATCAATGCTTACAAACACGGATTTCCTGTAGCCGAATATTTTTATGAATCAGGCGGTAAACAGCAGGGTTCAAGAGTATCTAAGAGCTTTGTCAAGGAATTAGACCAGCTATACAAAATGCTCTATACTGAATTCTTGAGGATCAAAGTGCCAGTGCACGAAGAACTTATACCTTCATCAGAACCAAAACCTGCGGCAAACAGGAAGACTGATTCGTCAGACAACAATCAAAATGGGATAAACTCAGAAATGAACAGAAACAAAAAGAAGACAATCTTTGGCTACTTATTTCGCAAGGTTAAGAAGATTTTCAAGATCAAGGACAAGAAGTCATCTTCCTTCGAAAATTCCTGAACTTCAGTTACAGTTCTGGCTCGCCCGACTCACTGCGTAAGTTTTGCATCTATAAAAGAACATTACAGCAATCCTAGAGTCTAGCGAATATTAGCATTTTTTCATGTTTCTGTGAATAATGGTGCATGTTTAGTAGTTTCAAAGTCTTGATTTTAATTATATAATAAATTGATTAGGCTACCTTGTCCATTGATTAAGATTATGTATTGTGATCACTTTTTGAGCAAGCTGAAATTTATATTGCATTTTTGCTTGAGGATGTTGTCTTGTTTTTGTGTATTAGGTTTGATTTTCACATACCTCATGTTCCATTTATTCCTCATCATTTCATCACCAGTTATGTTTTTGCCACTTTTTTTTGTTTTAACTATTTTTTATTCTATTTTTATAGAAAAAATTATATATATTTATTCGTATAACTTAATGCGATTAGTGATTCCCTAGTACCCTCTAAAATGTCCATTACCTTGTAATACACTCCTCTAATGTCCTCCACTAAACGGCAACTTTCAAAATGCTTTTATATCAGAAAAGCAAACATAATGTGAGGTTTATTCATTCACATTATTCCAATCTCCCATTCCACACAAAAAACTCATCACCAGAAGTTTCATGTCTCATCACCAGTAGTAAAATCATTGCAAGCTTTACAGCTTTTTTCTCTGTTTTGTGATCAAAAATATAATGTTTGTTTTCTACAGTACAACACTTGGTGGATGCAGTAAAATCCATTTCTTTGGTAGTGATAGCTCCTCCTTTTGATATCCACGTCAGATTCACTAAGCTTTATACTTTTCACATATAGTGCTGCAAAAGACTAATGCTGCTGATAGGTAAGTACTGCTCAGAAGCTGTCATAAGATGTGGAATTTGTATTAATAGAACTGCATGGCTAATCTACAACTTTGCGTACAACATTGCTCTCTATCACATGTACTTAAAAAAATTAAAACAGCGCCATTTCACATGTGAAACACAAATGGAAAGAACCAGCTACTAACAAGGCAGCCAGATGAAGCATTACGGGTAATGCATGTGAAGATGGAAGTTCCGTAGTTGCTGGAACCTTTGTAAGTTATCTACCGTTTGACAATTTGATAATCAGGGAAGGATCCGAACTATTAGCTTTTTTAGGTACCCAGTCTTGAGTGGCTGGAGCTCCTTGCTTCTGAACAATACAACATAAGAGAAAAATGAGTACACTACCACTTAATTATGCCTCATTCGGAAAGAAGTCATCTCTGTAAGAAAAAAAGCAGAATGATTCACAAACAAGCCATTATGCTCACACAATAAGGTATGTCAAAATGAGATCATGACCAAATAAATGGTCACTAATTCACTACAGATACACATTTCATATTAGCAATGAAAAACTCATATTTTATATTTAAGCAAATATCCGTGTCATTAAAGGAATGTAGATAAAACACAACAATACAGAGTGCTAAATCATATTTCCTAATTAGTTGCATAAAACACAATAATTAAGGATGCTCCTGCATGTCAAATGTGTCCTAAGAATAATAGGATGGATTAATAAAAATGATACTGAAGGGCTATTGCCTACTTGACAGCTCTGGCCATTTTTTTCCAAATAAAAGGTAGAAAATTCCTCTCAGGTAAGGTCATCCCATAGTATACTCAGAACATAGAAATATTAGGATGCCCGTAAACTAACAAACTTCAAAACACAGGCTACGAAGAGCATACCTGAAGACTGTGCTGGCCAATAGATCCAGATGCCTGACAACACAACCATACGTTTTGTTAACAAACAAAAAATACGCATTTGTAACTGATTGTATCTGGCAAAATAAGTTATTTACCATTGGAGCCAAGGGCTGTTGTGGAGGCTGCTGATAGTACGCCTGTGACTGCTGTTGTGTTGGCTGATGATAGTTTGCCTGTGACTGTTGTTGCATTGGTTGCTGGTAGTTTAACTGTGACTGCTGTTGTGTTGGCTGCTGATAGTTCGACTGTGAATGCTGAGGTTGCATTTGTTGCTGGTATTTTGACTGCGATGGCTGTTGTTGTATTGGTTGCTGGTAGTTTGACTGTGACGGCTGCTGTTGTGTTGGCCGTTGGTAGTTCTTCTGAGGCTGCAGTGATGGCTGCTGATAGTTCGTCTGGGGCTGCTGCTGATAGTTTGTCTGAGGCTGCTGCTGATAGTTTGGCTGTGACTGGGGCTGTAAAGGCTGCTGGAAGTTTGGCTGTGCCTGCTGCTGATAATTTTGTTGAGGCCGAAACATGTTTTGTGGCTGTCTCTGATGTGATTGAGGACCAGGCTGAGCAGTCAAATGACCTTGATTGTAAGGAGGCTGAAATGACTGCTTAGGAGGCTGAGGCTGTTGCTGAGGCTGTGGGCAAAGGTGAGAGCTGAGGATTCGGTTGACCAAAAGACTGCTGAGCAGATGTCTTTTCTTGCTTTTGTTTTTCTTCGTGCAACTTCAACTCCTCTGGTTTCTCCCACTGAAAACATTCACAAATAAGGACAAAAAAGAAAAAAGATGGGTATCTAAAGATGGATAAGCTAGGTCACTACTCATACCCTGCTCTCCCCACTCGTACTGTTGTAGTAGTATTTGTATCCATCAGGCGATAGATGCTCTGTCCAGCAGCATGTTTCACGAGCAATGGTTTGAGTAACAGGTACAACAGATATGGCTGCTGAAGGAGCATCAGGGACAGATGTACTGGCTAATGTTTGAGACCCAATAGTGGACCACTGTTGCTGAAAAATTACAAATAATGATGTAATCCACAAAATTACCACATCAACTAAGGCTTACAAAAGTATGTATATAGAAATATCCATGTATGAATACCTGCTGGTCATTGGGAAGGGGATTAGAGGCTTGGCTTTGACTTGTTGGCTGCATCATCTGTAGCTGTTGCTGAAGTTGTGAAAAGGCCTGCTTAGACGACTGATAACTTGCCTGCAGAGCTTGGGTTTGTTTTGAGACTTGCTCTGCCAACTGATAGGATGGCTGCTGCAAGGTCTGAGATTGTTGCTGAAATGGAAGCGGTCTCTGTTGACTTGTCAAGGCAGATGTATCATATGGCTGGAAATTATTAGTCACCTCCGCTTGTGGGACTTTAGCGGAAGAAAGATTCTGTTTAGCTTGAGGTTGTGGAGCAGCCAACTGGGCCAGGAGCAGCTGGCAAAGGCTGCAATGGAGCTAATTGGCTGAATGGGATTTGGGCAGAAGAATGTGGAACTGGTATAGTGGGTGGTTGCTGTGATGGAAAGGAGGTTGAGTGTGACTTAGATGCTACAGCTTGAGAATGAGGTTGTTGGTATGGTGTAAACTGTTGTGACAAATCAGCAGGCCTTGGTGATGGTGACAAACTGGGTGAAGGTTGGTTAAACTTCTGCAGGTCAGTAAAGGAAACATATATAAAACACATTCACGAAAACAATAATCCCAAAACACAAACTGTACATACCTGAACTGGTGTGGAAGAGGGAACAGATCCAGTCTTAAATGTTTCTCCTAATTGACTCTGCAATTTAACCACATCCAGTAACAATAAATAACCTTTTGTTATTTCCTTTTATTTCTATTTGGCATGTTAATAACTGTAAAAGGAAAAACTTATTGTTTTTCATACATGGCTCTGGTTAAGAAAAGTTGGAGCTCCCAAAGTTGGAGAAGGCCCTGGATTCTGCTGGTTCATAGGGTTCCAAGAATTGGGTGGAGGCAAAGAGTCATTTGGATTGGCTGTTGGCCTGCAAAAATTAAACGAGTTGAGTCACAAACAGTTGAATGGAATCTATTTTAAAGAATCCCCACACACAAAAACCATAACCAACGGCCAACCTCACTCCAGGTGCTTGAAAACGAGGCCCATTTTCTGGTCCACCAAATACAGGATTTCTGAGGGGGACACAAAGAAAATGCTATTTTAGAAAAAGATTAATAAAGAAGTACATATTCATTCATCAAATTCAGACAGATTTATTTTGTCAATAGCAAAGATGCATGGGTCAAAACAAGCTAAATAATTGCATAGGAGCATGAGACAGGCATACATTCATGTATTCATAATAGTATTACCTAGGTTCTCCAAATCGTTGTCTCTTTGGTTCAGCAAATCGGACTATCAGTGGCTGATCAGAACCCTGACAATACATCAAAGAAATTCTTTGGCACTCCGTAGCTTTAAAGAAATAGAAAACTACAAAACAATTTTGAAACCGAATTCTTACTTGCATAGTGTATCTACCATTAAGCGCATTAATAGCAGCCATCGCCATTTCTCTTTGAGCAAATTTGACAAACCCGCATCCTAAATCAAAATTTATCAAAAATTAAAAAAAGTAGAATGGTAAAAAGAAAACCATGCCAGTAACGTCTAGAAAGAAAGCTAAGACATACACATGCTAATCAAAAATCATCATTCCACGAAAGGAGTTTTAAACTAGGGTGCTGAACTAGTAACCAGCAACTGTTTCATAAACTACTCTGCGGTACCGTTTTTGTGGTTGCCAGCCTTACATGAACATTCAATTAGATCTTCTATTCTTTTATTACATATACAACAAAAAAACTTTCTAGTTTCAAAATGATAGCAAGCTAAATACAAATATCTAGGAGTCACACACCTCGATTAGGCTGCATGAGATAGACATCATCAACTTGACCATACGGAAGAAATATCTGAAATGTGTTGGAAGGGAAGATGGAAGGGTCTTAGATTGTGCCAAATTGATCATGTGCCAAATGAGGGAATGTTACAGCATAATAATATAAAATTAATGTACCTCCTCAACTTCCTTCAAAGTTGCTTGTTTGTTTAGTGATCCAACAAATAATTTATGCTCAACTAAAGCTAGGCCTATAACAAAGAACAATAAATCAGACAGAAGATGAAAACCATAACAATATATATTACCTCAGGCCTAAAGAGCGCCAAATCATGTGATATTTTGCTACACTAAAGGATGACAATGTTGTTCAAAACCAAATTCAACATCTAATGAGAATGGGAAGTTACAATTCAAGAAAGCAACACTAACATGTACATAGCATTTGGACACATATTAATTACAATCAACCCCTCTACAGTAATTGATAATTTATAAAATAACACAGCAGTCAATGTTTTAAATTTAGATATTGACTCGCTCAAACTATCTAATGGCACATAATTAGTGAACACTGTCTTCTAACTCTCAAGTATACTGAATTATCAAGACAAAACCAAGTTATACAAATACACAGTTCATAAAGCCTCAAATTATAAAGATTACATGGATTACCAAGTCTCTCCCGCTCCCCATCAGCATACCTCACTTGAATGGGACCTACCCCCTGAAAGAAAAATGTTACAATAGAAGAACAAGTCCTAGATTTATAACAGATTCCCAACAGAGAAAAATGAAATAAACAAACTCACCCCTGGCAAAGTATACCGATTATGCAAAGCTCTGATGGCTTTATCAGCTTCTTCTGGTGTAGCATATTTTATAAAACAGCATCCTGCAGGGAAGAATCTCTCCTAATTAGCAATACCTCTACTTTACAAAACCCAAGATGTAAGAGGTACACATTATAATGTCAAATCGGAGCCATCGCAGGGTATTCTGAAGCCCTTTAAAATGAGGCTATGACTGAAAGTACACCCAATATAACAGAACCTGTCAACTACATCTTTCACTTGGCAGCACTTGAAGCTGACCTCTGACGCTCGACAAACATAACATTCAAGCATAAAGTGCGGTCAAAATTTCAGTTACATCCAAAAGAACCAAAACAGCAATCAAGATTTAATGAAAAGAGTGTTGCAAAGAGGCATGAAACTAAAGAAAGTAGAATCATGCCATTTGATTGAAATGCACTGAAGAAACATGCATCCACTGCAAGCACAAAAATATAAATATCGTATGACATCATTCTTATAGAGATACAATACAACACAAGTATACAACACAAGTATACAACACACACAGTTGTAATATAGACACTGAACACACAATTGTAATATAGACACTGACCACGCAATTGTAATATAGACACTGAACAGTGCACCAATGAGCACAATTGTTAAAGAGTTCAAACATTCAGATTCTTAGGCATGATCCTCCTGTCCGCACTGGCTTGTCAAAATGCAGCCAGCAGTCATTGGAGCTCTATTGATGAATACCATATGGGGAGGCCTGGGTATCTGGTTGTTAGTAACTAACCATATTACCCTATTGTCTGATATATGCCTACAGAAACAGAAAGCATATGCAACCCAACATGTAACAGGCACATGACAAATTACCAAATTAGCAGTGAGAATGACCTCATGTGCTGAACTACAGCTCTGATGACCACAAAAAAACATAGACAGACCTCGCATATCCAGTCAAAGTTAAGGCACATATATCTTATTTGTTTAGTACAATAACTAGTATAACCATATCTTTAAAAAGCCATATACACAAACTCCTGGATGTTTGATCAATCAGATAACTCAGAAACTAATTATGGTGTCTGTATACATCTACATGGAACTACCTGTTTGATTGTCCATGAGGCAAATCATATACATTTGCAAACATTTCAAACTATCCATTCACATAAGTGCCCTGTATTTAAGAAGAGCACCAGAACCTAGGCACTACGTTGCTCATGATTATTCCACTCAAACCCAGGAGTACATGGCTTGTTAACCTTTTTTGGGTTAAACTGCATTCAGGCATTTGGGTGTGCTGCAGTCTGTATCAGAAACAAGACAATGAAATAATGGTGACCCCTTGAAGAATCTCCATGACTGCGCACTGTTGCATATCCATAAGCACATAAGGAAACAGACTTTTCTCACACTGTAATTGCCCAATCAAGACATAAACAGCGTCACATCGGACTTAACATATGTTATACCCAAACAGCAAATGCTAGTGTGCCACTTTGGCTCCGTGACCCCATTTGTCACCAGATCATTCATCACAGATCCAAAAAAATTATTAAAACAATAGTTGCGATCGTTAATACACCAACGTGAAAGTATCCTCTTCCCACAGATCAGAAGTATTGAAAATACCGCAACGCATAGGCTTGAACTACACATAAAACCTACTAAATAGGAGGTTTGCAAGCCTTATCAAATAGGAGTATGCTACTAAGCTTCTAACCTGACTGTTCCCAATAAGTTCCAGCATAAGCCACAGAGAAATTAATACAATAGCACACCGGAATCTCACCAAATATATGAATATAATTTACACTATTGGGATCCATAGAGTGACAAATCAAAAATAAATATACAAGGGAGCGATCAACAACACTTGAATATGCAGAAACCACAAAAGACAGTAAAAATGATAAATAAATGAGAGGAATGATAACACAGTACCTAAGTTAATCTTAGCCATCTTAAAACAAACACCTAAGAGTTGAATCTACATCTCACAGAATTCAATACATGCATAAAAAGCACCTGGAAATGGCATATCTTATTATCTTAATGGGTCCTTTTTGAAGGACAGGACGCTGGTGAAAGCCTAAAATAACCTGTCGCTGTAGAAACAGAATAACACAGTACTAAAACAATCAAATACATCCATCGAGCTTTAAACACAGAAGATTTACCCGATATCATTATACTGACGAGAATAAATCCAAATGATAATTCAAAATCCAATGCATATTTCTAAAAATAAAAATTCACATATATATGTTCTATTCCATTATAAGCAAAATGATAAAACCTCAGAGCCAAGCCATGTCCCATAACAATTTTGAAAGTAAACACATCCATAAACAATCATATTAAACATCAAGCTGAACTATGCATCATCACCATCATCAGGTATAGTAGCCATTCAACAAAGAGATAAAACCAACCTAAACATAATCAAATCATCTTTTATCAAAGCGGAATTCAGTTAATCATTTATAAAATTGAAATTGGCCAAACTGTTTTTCCAGGCATTTGTACAAATTTTGGAACTGCTAATATGTATGTAAGAAAATTTAACAAAAAATACAAAGGAGTCCTAGCTGTGCTGAGTTAAGTCGCACTACAATCCTAACACTTAAAAGCTACAGAAGGAACATAAAATCCTGTTATGAATAACTAGCTAGGTCATGCCTTCACTGCATTAGCCATTAGCCGACACACAGTGCCTGTTACTATGTAACTCCCGACATCTGTAAAAGCATTTTAGATGTGTGTCCTCCAATATGGGTAAAAAAATTAAAAAGGGTAGTGAACCTAAACTAAACTGATCACCAGAACACACATGATAATCAGACTCGATGGCTTTACCAACATCTTAGAAAACCTGAAAAGACACGGAAAATAATAGCAATAAGTTTGTAGATAAGCTTGGGAATGTACCTTGTTGCTGTCCGGTGACTTTGTCTTTAATGAGTGCAACCTCTAAAACATTTCCATGTTCCTCAAATACAGGACGAACCTGTCAAATGTAGGATCTTTTAACAAGCAAGCCACGTATTGCATACAAGGATGGCACAAAAGTTTGGAAATGTGAGCACGGGCAGTACTCCACCCAAATACAAGATATGAAATGAAATACTCTAGGGAGTGCAATGAGTGCATAAATAACCCCAAGTATATATGATGTTTCAAAGTATAATGTAACATAATAAAGGGACATCAACTTACATCCTCTACAGTGACTGTTTTCGGAACAGATCCAATGAAAAGCTTCACAGCCCTGCTGTGATCAGATGAATCTGCAATAAGATAAAGATTACTTGAGCCTAATCAAAAATACTACCACACATGCACATGAACACCACATCCAAAAGCCAAATAGAAAAGACCGCAAGCATTACTCACAAACTAGCAAAAAAGGAAGCAACAGCAAATCATAGGACTACTACCTGGAGAATTTTCACTAGTGGGAAAAGGAAATGCTCTTTTCTGACCAGAAAGAGGAGCCTCATAACTGGGGCCAGGGCGAGCTGAACCACCAACATGTTGAAATCCAACATCCACTGGGGAACGTAATCCTCCAGCATCACCTTTATGGTTAGGTGGACTGTCATAAGCACGAATATGCTCCCCTCCGACATGTTTCGCTAGAGGAACTTCATAATTCCCCCCTAGTCGAGGTCCTCCATCTATAGGTGGCTGAAACCTCCCAACACCTCCCGAATATCTATGATTTGGATTCGGATTTCCAAAGCCATGCCTTTGCTCACCTCCACCATATGCCATAAAGGGATCCTCAAATTGTTTACCACCGCCATCTTCTTCTGGCTGGAAGCCTCCATGCCTTGATCTTCCACGGTCTCCGCCTGATAAAGGTACTTCAAAACTGCTACTCATACGACCCCCACCATCTCCCTGCCCATGAAACCTCTCACCACCAAACCTCTCATCCATTGAACCACTAAATCCACCTCTGTGGTTCCTTTCACCATTCCCATTAACAGGAATTTCAAAACCACTTCTCGCTCTACCATCTCCATGATCCCAGCGTGCATTCCCAAACTGTCCTCTCCCCCCACCCCCATACATTCCCATCTGAACTTCAAAATTGCTCCCATCATTCCAACCACCACCATTAAAATCCCTAAAAGGACGACGTGCATCTCCTCCAAATGAACCATCATAATCACCACCACGCCCACCTCTCCCTCTTCCTCTCCCTCTGCCCCTACCACCTCCATCCCTAGTACTAGGACTACCAAATCCTCGCTGTCTCTCACTTCCCCCAATTGGACCATCCGAAAACCCTGTCTTCCTAACTTTACCATCTCCTCTCTCACTACTCCCATAATTATCAGTCGGCGGCCCATCCGAGAATTTCGATGGCCCTCTCCGCCGACGCCGCGGCGAAATTGACCGACTGCTGCTCCTTTCTCTGCCGTACCTATCTCCTCCTCCACCACCACCACCGGACTTGTACCTCTCCATCGTCAAATCGAAACCCTAAATATCCGTCGCTCAGATTCTGCAATTTTCCAATTTCTCGAAATCGAAATGATGAAGATGAGAGCGTTGGGCTTTCAATGGCCCTAAAAATCAATACCAAAATGGGTCAGTGAGCATATTGGGCTTTTGCAAACAATGGATTTAAATGTTTTCATTTTCTAAAAACTGATTATTGATTTTCAAATTAAGCAGTAGCCTTGTTTACATAAAATGCTACTTCATATAAAATTACAAGAGAAATATCTTAGCCTAATTGAATCCTAATTCCAATTCTTCAGAGTGTGTTACAATGCTGTGACATGCATTTTTTAGTAAGAACGTTATTAAAAAAATCAAAACAGCACAAAAAATAGTGGTCTAACAGTCAGTTGTTTAGTTTCTAATATTCAACAACAATGAATTTAGTAGAAATTTAGCTTGAACAACAATAAAGTGTTGTTATAGGTCAGTGCAGTTCCTATGCGACCTCCTTGCATTTGCGCATTTTGATATTCAAACTATTTGTACTTTTGAATCAATTAAATGCATAATCAAATTTGCACTTTAACTTTTTGCACAAATAAATAAAATTTGAAAAGGTGCAATTTGTGAACCGTTTAATCATATTGATCCAACTGTGCTTTAAAGGATCATAACACTATTCATGGGTCTCAAATGAACTGATCTGTTATAGGTTCCATAACCCTTTTATGCTCTCTATAGATGGTTGAAAGATTCCTGCATGCAAAGCTAACAAAAAAAAACAAATGCTTGAGAAATGGACGCGTAAGCTGGAATGAGATATATAAATATTTGCATACTCAGTCCATAGGACCTTTTTAACCAAGGGAAAGGTGAAAGAATTTAGGTATCAACAAATAGAAGAACAAAGTTGGGTAACCTAAGACTTATTGGAGACTTAGAATCATTTCCTAATTATTTCCACAAAGCACGATGACCAAGTAAGCTAGCTTAGAGCTCAAGCAGTCATTTAAAATGACAAAGTATTTAATTTTACGCATGTGACGAAAAACATGCAATAAGATATTTAGTATCATGAATATGGAAGGATGCCTGATATTCTGTCTTGTTTTTAAAATGATATATAAAGAGAAGTGTGGGTGCAAGAAGTTCAGGCACCAACAAGAGCTGAAATAGTTGTGTAAGGCTAAGAGAGAATATCATATGGCATGGAGGCAAGGGTTTGGCTTCATCAAATCATTTCAAACTGAAAGCCACCAGAGTTATAGTGTGGAGATCGAGGAGAATCATCGATTTTTTCAACATAATCCTGAGTATTTATATGAAAGGGTGACTAATAATTTTCATGTCGAGAAGGCTCTGCCTCCGCCTCAGCCTCCTCAGGTTCATACTACGACAAGTCCGCATGGTGGTAATGTGATTGACAGTAACCAAGCGGCTAAGTTATATGGAGGCCTTTTGGAAACTGAATATTATCCAAATCCGAAAACTAAGTTTGTCCGAAAAGTATACTATTGACTCTCAAATAATCTTGCTTCTGTTTTATTTATGATCATACTTTTCATGTAAAATCATATGAATACTTTTTATATGTAGAATAAACATTCTGTCAAAAATAAATTCTTTTACTACTTATTTGAATCGATTCACAAAAGATTCATTAATTTTAACTATCAGATTGATGAAAATCAACGTATGACACAAAAGAAATAACTCGATTTTATTTAAATATATAGTTGTGTTCCATAAATCACACTACAAGGATTGAAGAATCTCAGCAGCAATAGTAGAAACATCTTGCATCTTATTATTCATTTGTGTGAGTGGGAATGCACCACTTCCAGAGAACGCCTTTTCACATTCCAATGCTCCAAGATCAAACTTTCTCATATCATCTCCAGAAGATTTGAATTCCTTACGCATAAACTCCGTCTTCGCGTACCGATAATAGGTTGCTATAATGTAATCATATGTATATACACATGTAGTCAGAGCATCCATGTAGATTTGATTTGTATTACCTACTGCTTCTCTCACCAATTGGTTGATTTGTCTCTTTGTAGCAGCTGCATGCAATCCTGATACTTCGATCATGATCAACCCCAAACCTGGTGGACTGTGATCGTAGGAACTGAATAAAGGAAATGCGTGAATTTCGTCTATACATTTTTGATATAAATGTGTCTTTTGGCAAGTTGCTTGAATCACTTGTTCGTCATTTTGCGCAATAGAAGTACTACAAAGCATGGTGATGTTAAGATCACAAAAGACAATGGAATAAACTTGGACATTGTCATTGAGAATGTCTTTCAATTGGCAGTTGTGTTTTTTCTTTTGTAGAGAAATGTTGGTTCAGGTTGATTTTTATACAAAAAGAAAATGTTACATTTATTGTCAAAGGCTTTAATTCTTATTTATTATCAACCATGCTTTTTTGAATAGGAAATTAATTTTATGTTAGATTAAAAGATTTAATCTCATTTATTGATTTTAAATAATCAACGATTGAGATTAAATTAATTTATTGAAAAAACTGAGAGATTGAGTTTGCAAAAAAAAACGAACTAATATATTTGATAGTTTATTTTTCTTTAGATCCAATCCATTAGATTATTAAAATGGAGTGTTAAAATTATATCTAACCGTTTTACCAAGAATTTAATGTCATTCTTGAACATTTCTCTATTTATTAATTGTATGATTCCACAAAAAATAAAACTATTGATTTCGAAAATAGTTTATTTTTTTTATTTGGACGGTTGAGTTAGGTAATATCAAGACATGTTTGTTAGTTATATTAAACCCCAATCTTAAACCCACTTACAAGTCTGATAACAAAGGGCTTAATGATGAAAACAAAAAAAATCGAAGTTGGGTATAAAACTAAGTTTAAAGCTCGGCTTTAAAAAATGAAACGAACGAGAGACAACGGTAATGCTGGCTGTGATGAAGGAATCACAGTCTTACACTTCCAAACACTCTATATGAGTCTTCAAATCTGCCACTGTCTGTATTTTCTTTTCTGGGGTGCACATCAATAAAAATCATGGATGCATGCCAAGAGTACTGAATGATGAAAAAGATGGTGGCATGAACTAGAAGCTGCCCATCTATATGCATTTTCATGTACTTGGTTGTCAAACTATCAATTAGGCAGTTGGGAAACATGATGCTGGCGATATCTTCAACGCTTCGATGCAATTAATGGCCCAGGCATGCCAACATCAGCTATTCCACTTTTGAGATCTAATTCCTTCATGCTTGTCTCCTGAAGATCTGGATACTGAAGTTTTTTTTGATCCATTAATCTTCACATGCATTGTGCCTACAGTAAATGTAGCTTCAAGTTCAGAATTAGCTTGTGCAGTTGCAGACGAAAGCAAAGGCTCATATAGTGTTTTGGACTTCTCTGAGCTGATGGTCAGCAAACCAATTTTCAATGTGCTAACAGAATCTTTTTTTGGTTTACCTTCACTGGGATTGTTTATTATGGATGGAGATGTTTCAATTGTTGCAGGAACCTGGTTAGCAAGGGATGGTCCGCTGACTCCTTCCATACTTTTCAGCTCATTTTGGCTGTTCACTTTATCGTCTTTAACCGCTGGCACACTAAAAACATAATTTAGTTTACGAGGGGGCGGCTGATGTAACCCAGGTACAAAAAATGGAGCACCAGAGACTTTGGTGGTCCTGCCAGCTCTTTCTTCATGCGTGAACTTCTCTCGAGATTCATAATACAAGAAATCATCGAGCAATGATGCTCGAGCTTCATGTGCTTTGAATATCTTGAGAACCTCAAGCCCAGGTGTACACTTAACCTGAAAAAGAAGTTGACTCAATTATTCAAGAATTAAAAATAGACAGTACAAATAGGAATAAACTGATCATGTAACAACACCACCATTCCTAAACAATGGGTCAAAGTTAGATAATACAGCCTAAGCAGCACCTGAAATGTAAAAGGTGGTATGCAAAATGTAAAGGCAAAACAATATAGGAGTATAAGGAGAAAAAGGAACTGAGATATACCTCCTGCGAATCTCTGTTTTTATGGAATTCAACCCTGCCGGTCATCTCTGGCAGCCACACCACAAAAATTGCCACTGGCATTAACCTGCAGAATAAAGTTACTCTGTGAGTCCATGAACTACTGACTCCGTAATTCCAAATCCAAAAATATATTCCACTTATATCAATGAAACATATCAAACAATCCACTACAGATTTAATCAGATTTTCACTAACCGAGAATAACAGGAAGACAGGCCAGGGGCAGCCCTGATGTGATTTCTCAGCTACTCTTGTAAAAAGTGCATTAAAATATTTTTTAAAAGTATTTTAAAAATTTTAAAAAAAGTGCATTACAATATTTAAAAAAAAATGCATTACAATGTTTTCATATTGAAAAATTTCTAATGCATTTTTGAAATTTGTAGTGATGCACTTTTTATTATAATTTTTTAAAAAATTGATACACTTTTTATATCCACTAATTTAAAATTTAAAAATAAATTACATAAACTAATTTTCTTATGCAATTTAAAATAAACCATTTAGTAACTATATTGATCTGAAATGACAAATGTGTCCTTTCATTACTAAAAATGATTAATATTTAATTAATGAGATCATCAATCCAAACCATTTAATTATTAGATCTTAAGGCTCAAATTAGTCCTAAGTTTTCATTTTAAAATAGGTTCTCATTTAAACATTTCCCTTTGTTCCTGTACAAACCACATTTAAAATAAAAACTTAGCTATGAACCACACGATCAAAAAATTCAATGAATGTAATTAATGACATTATTAATATGGTAATTACTATCATCAATTAATACGAGGGGCTCACTTTTCAATTCAATCTTTATAATTGATTATTAATGATTTATTGAAAGTGCTTTAATATATTTTTACAAAAAAATGCATTGCAATATTTTTGTAAAAAGTGCATTAAAATATTTTAAAAAAATGCATTAAATACATATTTATGTGCTAAACTACTAGTTTATTTAATGTGGATCAATGCCGGTTTAATTAAATTTATTAAAAAAATTCTTTTCTTATGAGTAAGGTTCTAGGAGGACCGATAAATATATGTGAGACGGTGAGACATGATCTCAACCGTTGATTACTAATAATCTAACGGATGAGAATTGATTCAAAAAAGTAACCGTCACTTTCAACCGCTAGGGTTTTTTGCAAATCCAACCCCCCATTATATAAAAACCAACTTTAATCTCAACCATATATTAATCAAATCTAACGGTTGAGATTTCGTCCTTCCGTCTCACAAATATTTAATGTCATTCTAGAACTTAACCCCTTTTCTTATTTATTAACTTTTTATAAAAAAGTATTCACATGATTGCACGAGAACAACGGTTTATATGTCAGCAATTTGATTTTTGTTGGTAGATATCAATGATTAAAATCCTCATAATTGTTAAATATAGGATAAGAATTAAGGAGGACATGTAAATTTTTGTGAGATAAAATAACTTTATTTCAATTATTGATTTTCATTCATTTAACGGTTGAAATTGATAATTGTCAATCTCCAACAAACAAATATTTTTATTAATACATAATAAAATTAATTAAAACTACTTTTATTGTTAAATTAATTAAATTAACCATCAAATATTTTGTTTTTAGGAAATCCAACCCAATTTTAATTAAATTTTTATTTATTATCAATAATTTGATTAATCAATTAATAAAATTATTTCTTTCGATCGCACAAAAATATAATATTTCTTTTGACATTTTGTACTGTATTGATTAGGGGTGGGCGCGGTGCGGTTTGGTGCGATTTGAGGGTAAAACCGCAACCGCACCTCATTATGCGGTTTGACTATTTTTGAAACCATATCCGCACCACATAATGCGGTTTTTAAAAAATGCGGTTCCCGGAATATGCGGTGCGGTTCGGTTTGAAAACCGCTTTCTATTAATCTTTTATAAATACACTTAAAACTAGACGGGTCTACTTAAAACGTAATTAAATTACAAAATAAGTAATTTTAAACTTTTACATACCATATATTTCAAGAAATATGATAGAACTAGATATTTACCCGCACTTTGTGCGGGGTGAAGTTATATTTTGAGTAATTTTAAGTAATTTAAATTTGATATATTCAGTTTTATTTGAGTGTAAAGAAATATTGATTAAGAAAACCTTTCATAAATGTACAAAGGAATTAGGAAAGATTCTTCATCACTTTTCTGTGCGGCATTTACTAAACATCATTGAGTTTCATGGACATGGACATTTGATTTTGCGATGACATTCATTAATTTGAGATGAATTCATTAATTTTCGAATTTTAAAAAAGTATGATATTGAGATTTCGTGTAACAAAATTTCGAAATTGAAGAGATTTTAGGAAAATATTTTTGTTACCATAATTAAGTGCATTAAAACGAAAATGAATAAAATCTTTTTGCTCACACGACGACACGTGTCCAATCATACATCCCTTTTAATATATATATGATGATTTAAATTTATTTCCATATTTGCGTATGAGGATATATTGAATCTCATGATTATATCATTCCAATTTAAATTTAGATAAGTTTTATTCAAAAAATATTATTATTCAAAAAATATTCCAGCCAATCAGAAAAAAGGAAAAAAAATCTAAATTCTAAAAAAATGACACGTAGGCCAAATCGCTCACACGACGACACGTGTCCAATCATACTTCCCTTTTAATATATATATGATATGATGATGATTTAAATTTATTTCCACATTTGCGTATGAGGATATATTGAATCTCATGATTATATCATTCCAATTTTAAATTTGTGTGCAACCAAATTTAAATTTTAAATTTAGGCAACCAATTTTAAAAAATTAGATAAGTTTTATTCAAAAAATATTATTATTCAAAAAATATTCCAGCCAATCAGAAAAAAGAAAAAAAATTTAAAATTCTAAAAAAATGACACTTAGGCCAAATCGCTCACACGACGACACGTGTCCAATCATACTTCCCTTTTAATATAAATATGATTAGTAATAATAATGTATATAATTATAGTTTATCTAATTAATTCATTATATTATTCTATAAAAACTACATCAATTATACTAAATATACTTAATTATATATATTTATGTGTTTTTTTAATAATGCGGTGCGGTGTGGTTTATCACGGTTTACTTGAAAAGTAAAACCGCAACCGCACCGCATTAAGCGGTTTGCTTGAAAACTAAAACCGCAACCGCACCATTTAAATGTGGTGCGGTTTCCAAACCCGCATTTGCGGTGCGGTACGGGCGGTTTCCACTTCCGGTGCGGTTTTTGCCCACTCCTGGTATTCAACGCCAATCACTTAACGTCCGTTAATTACGAAACACAAACCTGCAAACGGCAAAGTTAACGACGTTTAACGCCCGAGGTATATAAACTAAGAAGTGATCGCATCTCAATCTCTTATCAATTTCTGGTTTGCGTTTGACGACGAAGACGCAGAGCTTCATCAAGATCCGACGTGCCCGATCTCGCTCACCAGATCCGTTCCCTTCCTCCAGGTTTTGATCTATCAACCTCCGACTGTTAGTCTGGTTTTGAAATCCGTGATTTGGTGTGGTTTCGATGTTTTTAATTTCGTAACCCTAAATGTGGATTTTTTGGCATTCAGTATGATAATTTGATCTGATGCGGCTATTTTGTTGTGGATCGTTGGTTTTTGGGTGGTGTGTGGTCATTGTTAAGTTGGATTGGAGTTACTTGTGATGGATTTGTGTACGTCTTGCTGAATGAGGTGGAAATGGATATGTAATTTTTTCTGATATGGCAATTTGATTGTAAATGTGTAATGCTGAGATTCGAATGTCAGATGGTGTTATCAGATTACTATCAAATGTGAGCTGCTTAGCAATGTTGGGATCGGTTGGATAGGAAAACTTGTGCTTGACGAGTTGACGGTTTGGTGATGAGGAGAAAATGAATTTGCTAATTATGTGAATAGTGACGGTTATTGTGTTGAACAGGTGTCGAGATGGGGTTGAGTTTTGCCAAGCTTTTCAGCCGGCTGTTTGCTAAGAAAGAGATGAGAATACTCATGGTTGGTCTTGATGCTGCTGGTAAAACCACAATTTTGTACAAGCTGAAATTGGGTGAAATTGTGACAACCATTCCTACAATTGGTGAGTTGGTAACTTGAGACAATTCTTCAAGTAGAATAGATTATGTCTTTGATGTGGCTTTATTTTTAATCACTTACTGTTTTTGTCAGGATTTAATGTTGAAACTGTCGAATACAAGAACATTAGCTTTACAGTTTGGGATGTCGGGGGTCAGGACAAGGTATGTGGACTATTTTTAATAGAATATTTCACTTCTGACGAGTCCCTTGTGGCCCCTATAAAGTCATAAACAATGGAGGTAAGGAAGCAATAAACGAATTTAGCTGAGAGAAATTTGAGTTCCTTATACCCTTTAAGACTCGGTATGTATTCTGTTAGATGGAGGGTTAGACTTTTTTATTTTTGTTGACTGTTGAATTATTTAATCTTCATGAGTGGGACATCTTTTTTAGAATTGTGCTTAGCCAATACAGCAAATGAAAGGCAATTTTAAGTTCTTAATTGGTTTGCTTTTTGGCAAACCTCAACTATATTCTATTGCCTTTCAGATTCGACCATTGTGGAGACACTACTTCCAGAACACCCAGGGGCTTATTTTTGTGGTTGACAGCAATGATAGGGATCGTGTGGTTGAGGCAAGGGATGAGCTTCACAGGATGTTGAATGAGGTGTGTAAACCTCTTTTCACATCACAAACTTGATCTTGTAGATTACCAGAAATATGTAAAGACTGATAGATGTTGTGGGCTGAGCCTTCCATATCCATAGTCCATACATTGTCTTATTTAACTATTTTTCTGTTTTAACTATGAGTAGGATGAACTGAGGGATGCTGTGTTGCTTGTGTTTGCCAACAAACAAGATCTGCCAAATGCCATGAATGCCGCTGAAATCACTGACAAGCTTGGGCTTCATTCCCTGAGACAGCGTCACTGGTGAGTTGGATGCCTCCTGTAAGGAAATGATAACATTCTCCCTTTGATAAGTATTTTCATTATCCTCGTTGTATCTCAGGTATATCCAGAGTACATGTGCAACTTCAGGAGAGGGATTGTATGAGGGACTAGACTGGCTCTCCAACAACATTGCTAGCAAGGTATGCTATTGCAACACCCTGGCAATATTTTGTTCCCTTTTCTGTCAAGGTTCTTATTATGGTTTCCAACTTGCATTATCAGGCATAGACTCACTAGTTGGCAATTTGAAGATCTACAGAGGCCTTATCCTGCGTTGGGACTTGGGAGGGAACACATGCTATTGGAATTAGTTGGCATGAATGTTCAGTATGTTACATGTTTTTGTTATGCTTGTACTCCAGTAAAACTTTAGTCTTTTTGAAATTCTATCCTTATCAAATGCTATTACAGTTGTTTGTTTCCTGTTATGTGGATGATTCCATACTCACACTGTTGGGATGATTTCGAAGAAGATTTATTAACGTTAATCTGCATCAGATAAGTGATTGGTATACATGAATCGATGGAATTGAAGTATTATCTTGAAGGCAAAAACTAAAAAGCATCCGCCTCTCCACCCCATTACCGATGCGGCATAAGGTAAGGCTTACTCATCGACCACAACATTGAAAATATTGAGAGACACTTTTATCCTTTTCATCATGCTTATTGCTTATAAGGACAGATTCCCTCTTAAAATCCACTACTCACATAATTGAGTGGTATTTAGCGTCTACAGGTGAATGCAATCACACACTTTAGACTAACAAACGATCTAAAATGTAAAATAAGAGCAAAGTGAAGGCCAGATACTTTATGCTCTCAACATGTCCAATTGTGTCAGTTACAATGTTACATGCCCCCTGCTTTAATCATCATCACTGTCTACAATAATATTACTCCTAAGATCCGATGATCGTTAACATTAATCGTACGAAAACAAGGGCAATAATATGCAGTGTGAAATAAAAGCATCCAAAATGCATTTGTGATTAATTGAATGTAGAAACCCTAAAAGGATTGATAAAAAACAATGATAAGAAAGCGATGCTTCATTGCCATTGGGTTTGCTTGTGATTATAAAATTCTGACAAACACTTTTGTAGGGTCTAATCTGACTACAAAACCAAAAAAATCCAGGCCATCAATTACCATTAAATAAGTATATCTCAAAGACTCGGACTTCAGAACAGGAGCAGCCTCTTATTTGTCCAACACAATTGTCTTATCACTAAATTAAAAACAACAATCATAGTACAAGCAACTTATACGAAAGGAAAGTATCACGTGGAATCTCCACTTTTTCATGGATCCATGGATTCTCCTTTGCAGCCATTGATTGCATTTTCTGTTTGCATTTTGGATGCACCAGATTATGCCACGTGTTTGCATTTTTGAAATGCACACGTAAATTGCACATGACAAATGCACACGTGAGTTGCACATGCTCATTAATGCGCTGACACAATCTGGTGTGTCCAAAATGCAAACAGTAAATGCAATCAACGGCTGCAAAGGGGGATCCATGGATCCATGAAAAGATGGAGTTCCACATGATACAACCCCTTATACGAAATATCCAAATTACCCCCACCCCATAAAATACAAACTCACCTTAAATACCGAATTGGATGCTAATCTACAAAAACATGCAGTCAAAAAATGGCATGTTTGTCATAGTGAAAAGATATTAAATTGTTGTCCAAAGAACAGTAAAGCCACCACAATGTCAAGACAAAACATGTTTTTATTTCAAAAAAGTCTGCTAAGATCACTTTCTGATAATTGACATATAAAAATTTGACTATACCCCATGAAACCTAACAAAGCAAAAACTCTCAAGCAACCTCAAATACACCAATCCATACCAACAACATGAAGCTCATCAGTTGGTCTCAGTAGATATCCACCGTTACCCAGATGGAGATTCCATTCAGGTCACCACTAAGATCACCAGCTACCCCAAGTACACCAAGATTTGGAGCTGATTCCATCAGAGAAGAGGATGATGAAATTGAGAAGAGATGGAATGCAATTCAGAAATTACCAACTTTTAAAAGGATCAAAACTGCTGTGCTTGAATTGGATGATGATGCTGCTGGTGCTGAGGTCACTTTTCCTAGTGGTAAGATTGAGTCAGAATTGGTGGAAAAGAGTAAGATTGAATCTGAGTTTAGGAAGCGAAAGAATGTTCTTTCAAGCTCTAGTAGAAGACACTTTTTAGCAAGTTCGAGTACTAGACATTTTCTTTCGAGTTCGAGTAGACGAGAGTTGGAAGGGCATAAGAAGGTTGTGGATGTTACAAAGCTTGGAGGGCATGAAAGACATCTGTTTATTGAGAAACTTATTAAGCATATTGAGTATGATAATTTGCGCTTGCTGCAAAAATTAAAGCAGAGAATTGAGAGGTGAGTTAGTATTTTTGAATCATATGCATATTTCAGCAATTCGAAAATGTTGACAGATTGTTAGTGTGACAAAGTTGTAGCTGTTGAAGTTTGGCTGAAAAGCGTAATTGTTACAGAGTTGACGTGAAATTACCGACAGTGGAGTTGAGGTATCAGAATTTGTTTGTTGAGGCGGAATGCGAGGTAGTAGAAGGAAGCCACTTCCAACACTATGGAACTCTCTTCTCAGCAAACTATCTGTAAGTAAGCTTTACATAAAAGCTAAATAGATATCAACAATATTTCGTGAGTGATAGTTTTAGACATTAACAGATTGTGCGGAGATTAACACAATGCACATCACAAAAGGCAACAGTAAGCATTTTAGAAGATGTCAGTGGCATCATCAAGCCATCGAGGTAATATATACGAGTTAAGTAGAAAAGAAAAGATTTTTCGAACAACTCTGAAAATAACTTAGAAATGGCAATACAGGCTTACACTTCTTTTAGGTCCTCCAGGATGCGGAAAGACTACATTGTTGTTGGCCCTAGCCGGGAAGCTGAACCAATCCGTGAAGGTAGCATACCTTTTGAACATTATAACCTAGTCAAAATTTGGTTCTGAGATAGAAAAAGTGATACTTTTGAAAAGTAAATTTAATTACCACACGGGTTATTTTCATATAGGTCAAAGGCGAAATCACATACAATGGTCACAGGCTAGACGAGTTTGTCCCCCAGAAAACCTCAGCGTACATCAGTCAATATGATTTGCACTCACCTGAAATGACTGTGAGGGAAACCATTGATTTCTCAGCCCAATGTCAGGGTGTTGGGAGTAGACAAGGTACATTTCTTGCATTATAAAAAATAGGAATCAATACATATTACATACATTGACTTTTCTTTCTACCGGTTTCTGTTAAGAACTTATGATGGAAGTCAGTAGACGAGAGAAAGCGGCAGGAATTGTTCCAGACCCCGACATTGATGCTTACATGAAGGTGACCCTACAGATGCACATTTTCACGCATAACAGTACAAATTTATATAAAAGGATAAATCAACATAAAAGAGCAAAATGATTTTATAGGCAATCTCGGTTGAGGGGCAAAAACGATCTTTGCAAACTGACTACGTCTTGAAGGTAAATTGTCTTCCAACCCAAAATAAATAAAAAGATACTGATTTTTTTGTTCTCTGAACTGTTCTGACATGAATGGGAATATCTCCTCTTAGATCCTCGGACTGGATACCTGTAGTGATATAAAGGTTGGTGATGCGATGACAAGAGGAATCTCCGGTGGTCAGAAAAAAAGACTGACAACCGGTATATAATTACATCAATCGAGTATATGATGATAATACATGCCTTTCTTTTCCAATCAGCTAAATGTGAAATACAACTTTTTCATAGGAGAAATGATTGTGGGTCCAACGAAGGTCTTGCTGATGGACGAAATATCAAATGGTCTGGACAGCTCAACAACATTTCAAATAATCACTTGCCTTCAGCAACTGGTGCACATAACGGATGCAACTGCAGTGATTGCATTACTTCAGCCCGCTCCTGAAACCTTTGATCTATTTGATGATGTCATATTGATGGCTGAGGGAATGATTGTGTATCATGGACCATGTAGTCATGCTTTATCATACTTCGAAGATTGTGGCTTCAGATGTCCGGAAAGAAAAGGAGCTGCTGATTTCCTCCAGGAGGTTTGATATTTATATACATTCCACTTTCAGATACTCCGGCCGTATATTTTGACTACTGACAACTCTTTAATACATTTTTTGAACTTTGACATAGGTGATCTCCAAGAAAGATCAAGCACGATACTGGCATCGAAGTGACACTCCTTACAGATACTTTTCAGCAAGAATTTGCCGATATATTCAAATCAAGTGATCTTGGTGAAAAATAAAAGGGGAACTCTCAGAGCCATATGATAAATCAAAAAGCCCGAAAAATGCTTTGTCCACCAGCATATACTCCGTAAGCAAATGGAACTTGTTCAAAGCATGCTTAGCCAGAGAATATCTGCTAATGAAGCGGAACTCATTTATATACATCTTCAAATCAACACAGGTCACCTCACCATCATCGCTTTCCCATACCTCTAGTCCTCTTATTTTCTGATGATTAACTTAACTTGAAAATCCTTTCATTGCAGATTATCGTCATTGGCTGCATAACCATGACAGTGTTTATACGTACCCGCATGTCCCTGGATTTAGTTCATGCCAGCTACTACATGGCATCTTTGTTTTACACACTTATTCGAATCATGACTAATGGAGTAGCAGAGTTGGATTTTACCATAAGCAGACTTCCGGTTTTCTACAAACAAAGAAATTTCTGTCTTTATCCAGCTTGGGTTTACGCAGTCCCGGCCTCCATCCTAAAGATTCCAGTTGCACTGTTTGAGTCTCTTCTCTGGACTTCAATCACTTACTATGTTATTGGGTATAGCCCTGAAGCGTCAAGGTCAGTTATTTTGAAATTAGTAAAAAGAAGTTTTAATAAAACTTCAGTTTTCGTCTCATGGTTTTCTTTATGTGCCACAGGTTCTTCTGTCAGTTCCTTTTGCTATTCGCGCTCTATCAGGTATCAGTGTCCATGTGCCGTTTCATTGCTTCGGTCTTTCAGACCATGATAGCTGCAATGACTTTTGGCACATTGGCTTTGCTAGTTATGTACTTGTTTGGAGGATTTCTAATTCCTCGATGTAAGTCAATACTTGATAGAGTTCATTATTTTTAGTTACTAGCCAAGGGCGCCAACATTCATTTTATGTTACTATTTGCAGCCTCTTTACCGCCTTGGTTACGCTGGGGATTTTGGCTTTCCCCAATGTCATACGGAGAGATAGGGATTTCCGTCAATGAATTCCTAGCACCACGTTGGCAAAAGGTGACTTTCTAAGGTTACTACTACTATTCAGGAGCTTATGATTTGATAATGATTATGTCTGTTTATTTTGTAGATTTCAGAGGGAAATACAACTCTTGGAATCGAGATTTTAACTACTCATGGTCTAAACTACCAAAGCTATTTCTACTGGATATCAGTAGCAGCATTGTTCGGGTTCATGATAGTTTTTGATCTTGGATTCGTTGCGGCCTTAACTTTCTTAAAATGTCAGTGAAAATTTAGTTACTTAAAACTTAAAAGCAAGGTAACAATACAAAAGTCCTAACATACCTTTTTGATCTGAATAATGACAGCTCCGGAGACGTCTCACGCTTTTATTTCAAAGAAGGATCTCCAACGACTATCCGGAAAATATAGGAATAACAGCACAAACCAGTCAAATGAACTATTACCAACAGATACAACAGAGTTAAACAGTAAGTATTTACAGAATTACTAGTGATTCCGTCTTGCTTAAAAATATTTACTCGAGTATTTCTCGGGCTGCATAAACTTTAGCTGGAGAATATTACATAAGATGTATTTGGTACTTCAGGTCGTTTGACTCTCCCATTCACGCCTCTAGCAATAACTTTCAAAGATGTGCAGTATTACGTTGACACACCAGAGGTAACTACAAAGCTCAACGATGAACTTTGATTTCATTAAATCACCGCAGCTCAAACTGACTTCATTGAATTTAATAAATTCTGTGCTCAGGAAATGAAAGAACATGGTTTCAAAGAGAAGAAACTCCAGCTCTTGTGTGACATCACCGGAGCGTTTAAACCCGGAGTTCTAACGGCATTGATGGGTGTAAGTGGAGCTGGTAAAACAACTTTGCTAGATGTACTTTCAGGAAGGAAAACAGAAGGGACGGTTCTAGGTGATATCAGAATCGGAGGATATCCAAAAGTTCAGAAAACATTTGCTAGAATATCTGGATACTGTGAACAAAATGATATACACTCACCACACATAACAGTCCATGAGTCTGTGCTGTTTTCGGCACAATTGAGGTTACCTCCAGAGACCGATAAAGAAACAAAAACAGTAAGTTTCATCAAAAAGTCCAAAAAAATGCCTCGTTGAAAAAAATAATTATCATTTGACATGTTTTACATTTTGGTGCAGAGGTTTGTCGAGGAAGTTCTTGAAACAATAGAGCTTGATGAAATCAGAGACTCGATAGTTGGAACTCCAGGTGGGAGAGGGCTATCCATTGAACAGCGGAAAAGACTTACTATAGCTGTGGAGTTGGTTTCAAACCCATCTATAATATTCATGGATGAGCCTACGTCTGGGTTGGATGCACGATCAGCGGCAATAGTTATGCGTGCAGTAAAGAATGTAGTTGCTACAGGGAGAACAACAGTTTGCACTATTCATCAACCAAGTATCGATGTCTTTGAGGCATTTGATGAGGTATTTACTAGCTGTGCTAACCATTGCGAACAGAATGACATGCATTTGAATTGTACTACAAATTGCAATTGTGTCTCATGGTGTATGTATACAGTTGATTCTAATGAAACGAGGAGGACATATCATCTACTCCGGCTTGCTGGGGATTCACTCAAACAAACTCATCGAATATTTTGAGGTAAGGCCACAACATTAAATATTCACTTTTTGATAGGAAAAATGTTAGATTTATGTTTCTCGAGCTGCAACTCATTCGGGTTAAAACAACAAAGTCCTTTTTCATTTTCTTTGAAAGGGAATTTCTGGTGTGCCAAAGATCAAGAATAACTATAACCCGGCAACATGGATGCTCGAAATCACGTCAGAGTCAGTGGAAGCAGATTTGAAGATAGA
Organism: Sedum album; assembly: GCA_006409495.1. Lineage (NCBI taxonomy): Eukaryota > Viridiplantae > Streptophyta > Magnoliopsida > Saxifragales > Crassulaceae > Sedum > Sedum album. The sequence goes on along the minus strand of QZGG01000057.1, from coordinate 50,409 downwards.
CTTTGCAAAAATTTTATAAAGACTCAAACTTACACCAGTAAGTTATAAGAACTATATTTTTTATCGAAGCAGAGACACATTCAATTCGAGTTCATAGCAAATTACCTGAAGATGAATAATTAATTGTCGGCTTTGTGTGTGAAGAACTACAGTTCGGATGGTTGAGGAGTTGAGTGAGGCACCACCAAATTCACAAGACTTGCATTTTCCAACACCCTTTCCGCAAAGCTATTTATTTCAGTTCATGACGTGCCTATGGAAACAACACCTTTCATATTGGCGAAGCCCGGGATACAATCTGCAAAGATTTTTATTCACAACAATTGCAGCAATTATTTTTGGAGCAGTCTTTTGGCAGAAAGGTCAAGACATGTAAGTCATTTTATCCATATACACCGCACAAGTTAACTGTAAAAACCAATCTAAAGCTATTTTCAGATTACTCTACAAGTACTTGTGGATCGATTTTTATTAAGAAACCTAACATTAACTCATTTTACTTTTGTGCAGTAAAAATGAGCAGGATCTGTTCACTATACTAGGATCGATGTATGTTTCAGTTATTTTCTTGGGAGTAAACATATGCTCAACAGTCCTACCTCACGTTGCAACAGAGCGAGCTGTTCTATATCGAGAAAAATATGCAGGCATGTATTCATCGAGGGCTTATTCCCTTGCACAGGTTAGTCACATTTTATTCTTCAGAGTTCTCGCGTTACCACACCTCAAACCATCCGAAACATCATTTTAAATAATGGTTGTTGCAGGTGGCAATTGAAGTTCCGTACATCCTTGTACAAACAGTTTTGTACGTAGCCATCACCTATCCAGCAATAGGTACTTTTGGTCACCTTACAAATTCTTTTGGTATTTCTACGCAACATTCTGCACTTTTCTCTACTACGTCTATCTCGGAATGCTGATTCTCTCCGTGAGCGCAAATGTGGAGGTAGCTTCTGTTTTAGCCACCGCTTTTTACACCATATTAAATCTCTTCTCAGGATTCCTCATGCCAGGACCGGTAAAACTCTCGACTCTGCCGTCCATTTTCGTAAAACATTTTTTCTTACCAAAAATGCAGTAACCTGATTTAAATCATTACAGAAAATTCCGAAATGGTGGGTATGGTGCTACTGGATATCCCCTTCATCATGGTCTCTAAACGGACTCCTCACGTCACAATACGGCGACCTGACTAAAGAAATACCCATCTTTGGGAAACAAACCAGCATAAGTTCCTTTCTTGAAAGCTACTACGGCTTCAACCATGATCGCTTGTCCCTTGTCGCCATCATGCTTATAGCTTTCCCGGTCGCTTTCGCGACTCTTTTTGCTTATTGTATAGGTAAGTTAAACTTCCAAAAAAGGTAAATATTTCCAACAAAATATATATAAATAAATTCCACTGTTTAAACATCAGATTTCTCAGCTACAGTCATCTTGTACATTTTCTCAATTCCAGTGTTTATACATTTCCATGACAACACTTACATTTGAATGGTTGCTCAAACGACGTCGTTCAAAGCACGAACCACCTTTACCTCCGCCACGTGTCATACACGTGATACTCACGTGCCATGGCCAAACCAGAAGAGACGTCTGAACCTCAAACCATCCGTTTCGCGTCGCGATCGTCTTCATCAAATAGTACAAAACTCACTTCATTATAAAATCAAACCCTAACCCTAAAAAATCGAAATCGAAATTGAGATCGAAATTGCAGTTCGCTGCATGTCAAAACGGCGCGTTTTGGCGCGATTCGTGGGCGGAAATGGCGACGGGGAGGATAGCGGAGAAGTTTTCGAAGAGGTTGATGGATGAGGTGAATGAATGGGGAGGATTGAAGCAGACGGGAGTGAGTTTGAGGTATATGATGGAGTTTGGAGCGAAGCCGACGGAAAGGAATTTGTCAATTTCTGCGCAGTTTTTGCATAAGGAGTTGGCTATTAGGATAGCTAGGAGAGCTGTGGAGTTGGAGAACTTGCCTTATGGTTTGTCTGATAAGCCTGCTGTTCTTCAGGTATTGGAATAACTTTGTTTATGCTGATCAAAATAAGATGATGTGTTGTGTGCTTTGACTGAATGTTTGAGTTCTGGTGAAAGGCGGAATTTAATGATTTAGGTGTTAGGGTGTGATTTCCTGAATTATCATGTGATGCTGTTGATCTCTCTCTTTTAGGTAACTAAATTCTTACAAAGAAGAATATGCCTGTTTTAGGCATCATTTTTGTTCGGGACTTAAGTTCTCTATGCCGGGTTTCTTTGTAGCATGGTAAATGATTTTACTTTTTTTGCTGAAACATAATCTGTTCGACTGTTGAGTATATTCGGAAACCTTTTTAAGTACTGGTGGTGATGGTGACTCCAAAAAAGCTTTTTTGGAATAGATCATATGACAGTATTTGTGAAGTATCAGGTTAATAATTCAGAGATTTGCTTGTATTGTATGAATTTTATGGTTTTGGTTAGTTTTTTATTTTGATGTATAATGCTTGTTTTCATGTAGCTGGCTGGCTGGCTGTGGGCTGCTTTTTTTTCTTTTTTGACGTCTTGTTTTCAATTTATGTCTCTGGTGTTCAGATGGAAGGTTTAGTTATAGATTATCATTTGTGGCTTTCTGACATGGTCTGGTAGGTACGAGATTGGTATGTGGACTCGTTCCGTGATCTCCGATCCTTCCCTGACATAAAGGATACTAACGATGAGAAGGAATTCACAAAGATGTTAAAAATGGTTAAGGTGAGGCACAACAATGTGGTACCTATGATGGCTTTAGGCGTTCAGCAGTTGAAGAAAGGATTGGGTCGCAAGACTTCATATGAGGATCTCTTTGAAATTCACGAGTTTCTAGATCGTTTCTACATGTCAAGAATTGGAATTCGTATGCTGATTGGTTAGTGTAGTAGTGTAGATTATGCTTGGCACTTATAACTTATAAATTAGAATTACTGCCTTTATTTGATTATACATTGATTTTGCAATGTTTGTTTTCATTTAAGTGCAGGTCAGCATGTGGCCTTGCACGATCCAAATCTTCCACCTACCTGTGTTGGATATATAGACACAAAAATGTCTCCTGTGGAGGTGGCTCGAAATGCTAGTGAAGATGCACGATCTGTTTGTGCACGTGAATACGGCAGTGCACCGGAAGTCGAAATTTTTGGAGATCCCAAATTCACCTTCCCGTGAGTTTTTTTCATGTTATTATGTACTTTCTCCTTTCAACTATGATATCCATTTTCTATTTTTCACTAATTTTGTCAGTGACCACAGAAATGATTGGACTTAGTAAGACACTAGTCACTTTTGTGTATTGTGCCTAATTTTTTAGGTACGTCCCGACACATTTGCATCTGATGGTGTTCGAGCTTGTTAAGAACTCTTTACGTGCAGTGCAAGAATGCTACATGGAATCTGATAAAGTAGAACCTCCAGTTCGGATTATAGTTGCTGAGGGCATTGAGGATGTTACAATAAAGGTTTGGTTTGTCACTGTATATGAATTTTAACAAAACACCGGTACTTAGTCTTTCTACCTTCAGCTGTAATTTTGGAAGTACAAATTTCATTCTCTATTTTTGTGTGGCTACTGTCCTTGCAGGTCTCAGATGAAGGGGGAGGAATTCCTAGAAGTGGTCTTCCCAAGATTTTCACTTACCTATACAGCACAGCAAAAAACCCACTTGATGAGCATCCAGATCTTGGAACATCTGACACAGCAACGCTGGCAGGATATGGATATGGGCTACCAATAAGTCGTTTGTATGCTCGATATTTTGGGGGTGACTTACAAATAATATCTATGGAAGGATATGGTGAGTTCATTTGGTCTACCCTTCATTTCTATCATATGTAGGAATAGTATCCAGGCACAATTTTCTGATAAAAGGCTATGTTGAGGTTTTTGTTTGTCCACTATACCGTAAACGTTAAGTGCTATGCACACTCGAAACATTAGGACATTTCATAATTTATTAGCAGCGAAGAAACATCTGATTAGCGTGGAACTTGTCACTTGCATTGACTAATGTCCACAAGATTATTCATGTCATCTCACATCTCAGTATGTCAGGAATTCAGCATCACATTTTGGTTTATTTTTTACTAATGGGTAGTGCTTGTTGATAAATTAAATGAGCTATTTAGTGGACTGATGGGGGTTGGGATTGAAAACAAATTACCCTATAGTGTCAGACTGAACTGTGAGCTGGGTTTGCACTTTTGAATCTTGTGAACACATAGATTTTAGCTTCTTATTGATAAGGAATTTTTTGACAGGTACTGATGCATATCTTCATTTGTCTCGCCTGGGTGATTCAGAAGAGCCTCTACCATAGGTGCCAGTCTCTGAAAGCACATCAGATTGTGCATAATACGTCACAATGTGTTACATGCTAACTATTCTATTTGCAGTTCAAAGCTGCTTCAGTTGTAAATAAGACTGTTATGTTCAGAAGCTATGTGGTCATGGCTGGTGGCTCACAGGATGTATTGTATAATAATGTCAAAAGTTATATTATACATTAAGTCAGATTCAATATCTCACCTGTACTGAGCTCTGGTCTTTCCTTTGGGTTCTACCTCTCGATTGTTTCCTGATCACTCTTACTGAAAGAAGTGTCTGAATCCATTGAACAATAAGCCTGGTTTGATTTGTGCAAGTGCCTAGCCTAGAACACTGAATCCCAAAAGAGATGCAGAAAGACAGAATGTCATGATGCTCGTTTTGTAGAAATACAATATACGGTTCCTAATTCAGATTCAACTGTTAGTGTATATAACATGCCCGAAAGCCGGGGCAACTTAGTTCACCAATAATCCTTGCATGAACATTCTCCATGTCGAAAGTGATGAAAACGTCTCCTGTCACGAACAATTATCTCAATATGATAGGCATCTGAAACGAGTTTCATTGCTTCATGGCAGTCTGTACAAACACGCAGATTCTTTGTGATTCGAAGAATTTGTCCCGGCTTAGAATGTATTAACCCATAAGCCATAGCGAGCTTCTCACTGTGATAGTGTAATGGTATCTCCATGTCCTCATCACCCAAGTCATGAAGTACTCCATCTATGTCAGGCTTGTACCCCATCCCTCTCATTCTATCCAGCATTTCTTGGAATTTTGAGTATATTTTGTCAGACTCTGGATGAGAAATATCACCAGCTATGAACTCGTTGACAATGCCATTCATCACAATCATGGATGAGCCTGGAGGTTTCTTTACCCCTCTATTGCTCATAAGATTTCTAACCCTCGCAACGTCTTCCCAACGGCCAGCTTTTGCACATAAGTTTGCTAGCAAAACATACCGACCGCTGTTTTCAGGTTCCAGTTCAATCAGCCTATGTCCTATTTCTTCCCCAAGCTGGATGTTTCCGTGGATTCTACAAGCTCCAAGAAGAGCTCCTAAAACTCTTGCATCATATCCAATGGACTGTACCATTTATTGGAGTGAGCAGCTGGTGGATCGAGCTCGTTCGTGTTTATGCTGAGTTAAGTTACAGAAGGCGCGCTCTTTGGTTTTGAATTAGGGAGGTAGACTCAAGTGACGTCGTTTAGTGTATTAGCAATTAGAAGTAAACGATGTCGCTTCATGTTTTGTATAAATACTCAAATGTAAATGTCCAGACTTTGTAATTTTCATTTTAATCAATAAAACAGAAAAAGGTTCCGCAACAATGGGAGCGCTCGAATCTGAGCCCTAGACGCGTTCTTGAAGATCGGAGTTGACGATCGGAGCTCCGGCAGCGCCGTTCTACATGGTATCAGTTTAGGTGAGTCTTATATTGACCGATCTTGGAGTTTTTCTTTCGATTGAGCACTGTTTGCTGTAATTGGTTGTCAATGGCGACTGAGACGAGTTCAAGTAGAGTTTCGATTGGTTCTGGTGGCGGTCCGAGCGCAGTTCTTGATCCTTACTTCGCAAGCACTGGTGATGTTCATACTGGAATGTCAATTGTGAAGAAGGTGTTGATCGGAAGAGAAAATTATGTGACATGGAGAAGAGCAATGGAAATTGCGTTGTCAGCGAGGTCTCAACTTGGATTTATTCGAGGAGAGTATCCAAAGCCTGAAGATCCTGCAATGCTTGTACGATGGCAGCGCTGCAATGACATAGTGATGTCTTGGCTGATCTGTTCCGTGTCAGAGTCTGTTGGTGAGCAGATAATGCGTGCCAAAGATGTTATGACAGCTTGGAAGATATTGAAGGTCAGATATGCAGGCACCAACGTTGCAAGAAAGTCTGCATTACAAACAGCGCTTGGAAATTGTATGCAGGGTGATCTGGATGTTTCTTGCTATTTTGACAAGTTAAACAAGTATTGGGAGGAGTTGGACTCCATTAAGAAGGTGAGACCATGTGCAGAAACAGGTATTTGTAGATGTTGTCTTGAAAGCGAAGAGGAGACACAAGAAGATCGTGTAGTCAGATTTCTGTTGGGGTTAAATGATGCATATTCTGTTGTGAGATCCAACATCTTTGCTATGAAGCAAGTACCAAGTATAGACATAGTTTATGATATGGTTACCCAAGAGGAGTCTCAAAAGAAAGGATGTGATCAGGTTGAATCCTCAGCGCTTTATGGTGGAGTCACTGAGAGCAAGAATAATCAAGGGAAGTTTGGTAACAATGAGAAAGGAAAAGAAAAGAGTAAAGTGATTTGTTCGCATTGTCAGAAACCTGGCCACACGAAGGAGAAGTGCTATAAGCTCATAGGCTATCCACCTGGCTATAAGAACAGTAAGGGAAATAAGAGTTCAGCTAACAGTGCAAATGTTTTCACAACTGAACAGATGGATCAGATACTTGCACTCATCAAGAATGGAGCAGTGAGCTCAGCGAACCCTGTGAGTCCAGCAAGTTCATCTACTTCTTGCAATCAGGTTTATATGGCAGGTACAATCCACTCTTGTGCAGTTTCATTGAATAATGATTGTTGGCTAGTTGATAGTGGAGCCACAAGTCATTTTACGCATAATGTGGCATTATTGGAGAATGTGTGTGAACTTAAGAACAAATGCACAGTTAAGTTGCCGAATGGTCATAGTTTGTTGATCAAGTACAGTGGTATGTGTCGCTTAACTAGTGACTTATTATTGCTTGACGTATTCTTGGTTCCTGAGTTCAAGGTCAATTTGATATCAGTGGCGAAGCTTGTAAATGACAATAACTGCAGTGTTCAGTTTAATAAATCTTCCTGCGTCATACAGGACCATGCCTCGAGGATACTCCTAGAGACTGGTGAGCCTGTGGAAGGATTGTTCAGGGTAGAGAAAGCTTATCAGGCTAATGCATTACAGAAGCAAGTCAGTGATTTAGAAATATGGCACAATAGGTTGGGTCATGCACCTGTTGATGTTGTTTCATCACTATTGAACAGTCATGTAAAGTGCAGGAATCATAAACTTGATTGTGTGATATGTCCTATAGCGAAACAATGCAGATTGTCATTTCCTTTGAGTAATCATTTGTCTTCTGGTATTTTTGAACTTGTCCATGGCGATGTGTGGGGTCCGTTTCATGAGGAAACTATGTCAGGTTCAAGATACTTTCTTACCCTAGTTGATGATTATTCTAGAGCTACATGGACATACCTGATGAAGAACAAATCTGATTCTGCTAATATGGTGGAAATGTTTTTCAGAATGGTTCATGTGCAGTTTGGGAAGAAAATAAAGAGCATTCGGACAGACAATGGGGGTGAGTTTTTCAGTAGTAGACTAACTGAGTTTCTTGCTGCTAATGGATGTTTGCACCAAAGCAGTTGTCCGTATACTCCCCAGCAAAATGGGGTGGTTGAGCGAAAACACCGCCATTTGTTGGATATTGGAAGGGCACTTCTGTTCAAAGCTCGTCTGCCAAAGATTTTCTGGGGTGATGCCATTTTGACTGCTACTCACATTATTAACAGGTTGCCATCATCTGTTATACAAGGCAAAACACCTTGGGAGGTTTTGTTTGGCAGTCCCCCTATTATTAGTCATTTACGAGTTTTTGGTTGTTTGTGTTTTGTAAGCACTCAACCTCATCAAAGGGATAAATTTGATCCTCGCGCGTTGCCTGGTGTTTTCTTGGGTTACCCAAATGGGCAGAAGGGCTATAAGGTACTTATTATTGAGAGCAGGAAAATTGTGGTTAGCAGGAATGTTGTTTTTAGAGAGCAGGAATTTCCATTTCAGGAATTACCTGAGTCTCTGAGAAGCTTCTCTGCACCTTTCAGTAATTCAGGTTATGGCTTGGATTCATTCAAATTACCAGATTCTCATATTGTCAGTGATCATTTGAGGGACGAGTTGTCAGATCAGCCTCAAGATGTTTTAGATTCTGGTCAGTCTTTGGAGGGTAATTCTCATAATGATGAGGTTGTTGAGCAGAATGTTGTTGACGATCAAGACATCTCTTCTATTCAGGAAGTTATTCCTGGGCAGAATATTGTTACTCATGAGCCATCTACAAGAGTTTCTTCAAGAAATCGAGTTCCTCCAGTTTGGCAAAAGGATTACATTTGTGATTTCAGCACCACAGGTACCAAGCAGAAATCTCCTCTTTCAATTCACAATGTTGTGTCTTATACAAATTGTTCTGATAAGCATAGACAGTTTGCGTTACAAATTTCTATTATAAAGGAACCAAGTAGTTTCAGACAGGCCAGTAAGGATCAAAATTGGATGGATGCCATGAAGAGAGAGATTGATGCTCTTGAGCTGAACAAGACCTGGATAATTGTTGATCCTCCACCTGATAAAACCCTGGTTGATTGTAAATGGGTTTACAAGGTTAAGTACAACTCTGATGGCAGTATTGAACGTTACAAAGCTCGCTTAGTCGCGAAAGGATTCACACAAATCGAAGGCTTAGACTATCATGATACCTTCGCTCCTGTGGCAAAAATGACGACAGTGAGATGTCTTCTTGCAGTTGCTGATGCCAAAAGATGGCCCTTGTACCAGTTGGACGTCAATAACGCCTTTCTGCATGGGATTCTTGAAGAGGAAGTTTATATGAGACTACCACCAGGTTTCTATGATTCTGCAAAGCAGCAAGGAAAGGTATGTCGGCTCATTAAAAGTCTTTATGGATTACGTCAAGCATCACGTCAATGGTTTTCTCAATTTAGCTCAGCCCTGCTTGAGTTTGGGTTCCAGAAGAGTCTCAATGACTATTCATTGTTCACTTTTCAAGAGAGGATGACTTCATAATCCTCCTGGTGTATGTGGATGATGTCATACTAACAGGGACTTCAAAGAGCTTAATAGATGAGATCAAATCTTTCATTCATGCAAAATTTCAGATCAAAGACCTGGGTATTTTGAAGTATTTTCTGGGGCTGGAAGTTGCGAGGTCAGATGAAGGTATTTTTCTGAATCAACGAAAATATGCCTTGGAGTTGCTTGATGATTCTGGTTTTTCAGATGCTAAGCCTGCCAAGACTCCATGGAGACCAAGCATAAACTGGGTCTGTCACAGGCACCTTACTTGACTAATGTCCTAGCCTACCGTCAACTTGTGGGGAAGCTCATTTACCTCACAATCACCAGGCCGGACTTAGCATATCCTGTGCACATACTTAGCCAGTTCATGAATAAACCCACTGAGGATCATTTGCGTGCAGCGCATAGAGTTCTCAGGTATATCAAGGGTGCCCCAGCCCAAGGTATTCTGTTTTCATCATCTAATGATTACAATTGCATGCTTTTTGTGACGCCGACTGGGCAGCTTGTCCGTTAACTCGACGTTCAATTTCTGGTTTCTGTATTTTACTTGGATCTTCGTTGATATCTTGGAAATCGAAGAAACAGCATGTTGTATCTCGGTCATCAGCTGAGTCTGAATATAGATCAATGGCATCAACTTGCTGTGAATTAACATGGCTTGTTCGTCTTCTGGGAGACATGAGAGTCATGTGTGTCGCTTCCTGTGTCTTTGGCGTGTGATAACAAAGCGGCGATTCACATATCTCATAATCCGGTGTTTCACGAGAGGACCAAGCATGTGGAAATTGATTGCCATTTGATCCGGTCTAAAGTTGCTTCAGGTTTCATCTCTCCGGTTTATGTCAACACTTCAGACCAACCTGCAGACTTGCTTACAAAGGCTCTTCCTCGTGAGCAGCTGGTGTATCTTTGCTCCAAGCTGGGAGTTTCGAACTTTCTACACTCCGCAGCTTGAAGGGGGTATTGGAGTGAGCAGCTGGTGGATCGAGCTCGTTCGTGTTTATGCTGAGTTAAGTTACAGAAGGCGCGCTCTTTGGTTTTGAATTAGGGAGGTAGACTCAAGTGACGTCGTTTAGTGTATTAGCAATTAGAAGTAAACGATGTCGCTTCATGTTTTGTATAAATACTCAAATGTAAATGTCCAGACTTTGTAATTTTCATTTTAATCAATAAAACAGAAAAGGTTCCGCAACAATGGGAGCGCTCGAATCTGAGCCCTAGACGCGTTCTTGAAGATCGGAGTTGACGATCGGAGCTCCGGCAGCGCCGTTCTACACCATTTCCTCCACAAGCTCTTTCGCTTTGGTTAACATCCCTGACCGGCCAAGCAAATCAACCATGCAGCAATAGTGCTCTGATTTACGCTGGATACCATAGACTCTGAACATATACTGGAAGTAAAACTGACCTTGTTCAACCAGACCAGAGTGAGCACAGGCATTCAAAAGGTTTACAAATGTTATACCGTCTGGTACTATCTTCTTCCCCTCCATCTCTGTAAACAGCGCAACAGCAGCCTCTCCCTGTCCATGCACTGCCAGCCCTCCAATCATGCTGTTCCAAGAAGACACCAAAACCACCTTTTGAGGCAAGCATCTAAACAACTCAAATGCTTTCTCCAAGCACCCACATTTGCAATACATGTCAATCAAGGAAGCTGCGAGCTTTGAGTCCACTTCAATAGCACCCTGCTCTAGCTTTTTGTGTATCCACTCGCCAAGCACCAGGGATCCCAAACCAGTGCAGGCTGATAACATGGTAGTTGCCATTAATTTATCGAAAGACACATTCTCATCCTGCAACTTGCGGAAGAGGGCAATGCACTCTTGTAATCTGTTGTTTTGTACATAAGCAGCCAGCATAGCATTGCAAGCAGCAGGGTATGATTTCTTATCACCCATCAGCTGAAAAATCTCATAAGCATCATCCACCAGCCCCATTTTAGAATACCCTGAAATCATTGTCGTCCAAGTCACTACATTCGGCTGTCTCATCTGATCAAATACCTTACGAGCCTCTTCCAAGAGCTGAAGCTTCACATACATCTGAATCAGATTATTCAAACAGTACACATCAAAATGGAACCCAAACTTAACGACATGGCAGTGAACTTGCCTACCTAGCACAACACCATCACATTCAATAACCTCCGAACAAGCTTTGACAATTATCGGGAAGGTAAAGCTATTAGGCCAAACCAAGCTCTCAATCATCATCAAATACAGTCCAATACAATTCCTCACCAACTGCCTCTGCACCAACCCTTTCATTACCGTATTGTATATGAACACATCCGGGTTAGGAATTTCATCAAACACCTTAAATGCATATTCAATGTCACCAAAACTCGACACACAAAACTTTATCACTCGGCCAATCGCATCATTGTCTTTGGAAAGTCCAAGCTTGATGACTCGTGCATGATGCTGCTTGAGCTCAACCATTCTTGAACACGATTCAAGACCTTGAAGGGTAATGTAATTGGCGTTGACCGCAGGGTATGAGACTGAAACTGGCGTTGACTGCACCATGCTGGCCATTTTACTTCGATCGGTCATAGACTCACTTTTGATTCGTCTATAAAGGTTTGGATAGAACGTCGCACGACGCTGCGTTTCTTTCCGATACGCTGCGTTGCATATGGAAGATCGACCTTATACATGTCAGTTTGATGGATCGACATCTACTGCTGTTAATGGGCCTACAACTGGGCTTCAGCATGAGGCCCGTTAGGATGCCATTGTTAGAGTCCATTTCCTCTTTACAATCTTTTAGCTTCTTTAAGCATGCAAAAATAATTTTTATCAAAAAAAAAAAAAAGCATGCAAAAATAATTTGTTTATGTACAAACAATTTTTTAATAAATCAGCAAGACATGTACATAAATGTTTGTTTTTGACTTAATTTGAAAGTTAGTTATTTATAAATCAAAATGCGATTGACGATTATCAATATTAACAGTTAAAATGATTAAATTCAAACAATTGAAATACGTCCTCTTATAACATTTCTATTGCGTTCGTTGCACATTCAATTATGATGAATGCAGTCTGTACTTACGACATGAATACAGGACTATAAATCTTTCGATGCGACGCGTACAATTTTACATCACAAAAAAATAAAATTTTCTAATTTATTTGAAATACGAGCACGTGGAATTTATAGCAAGTTGTATATGCCATTCCAGTCGTTGCCCATGCAAATCTTAAGGACAGCATTTTGTACTCTTATTGCGTCACAAAAAAAACAGTGGATGGATTTTACTAGTTGCACTGATTCTCCATACTTAAACTAAACGTATATTTTAGACTAGATATATAAGCACGTGGATTTTAGATCAAAATTCAAAATGTAGTTGCCATTAAATTCACTGTCCATGCCAGTGTAACTGTGTAAGAAAGGATTGCAGTGTGTACTTTAACTCATATTTTTGTTCTTTTTACTGCAAAAAAATATACAGAAAAATGTACGTGTCTGTAATTATATTTTTACGATAAAACACTGATATATTTCATAAACGACTCACAAAAATAAGATACACCATCATTTTCTTTTTCATCACACGTTTTTCACATACATTTCCCAACAAATGAGTTTTTGTTGATGACATTGAATCAATGGTCTCTTTGAATTTGGACAAACACAAATCAAATCTAGCAAAGAGTATGGAAACAATCAACCAAAATAAATCTTTGCAACTGTAGGGTGGGGACCTAGACCTTTTTGGTTCCGCAAAGTTGTAGTAATAAGATTTTAAGACCACATAAATTGACCAAAACCACACATACCAAGGTCTTGCAACATGTTCATGGTTTTATTTGTTGGCAGAAAATGTGGGTGGAAAACATAAATAATTGACTGTTTGATCAAATTTCACATGGGACATGTGATTGTTTTTTATAAAAGTCGATTTTTGCATCGATGAATTGTGATCAGAACAAGTTGCATGCTACTAGGTATGTTGGTATAACTAGTGGACTATTTATATAAATGGAGACATGGTATTTTTGTGTTCACAATTCCTAACTACATTTGAGCATATAAATGAGTAATATTATTAATTTCATGTAATCATATCATGAATAAGAGTATTCAAATTAAATATTGAACATTGTGCAGTCAGGCAGTATATTACTATGAATTAATTATTTACGTACTGATAATATGTAATTTGTATATTTTCTTTAAAAATCAATCATTGGATAAACAGAAATGACCAAATTAGATCGTCCAAAACTATTCAGCCCTTCTATAATTCAGTTCCAAAACCAAATCATCCGACAAGGTCATGATGGTTGATGGACTATTTATATAGAGTTTTTCCAAATGCCCAAATGATGAAATAAATCACCACATTAGAGCAAACACATTTATCATTAGGCAACAAAGCTCAACATATTGATGTGTGTATTTGACTTTAGTTAGATCCACTAAACATGTGAAGTCACATGTGATCATTTGCTATTCCATAAAATGGTATTCAATCATATGAGAAAATATGTAAAAAGGAAAATAATATCTATTTTTGAGTGACTTTTTATTTAAAAAATCGATGATGGATTAGACAAACCTCATACTCAGATTTTTAGAATAATAGGCGATTGATTTTCCGCTAGGTGAATTATAATGAATTTACTTTAATATTTCAAGTGTTTTTTTACTTTGTGGGTTAAAATACCATTTGTGATTTGTATTTTGTACATTCTATTTGGTTTAATTAAAACAAAAATGTTTTGAGCACATTGACCCCACATATACCTTTCCATTTTAAACTTTTCCAAAACACATGATCAAATCAAGCTTTACAAAATGGTCTTTGTTGGTTTTCCTAAAAGCCGAAAATGTTATAATTACTTTATTTATTGATATTTTGTTTTTATCAAATTACTTCGACAAATTCTTTTGACATTTTTGGGAATTATGATAAAACAACATTTCCATATTAAGGCGATTCTCAAGCTGCACAACCAAAATAACAACTTTTAACTCAGGCATCATAAAAGTATAAAAATTGTTCATATTAAATATAATTGCAAAGAGTATTTAACTGCTTCTGATCTTATTCCCAAAATTAACATTAAATTTGCAATCCAACTGCCTTGACTTTAACTGCTTCAAGTTACATAAATATCAGAATTTGATACTAAATAAATGCACTACACAATACACATGTGGAGAACACATTCATTGATATGGATTTGGTTAAGTCAAAGCTGAGATCAGTTCTTATATCAATTCTCTGAGTTATTCGAATACCCATCACACATTCAATTAATCTCATATGCAGGTTATTCATACATAATTAATAATATAGAATCGATTCTGAATTAGACTTAAAAGTCTGCCTTATAAATCTTAATTAATAATTCAATATACAAACAATTATCACTCAACTGTTCGATTTGAATTATTCTTCATCTGATTCTTTAAAATTTAACAAAGACATCCATGCATGCTTCACAATACTTTGTGATCAAACTTTCATCATTTTGTTAAAATTATTGGAGCCTTAAGTTGTACATATAGCATCATTAGCTGTGCTAATTGAATCTCAAAATTTTATGCTCTTAATGACCTATTTGCTGTTGTAGACAAATGTAGACCCTAAAATCGATGTACCAACCCACACTACACTTTTTAGCCTTTTCATCACATTCCTAACATCTTTAGGGTTCAGCAATCAGAGCCGACCTGACTTAATTTGATAATTAATTGATGCCTAGTTGACTGAATTTTGTCAGTGAATGTAAAATGTTATTTTTAATAATATTTATAAAGAAAATAATAATAACATTATATATATAAAGAAAATAATACTCCGTATTTATTTTTCATGCATTTCTTTCTTAAAAAATGTATCTCAATTCCAAATCTTTCATCCTTGAGCATTTTGATAATACTCAAGTAATTAACACTTGATCAACATTAAGCAAAAACTAAAGATATTGGTCTTATTAGATGGCCTTACACCATCAACATTCACTAAAAATCTACACAAAAAGATCTAAACAAAAAAATTCAGTAGTAGACAATGAGCAAATATATCTACTTGACAATGACTCAAATGTCAAACATACAAATTACAATGTAGTGGTCCTAAACACTACCTCACATCATCACTAATCATTTTCATAAACATCTAAACAGTGACATTTGGTTAGACTAATACCAACACTTTTATATTCTTTAATTGAACTTTTCAAATCATATTTATTATTTCTAAAAGCTTTTATAAAACAATCTTACTGATTTATTCAATTCTCATTCAATAATTTGAAATAAAATAAAATAAATACTAAATGGTTTCACGTGTAAGGCAGTGTTTGGATGCCATCGCCATGTGCACTCTGCCAACAATTCAAAACACCAAATATAATAAAAAATAAAACACACAATATTCAAAAAAACCAAATAATCCCTCAATTTATTTCAATTAAATAATTCAAATTCCAAAATATGAACATTAATTAAAAATAAATAAAATTGTTTGTTGTATTCTTGTTCGTATAAGGCTGCTTCATCCATCCGATCTTGCCGACCACTTTCCTCTCCATATATAAATACACAACCAAACGGACACAATCTCTACAAACTCATCACCATCACCAGCAGCAGCAGCAGCAGCTTCAGACAATCAGACTTGATAATAAAGATGACATCTTGGGTTAGAAAAACAATCACATCTCCATTCAAGAAAGCTTGTAATTTCTTCAATCACCAACAACAAAGGGACAGTAAGAAGTCTCAACAAGGTTAGTCTTTTTCATGTTTTTTGATGACCCTTTTGGTTTTTTGATGTGGGTTTGGTGTTTGATTATTGTTGTGTTGTTGATTTTGCAGAACATGAGATTCAAAAGACTATGGATCTACAAGGAGAGGTTATGGCTTGTGGGTATGAAGATGTTCATGTTATGTGGTCTATTCTTGATAAATCCAAGGCTGGAAATTGTAATCTCAGCCACTGAGATTGGTTGTTAGATTGTTGAAAAAGTTCCACAGGAAGATATGAAGAAGTTGAGAATTTTGAAAAAAGTGGAAGATGAAGATTGAGGAGGTGAACATGTTTCATTTGTGTTCTTCCACTTATTGTGTGTGGCTTGGCTTCTTCTATGTGATCTTTGTTTGTATGTTTTGTCAAGTGTATTGACCTTTTGTGGTTATCCCTGTGATGAGACATCACGGTGAGATTTGTCCACAATGTCATCGGTCAGATGTGGTTTGGTTTTGATTTCTGAAAGTTCTCCATCTGTTTTTTACAATGTACATACATGTTTTTAATGTATCAAGCTGTTTTTCAGTTGCTTAATGTTCCATTTCTGATACTTCCTGTGTGGAGTTCGAATAATGTATAATTGGTCTGTGTTTGGTTGGAAATCGAATTGGGCAAAATGTGCAGGGATAAGAATATTCCTTGCTTGAAAACATATGCTATAAAAATGGAGATAGTGTGAATGAAAATTAATACAAACGGTGGAGTTTGGAGTGGAGTTACATGTAGTATGGTTGAGCTACTTGATTGAGGGAAAGTGACTCGCTGATACTTGTAGAAAAAATCACATTCCTATGATTTTTTGATTTTTTGGTACTTCTCGTGTTGGCGGACAAAATGTTTGTTTGAGGGGGAAACTTAAGTATTGTTGAGGCTTGCTGATTTATCTCCTTACATTGTCTTGAGGACTTCGACATGTTAATGTTTCAGGTGGTCCTGGCGGCATAGGTAATAGTGGCCTTTGATCAATCACTCAATCTCTTGACTAAGAACTTGAAGTTCAAAAATGAAATTATTTTGTAAATCTGTAATGCTGAACATGGCACACCAAATTTTTGGATGAAGTATTTCACATGACAGCAATAACAGGCAACTCCATTGAAGTTCAAACTAACTTAAACTAAGCAACAGAAAAGTACCAAACCTTTCTTTAGCTGAAATGTACCTCTGAACTGCAATGTGTAATGGAAAATTCTTTGTTATCAGGAATATATTCTTGACACTGTAAAATTGTTCTCTTCTTGCTACAGTTAATAGGTTATTCCAGGTTACATATTTTTCGCTGATGAGAGAAATAAAAACTTTACGGGAATGTAAAGGTATTCTTCAGAATATTACTGTATTTTTTCGAGACAATAACAGTCTGAGAATAAAATGGCTAGAAGCAAAAGAGACATGTTTAATGATTATGGTTTGATTCCAAGCATAAATTTGAAAGCACTTTGCATCAATACCTTTTTCCACATTCAGGGGCTGATAAAACATTTCAATAAATCCATGTCTGTAGCCATTTTCAGAGGTTACAGAACAAAGAGAGGGAACGTCAGGTTGTTACAGAATAAGGGAATCAAGAATGCGGATTTGAATATAGTTTTTGTAGAAGGAAACCTTAGTTTTAAATGTACTAAACTGCGGATTTGAATCTACGACCATTTACCTAAGCTGGAACTTAACTGAGATTGATTCCTCCAAATTAAAAATATTGACAAGGAATTTCTGAAACAAAATCAATCACTTTTCTATACTAATTTCCTAAGAAGACTTGTTATCAACAGTTAGTGCTGCACCATTCAGATTCAAACCAAGTGATTATGTTCTTCAAAAGATGCTTCACAATAGAGTAAGGCTAAAGATCAAGTTAGATTTCTTTATACAAAGCTAAAGCTCAACTGACACCATTCCTGTTGCGGAGGTGTCGCGACCAGCCATATGGATTCGTGATCTTAAGTCTTTTTACCGTTATCAAGAATAACCTGTTCCATCAAGGAAACAGAAAATGTATCTATTGAATGGACATCAAAATAGTGGTCAAATGTGATACTGAAAATGTTAAAAAGGACTTACTCCCATGGAACATCTCCAACCAACATCCAGTCCCCATCCGCGTCTTGGTATGTTAACATACTGCAGTTGAACAAGTGAGCTTTGCAATCATCCATCTCTTCGCAACAAGTACCTGAGTTGTATAACTTTGGTTCAGAATTCAGATTATCCGATCAGTGGGATAATAAATGTGTGCATCAGGTTGACTTACTGTAAATCGAAATGCCAAACATCTTGTTAAGAGTTGCAAAAAGGTCACTGTAGCTATGAAGTAAGTACAGATCCAATTTCTTCCTATTGGCATCCCTTCCATATACACCTTCACGAAGAAAGACGGTTGACCTGATCGATCTTCCTGATCATACCTGTCATTTTTACTGCATTCGAAACTGCACGTAAATAATCATTGCATTGGAATTTCCTGTTACAATGACCCACAAAAAGTCTTGCAAAAATATGAACTCACATTTTCATAGACTTCATAGAGAAATCATAAGATGAGCATGATATGCTGAGACCGAGTTTGAGATTGGAACTTAAATCTTTCTTCCATCTTCTATCTGACACGGAAGGACTAGGAGACGTCGAGTCTGTGGACGAAGATGGCGATGCTCCGGACATTGCTGAAAAATTGAGATACCAATACAAGACAACAGTATATGAAGTCAAAAATGTGAACAATTATTGTGTTTAACATATATAGTTAAAGAACAAGAGAATACACAATTACTCGACTAAAGTGATGGGAGACAACAGACAAGGTAACAAAAAGAGATCCAAGACTTGGGATTAAGGAAAAGTGTATGTCCTTAAGAAAGACATGAGAGCAACTTTAAGAAACATGTAATGAACTAACTCACCAAAATTTTAAAAGAATCCATGCCTAACCTTTATCTAGATAGCTCTATTTCAAGGACCACATGTGTAAGTGTAGCCACACTTATCAATCATGGTCCCGAATCCTAACGACTTAGTACACAAGTTTACGCAATTTTTATACAATGACGGAATAAAACTACTAAAAATGTGAGCTAATATCTTAAGCAAAATCATATGAAACAAGCAAGGAAATGCTTGAGTAGTACATAAAGGCAAATGGAACAAAGGAGACATGTTGAGGAAGCAAAGTTGTGGGAACAAAACAACCTTTTTGTTTAACCTTTGTTTTGTCTCTAGGTCCATAACCTTATCTTAATCTTTGTTTACAATATAGCAACTTTGGTTGACATTTGATTTACAATTTCTTAGGTTGACCAGTTGTACATGAATTCCCAGAACTTAGTTTGATCATTTAGACCATACATTCCTTCTTTAGAAACAAGCCATATGCACTGATTCTCACATCTGACAAAGTCTCTACCAAACTCATATGAAATAAAGTTGAAAGTTTCTGGAGTTTGATTCAGACCCAAGTCACAGAAGAACAAGGTTGTTCCCCAAATGTTGTTGTTAAAGTCCCAGGTGAATTCACTTCCATCTGTTACACTCTGCTTGCCAAGATCATCCTCTCCTGACTTGCAATGCACTCTTATGACCTTACCACTTCCTAACCTGTTCATGACGCTTGCACGAACCGCGTCGCAGTTGGGTACCAGAGCAAGGAAGATAACAGCAGCAACGATACCAACTCCGACTCGGATGTTCATGCTTTCAATGCCTTGTTGTCTCAAAACCAAATGTATACATTCTTTTCAAGGCTGTAGGTTTTATAAATGCTGTCTTTGGAAGTGTCGTAGAGGAATGCATTGGTAGTATTTATGGCGTGCTTCCTTTCTCTTATCAACTTGTCTCTACCTGTTGGCTGCTATCTTTGGATGTGATGTTTTTAGAGCAAGTCAATATTGTTGAGGTATAATAATTTGAGGAATGTCTCGCATCGTCTACATAGATTGGGAATAGCTCACTAGTTCGACAAAGCACATTACTATATTACAGCAACAACCAAGTCTACTAGCTATTAGTATTACACCTTGATACCATCTGTTCCGGGTCTGATGTCTGATCATGAGTAACAAAATATAGTTTCTATTTGTAAGTTTATTTACCATGTATTACCTAATACAAGGGTCCACTTCAACGCATATGATAAGAGGTCACCAAATACCACCAGATGAACGAGCAAGATCATCACAAGAGGGAGTCGAAGTACGTGTAATTTCTACGCCTGTTGAACTGGAGAAGGCTACCATACGTGCGGTCCCAAACTCCGATAAAAAGTGATTCTGTGTCAGGGCTAAATGACACACCAGATATCTCGCCAAAGAAGTCAATCTCTTGTTCCTTCTCGAAATCATATTTTGTGTCATATAAGTGGACGAAGTCGGCTGGCTCTGCAGCAGCTAAGTAACGACCGTCGGATGTGAATCTGAGTGATCTGATGGCTCCAAGGTTTCCTTTCAGTACTGAAACAGACTTTGATAGGTTCCTAGCATCCCAGACACGACAAGTTTTGTCTTGGTTTCCCGTTGCAAAAATAAATCCATTTGGGTGCCAGGCGGACGCAAATGAGTAATCTAAATGTCCACATAAAGGTGCAATAATCTACAACAAAAATAAAGAAAACAGTATGTTTAGCTGGCGGTTTTTCATATGGTAAAAGTAAAACTATAATATGTAATCGCTATATGCAAAAACGATTACCTCTCCACTTTGTGAGTCTACTAATAACCATCTGGATTATCACCAACAACCACAATACATTTGCCATCAGGGCTTAGAGAAGTATGCTGAAAACACATAAAAATGCCATGTATTAACAATAAGGCATGATGGAGCACCTTCCCAATACATTTCGCATATATCAACTCGATACAAGTAAAAATACAATTCAAGTATATATTTAAGCAAATTGGAGAAAGTTGGAAGTGCCGCCTCATAATGGCATACATATTGAATATAGAATGGAATTGTCTTTGGAGTTTCTTGAGTTCCCCACACAAGCATACAATAAAAATAGTGATCAAAAGAAAGCTTACATTCACAGGCCAAGGGAAGCAAAATGTTTGTTAAGCTGAAATCTATCCATATTGAAATCCCTTACTCCATTATCATTGTTCGAAGCCATGAAGTGTACAGCGCCACTAAAACAAAACAATCGACCAAACATAAAACATAAGACATTGTTTGTAGATATAGATCATCGATAATTCATGGACAGTGAGAGAAAGATAACAACCTAGGAGTGTCATATATTTCTACAGCATTGGTAATTGCATTTTCTTCATAAGTTGTTCTTGAACAATAGCTCACTCCAGGGCGATCTAAATACTGCAGTCGAAAACAATATGAATTCTCAAGCAGGAACACAACATGTGTGGTAAAATGAAGAAAACACAATATTCAAGCTCCATTATGATTGAAACCATCCGATGAGGACATGTGAATATGTGCCTGAGAACACTAGCATGCAACTTTTACAAGCGACATAACACTTTTTAAATTAACAACCCTACCTTGCAAATAAGTTCTCCTTGGAACCCTCCAGCAATCAACAAATTATTTCTAACAGCCAATGTGCTGACTTGCGTCTGTGAAAATCCTTCCACCAGGTTTCCAGGGTGTTTCTAGAGTATAAAGCATAGAGAAGGACAATATTATCACTATTACAAATACAATAAAGGAAAGTAGTGAAGATGGGGGGATGAAAGTACCTCACTAGGTGCCACGTGGCCAGAGACATCGAGAAGTTGTTTACTCTTGCCAGTCAAGGATGACCAGTGCAGAATAGACGAATGGATATAAGGTACACGTCATGCTTTGATGTTGACCAAACCAAATTCCTCAACTTCAATGACAAAATAATTTCACAATATCATGTCATAAATCTGACTTGTAACTTGAGAAGTGAGGATAAAATACAAATTTTTGGTCAAAAAGCTAGAAAAGCTTTGGTTCGGGACAGATTAAAAGACTTAATTCTTAAGCAACAGAAATTAACCTGGAAATGAAGAATTGTTGATTTCACCGATCTAGAGTTACGCCAAAAATCATAGAATTTTCCTCCTTTATCCGTCTTCTTGCATTCCTAGTTATTAGCAGAAAAACAGTTCATTACACAGACAAACCACATACTGCACTGATAAAGCGTACTTACCAGTAATACCTTTTCAGAGGCTTCCCCAGATTGTGGGATATTTTCATAATTCTTGTACTGCTCTAATCTTGTTTGCCTGTACTTTGCCCTGCCGATGCTCAATCTATCCCAAGGAATTCCCTGGACATCCTTCCCCCATCTTGCATCTGCAGCACTTATATCCCTTATTTTGCTATCCTGCTCAACACCCATAAACACAATCAGCAAAAACCCAATACATTCACATAGCAAAAAATAATAAAACGTAAGATCCAAAACACAATACCTGGTGTTGATACTCGCCATCTGACTCCGACTCATAATCACTGGTCCCAAAAAACATATCTTCATCAACATTTGCCGAATCAAATTCATCCTCCGCATATTCCATTTCCTCTTCCTGGTAATGCGACATCTCTTCCGTCACCAAATACCTTCAACAACATAACAAATTCATCTCCAAAAAATTAAAATTCACACAAAAAAACATCATAACATCCCACCACTCCTAAAAACCCCCAAAACATAACCTTCAGAATCCAAATACTAACTAATGAATTAAACTAAATGAAACAACATCAAAAAACAAAATCCCCATTTCCACCAAGATCATTTACAAACCCTAACCCTAACTAATAAATTAAACTATATCAACCACTCAAAAATCAAATTAATCCCTAATTAAACAACATCAAACAAATGAACAATTACACAACCTAATCTTAACCTCTCCGTTTCACAAATCACAACCGAGTCAAGAAAATGAAACAAATTCAACAAAATAGATCGAATTTCAATGTCGAATTCAATTTCACAAATCAAAATACCAGCGCAAAATTGAATCCTCCAATTCGTTGCCAAAATCTCCTGCTCGAGTCTTTCCGCAAAAACCTCTTCGTACAAGAACATTAATACATTCGCTGTAAGTTTGATCTTCATCCACTAAATGACAAATATGATAATGTCACTATGACGTCATCATCTCAAAGCCCAATAAGCACAACGGCCCAAAAAAGCTTTGGGCTAACTTTAGGGAACGGTGTCGTTTGGTGGGAAGAGAAGACTGGGTTGACGGATTGGTAATGGAAGAACAGCCAAGAAAACGACAAAAATAAAAAGACAGCTTGTAAATATAATAATATAAAAAAAGGTAATAATAATTGTGAAAAAAGAAAGTAATAATAAAAAAAACAAAATAACAGTGAGTGCAGGAGAGAGAAAGATGAATTGAATTCATCATCATCAGCAAGTGTACAAAGATTATCAGCTGGAACAGAAAAAAGGAAATGAGTTGCTGGATTTTTCGAGGATTTTGCTGTAATTTCTAACGCCTAGATTTGGTGGTGGTTGTGAAAGGTACAGATTCAGCTACTGAGTTGTTGTTTTAGTTTATTTGTTTTTGATTTTTTTGTTTGGGATTTGGGTTGTGGGAGTTGGCATTGGAGAGTTTTTGTTTGTTCTGGGTTTTTTTTCCAGTTTGTATGAGTTTAAAGGTTGAGGCTTTGGTTTGAGCTGTTTCTGGGTGTTGTAAAGTTTTGATCTTTTTAGTTTTGGTGGAGTTTTGTTTGGAGAGGAGTTGGGTTTGGTTTTAGGGCTTTTTTGGGGGTGGTTAGATTGGAGTTGGAAATGTGGGTTGAATTGAAGGAGATTGAGGGTTTAGATTGGGGATCTATAGAAGTAGTTCCTGCTGTTTAATTTTGGTTTTTTACAACTAGGGTTCATGTGTGATTCCAGTTTTTAATTATTTGCAGGTGAATGTTTGCCAGATTTGTAATATTTGATTTTGGGAGAGGCAAGTTGGTTAGGATTGGAGTGGAAAGGTGATGTTGGGTTTCCGATATTTGAGAACTGAGCTGCAGCTAGTAATATAATTTGTGGCTCTACCATCCGAGGAGTTTATATGGATTGGTATCAGATCTAGCAACAAGAAAGTGTATCTAAAGAGTGGAATGTTGCAGGAATGAGAACTTGAGGAGTAGGATTTTTTTAGCTTTAATTGGTTTCATATCAATTCTGTTCTCTAGTTGGGTAACCTTGGACGTGTGATTGTGAATATATTAGGTGGGATGTGCTTGTGAGGATAGATTCTGTAGTTTGAGTGAGGGGAAATTCAAGGCAGCGTTGTTGGTAATAGGGTTTAGTAAGCTAGAGTTTGAACGCACGGAGCAACTTCGTAAGAGTTTTGTTGGATGAAGATAATTGATCAGTTCGTCAACTTTGTTATTCGCCCCCCTAGGTAATGTTCATTGCTATTCCTGTGATAATTTGTACGGAATATTTTGCCTCCTTAATTGTGAATGCTGTCTACTTTCTTTTTCAATGATATCCACCATCAGTGCTTTAAATTTATTTCCACTTTCAAGATTAGCCTACAGAAATTTAACATCATTTATATTGCCATTTTCTTCTGGTGATATTTTTTGTTGTTATGTCTTCGTAACTTAAGCTATGCAACAATTCACCAAATGCAGGGCGGAGTATAACCCAGACCAATACTTATGGGAAAAAGATTTTAATTTGGCGGGGAGAGCATACAAAAGGCAAGACATTGAGGCACGTATTACCATCATACCTCATTGTTTTCTTTGTCTCTCTTGTTCTTGGCTTCCTTGTTTATTGTGTTCATAGCATAATTGTTTGATGCAGCTTACGAATTCGAGAGGCCATACATTACAATGTAGTCACTTATGTACCATACATTACAATGTAGTCACTATGTACCATCACCGTTCCCCGAAAACACACCTCTTCCTTGTGTTATATATTGCCATGGAAACAGGTTTGTAATAATTTATTTTATGAACCTCAAAGCTTTCAATAGTTGATAATTATTAAACATTTCTTTCTTTGGAAATTAAGTGGATGTCGTGCGGATGCGAACGAAGCTGCTGTCATTCTTCTCCCATCAAATATTACTGTCTTCACACTTGATTTTTCGGGATCTGGCTTGTCCGAGGGCGATTATGTCAGCCTTGGCTGGCACGAAGTATGTAACCCTGTATCTTGTTACACTTCTAGTAATGTAATTTCT
Organism: Sedum album; assembly: GCA_006409495.1. Taxonomy (NCBI): domain Eukaryota; kingdom Viridiplantae; phylum Streptophyta; class Magnoliopsida; order Saxifragales; family Crassulaceae; genus Sedum; species Sedum album. Next base: position 25,271 of record QZGG01000057.1, on the reverse strand, counting down.
TTTTTAAGATATTAACTAGTAATTTTCTGTACGTACCAGAAAGAAGATTTAAAGGTTGTTGTTTCTTATCTACGAAACAATGAACAAGTCTCCCGCATTGGGCTTTGGGGCAGATCTATGGGCGCTGTCACAAGGTAATTTAGCTTGTCTTTATTGCACGACTAGTTCCTTGACGTATCTATTTGGCCTCGTTGTCTGTTCATTCAAATTTTAAGTAGGATATTTGATATATCTATATTTCTTGACATTGACGAAGTAATTATTTATGTGATAGGTGATTTCCTTATCAGTGAGCTGTATCATATTTATGTAAATAACATTGTATTAGAAAATTGATATCAAGCCTTTTGTTTGTTAACTCGAATATAATTTTCAGTATTCTCTATGGAGGTGAAGACCCGTCTATAGCGGGTATGGTTTTAGATAGTGCATTTTCAAACTTGTTTGATCTGATGATGGAGCTTGTAGATGTTTACAAAATCAGGCTTCCCAAATTCACGGTATCTCCTCTCGCTCTCTCTCTTTCTTGCTTTCTGACCCTGGCTGATACTTAAATTGAGAAATACTAACCAGCTTTGGAAACTCATTTCTCATGTAACAAAATCTAGTGCATTGTAAATAAAATGAGTAACTTTTCCATCTTCTTTCAGGTTAAGATGGGAGTACAATATATGCGTCACGTAATTCAGAAAAAAGCAAAGTTCGATATAATGAACCTCAACTGTATGCAGGTTTGTATCAGAATTCAGAAACACATTTTGCACTAAATTACATTTTCATCAGAATGCCACTTTAGAATTTCCCTCCTAGTTTCTTCATAATCAAATTACATTTTCATCAGATTGCCACTTTAGTTTCTTAATACCTCTTATAAATATTCCGTTCTTTGGCAAATGTATATCACATTCAATCTTGAAACTGCAGGTAGCGCCAAAGACATTTATACCTGCTCTATTCGGACATTCTAGAGAGGACAAATTCATTCAACCTCACCACTGTGACTTAATTTTTGAGTCGTATGCGGTACGAGCCAATCCTAAAAAACCTGATCCCATTCCAAGAATATTATCCATTGGAAAGATATAATTGTGTTAATGTGTTTAATATTCAACAGGGTGACAAGAATATTGTAAAGTTTGACGGAGATCATAATTCTTCCAGGCCTCAGTTTTACTATGATTCAGTTTGCATATTTTTCTACAACGTCCTCCATCCTCCACAGGTTCCGTCGGCATACTCAAGTCAGCTTAATAAATACTACGATCTTGGAGACCTGAAGCTAGGTACTAACACAAATGAGGTAAGTTACTTTTGATTCTGATGTAAGAACTTTCTAGCATATTTCGAATTATTTCAGCTCAGTTTCTCAATGTTGACTGCTGCCAATTATATTTTTGAAGAACTTACGTGTTTTTATTTTTTATTTGAATACAGTCTCTCTTGTACGAGATAATCACTAACCTTCACAAGGCTAGTAATGATCTCCCAAGCTCGTCGTCAGCCTTACCTTGCCATTCAAAGACCAAATCAGTTGTTGATTGCCTCTCTGAAACTGTAGCAATTCCAGATGTTGCGGTATGAATTTCTCTGTCAATTTCTGGTTCTGTTGGTCATAACTGGGCTTTTTTAGTATTATATATTTATGATCCTCTCTCGTATGCAGGGTAAGATGCTTGATGAAGTCAGTAAGCTTGACAGTGGTGAGTCATCAGAATTGCAGGTGTGTATTTTTATATGAATGTGTATCATGTGTACTTTCTTAGGTGAAAAGTCGAGCATTTGACCTATGACATGGTTCACTATTCAGGATAAATTGAACGTACAGATAGATGAATGCTGCTCAAACTCGAGTTCCAACCGGGAGAGCTGGGGCAGATGCTCATCTTTTGGGGGTACAGATGAAGAAACTGGAGTCGGTAAAAAGGATGAATGTGATGGACTAGCTATCGATTTAGATGGACTCATTGTAGAAAACAAGGTTTGTCCCAAAACCAGTAGTGCCATGCAGTTGTTTTTCTGAATTAGCAGTTAACCTCGCTAAACTCACGTCTTATTTGTGAATATTAGAGTAAACCCTCGAGGTTTGCAAGGTTACGCAAGCAAAAGTCAGACCCAGTAGACAAGAAAAACAAGGACAAGCAAAAGGAAGAACCAAAGCCTTCAAAAAAGACGAGACACGAGAAATTTGAAAAACTCGAAGCATTGAGCCAACGATTACGTCTCTGCATCTCTAGGCGAGCTAACTTCAGGAGGCAGCAATCCTCCTAACTCAGGCTGAATATTAATTGAATAGAAGGGTATAATAGCTCAATCAGTCAGCTCTCACCAATGGCCACCATTTTCTTACCGACTTCAGTCTCTCCTTTACTTTCTGCTTCTGATGCTGATCCAGTAGTTGTCTTCATTTGATTCAAATTTGTTCCATAGCTTCTGATTGATATAGCAATATCATGTTCTATATTGGTATACTTGGGCTTTTTCTTTACCATTGTAAACATTTTAATCTGCTGCCTGGTTGACATATCAATATGCTCGGCTTACTCACTCCAGGATGACTCTGTGCTATGTATAAATTGTATAAATGCAGTGCCTAAATTTTTCTTTATTAGCAGTTGAGAAATAGCATTCTTAAAGTTCATTTACAAGCAACTTATATTGTAATCTGTCATATCTTTATTCTTTAGATTATCTCAAAAACGTAAATGTAGTGTTGATAATTTATTCCTGCTGACAAATGGATACAAATTTCAAATGTTTGATTTTCATCGCCAACTAGAGCGCATAACATTTCATTTTTGACAGCAAACAAAGGAGGAAAATACCACAGAGAGTTGTGTGATTTCACTGTTGAAGAATTTAAGCCTTCTTTTCTGGTGCAGCTTCAGGTGTAACAGGTGGAGAGTCCTTTTGTGTTGGAACTGACTGGATCCTAACATAAGGGTTTCTAGTCAAGGTCTCTCCTTTAAGAGCAGCGACGTATCTATCATTGGTGTCTTCTTTCCTTTGTATTTCACCAAGGAATTCTGCTAGACGCTCTTGGTTAACTTTAGCCATGAGACGGGACTCGGGGCGGGCATTTTGTCTGAGTTTGGCTTCAAGATCAGCGTTAGTGGAATTAGTGAGTTGCATGACTGTGTAGCCTATAATGCCGGGAATGACTCCGCAAACAGTTGCAAAGCCAAAGAAGAAAGGCTTTGAGTCTCTTGTTTTTGTCACGATCCATCTCCATGTGGCACTTTTCAGGAAAACAGACATTCTTAACTATCAGTGACGCCCTAACACATCAAAAACAAGGCAGTGTTACACATAATCCGATCTAAAGAAAATGCTAAACAATACATGAGGACGTAAAAAGATAAGACAAAAGCATAACCAAACCAATCATAGCAAGTTAACTGAGAACAAAGCTCCAAAGCACTAATTTTTTACCCGTGCCATATGAAAAAAATAAAACCCTGAATAAGAGGATCACCAAATCGTGCTCTATCTAAACCCTCAACAAATTTAAAACAATATTACAAAGATAATTGTAAAATTACACTAAAATTAAACCCTAAATCCCCAAATTGAAAAACCCTAGTGCAAAGATCAGTAACGAAAAAGGAATCTTTTTGCAAACACCCTTTTTGTCAAATACACAGGATAGTAACAAGATGAATACTGAAGAGGATAGTGCTGCTCAAATCGGCAGATATATCCGAGTAATGCGATGCGAATAAAAAGTGACCTCTAAATGTATAGATTAATTGGCACATGAGAAAATCGGGAAGGATACGATTCATACCGAGATAATGAGATGGGGGCAGGCTTCTCCGGTGAACAGACCTCGCGAGAGATGAAATCGGCTGAGTACGAGATGAGCCGGAGTGTAGGAAGAAGCTGGAGACGAAGGTCCAATTGATCTCTAAACGCAGCGTTTTTACTTTACAAAATGTTTGAACTATGAAATATGAATGACTTGATTCAGACCTGGGGACTAGGGTAGCTTGTTGCATTTTGCAGGCCATACAAAACGACGTTGTTTTGGAGGAGGAAAATTGAATATTATCATATATAGAGAAGTACATTTTGAGAGCTACAGCAAGAATTCCTTTTGAACTAAGGCTACAATGATTTCAACTACATCTTATACATCCACATTAAGTCTTAACAATAACAATGAATATGTGCTTTGCTGGAAGGTACCAATTCTCCAGCATGGGTGTTTTTAATTAAGGGTTGATGTTGCATTCCCGCAAATAAGGATGGTCGTAGTTGACATACTTTGACCAGATGTTGCGGTACTTGGGTATCCCTATTTCAAGCCATGGCTTCATGTTACCATTGTAGTGTACAACTGCTGCTCGTTCTATATCTCTTTGGTTTACGCTGGGATTGTAGCCAAGGCCCAGAACATGCCAGAGTCTGCCAATGGGTTGAGTTTGCTTCCAGAATGTTATCAGTCCCGGAGGTAAAGTTCCCAATTTCCATAATTGTCTGTCGTGATTCTGCAAAAAAATGTTTATTTGAGGTTAATGGTAAAAAGAAGTAACAGTTCAATTTCAGAAGGAAAAAAGGGATGTAAAAGTTGACTTACGAGCTCCTGCCAATAATGATACACCTCCGTGATGTTTTGTTTCTTCCACTGATCAAGATCGAAGATGTTCATCCCATAAGCCCATCCACAAGCATGTGGATCGAAGTTACGTGCAATGAGAGGGTTTGAGAAATTGAGATATTTATCAAACCGGTGAAAGCTTTCTCCACAAGTCTCAACCGCTCCATTTACATTACCTTTCAAATCGATGGACCATAAACCAGAAATATCTTTTTTCACCACTAAATCATCATCTAAAAACACCACTTTATTGAGCTTAGGGAAGATCTCTGGGAGGTAAAAGCGTAGATGGTTTAAAATGGAAAGGTACTTGGGGTTCCGGAACTTCAGATTTGAATCAGAATTTTCATGGTGAGCTTTGAAGTAATAATCAATCATGGGTGGGGAACTCAACTGCTTGAGGACTGGACTATAACTTGCATTTAGCCAAGTGAATTCGTCAACATTTTGAACTTGGATAGTGGCTTTACCTGGAGGATTAATCAGAAACCACATCCTCATTGCTGCGTAGTTCAACTTATTCGTGACAATGTGGAACACATGCTGGGAGGGATGCTGAAAATGGAAACAGAAGACGTTGTTAAGCATTATAAATTAAAAAGGGCGCACATTCCTATATCCTTTAAACCTGAGGGATTATACATTAATATAAACCTCGATGCTTACCTTAGCATTGGATACAGTTGAATTAACTACAACTGCAGTAGCGAGAATGTTGTCGGAAAACAGCGCATAGTGGTACAATTTGGGATCTTCTAATTTATCTTGATTTGGGAATTCCTGCTGAGAAGAGTTTAACGCATAGTACTCGGTTGTAAGACGCAATGGAAGACAGTGAAGGCCTTTAGGAAGTGTCTTAGCAGTTAACTGTGTCAAATACATGGCTTGCTTCTTATAGACCCGAAGTTGTTCGTCCGATGAATGAAGCATTGCCCGAAGCTTTTTCGCAACAGCAGCACAGTCACCTTGAATTTGCCTTCCCTTTGCTAGTGTTAGCTCCATTGCTTTTAATTTCTCGAGCGCGCTGTATAACGAGTATAAATCACAACTGAATCAGAACTGATCCGCTTATAGTCAGCTTTAATAATTATTACCGCAAGAGGTAAATATGATTAATACCCCCGCGGAAGATCAGAATCTTTAGTTGCATCTCCAACGATGCGTTGTACTTCTTTCAGCCGAAGCCTGAGCACCCGGATGAATTGTTGGTTGCTTCTTGTGGCTGAAAGAGACAGATAAACCCTGCCTCTAACGAGTTGATCTTTTAGTTGCCGCACAGAAGCATCCAATTGAGAGCTTTGATCCTTTGGTTGCTCAATTAAATCTTCCTGCAACCAAAAGTCAAGGCAATGAGTTAGAGACAGCATCATTTGAAACTAACTACCTGTTTATCAGTAACAGGCTTACACTAGTCGCGAAACGAAAGCTTGGTAAAACGAGCCATGACGTACAACAATTTAAAAACCCTAAACCACCAATTTGACAACAATCGTAATGCAAAAAGATACCTGATCAAGATTTTTCTCGGAGGTGCTATCCGATTTTGCCACTGGCTTTGATTGTTTCTTAATTTCTTGTTGTGTTTTTGATTCCTTTATTGTATCAATACTTAGAATATTCTTTTCCTCGTTTTCTTTCTGCACCGTATCAGTCACTTGCTTGATGGGGTTATCATTCTGAGTTCCAGCAACTTCTTCGGTTGTGTACAATTCCCGACTCTTATGCTCTCCGGAGTTCACTATATCCAAATCTATTCCATACGATATATGGCACACAATCAACCAGAGTATCAACCTTTTAAAAATTTCAGCCCCAAAAAGCTAGTTGCATCATACAAATAAACTAATCAAAAAAAGGAATACACAAACAAGCAATTACCTCCCGAATCTTGTTGGACATAAACTTCCTCAGAAGATTCCTTGAGTGGAATGTAGGATTCCTAAACCAAAACACAGACACACAATCAGCAACTCAATATCACGATTTTGAACAAATCTACAACTAACACAAGTGTAACCTGATGTTGAAGATTAAGCTGCTTTGCTTCAGTATCCAACTTCTGCAAAACAGCATATTAACGCCATGTTATCAGTACCAAGTGCAATGGAATTTTCGACACGTATTTTGTACAATCCTCACTTACAGACGTTGCCGCATCTTCAATGAATTCATTCTTGGCTGTTAAATTAAAACACCAAAATAAACATATCAATAAATGAAGAGAAGAAAAAAAGAAAACTGAATCAAATTAGGGCTTACAAGAGCTAATAGAGAAATCTCCAAGGCGGTCAGTAAAGAGCAGAATCGGTGCCATTACCGTACAGAACATCAAAGCCAGCACAGGCTTCCTGAACATCATCTTCTTCTCTTCTTATTCCTCTCCAAAATTAAAAACCCTAAATACCCTAAATCAAAAAGCCCCATTTCACAGATCCACCAGAGGCACGTAATGTCAGAGAAACCAAATCCAATTTCAACTCCGGCGATGAATCCAAACTGGGTGCTTCAAGAACAATCGCCGCCGACGTCGACTGTTATAACGATAACGTTGGAATTTGAATATCCGTGAAAAATAAAATCCAGAGAACGACAACGATGGAGCTGAAGTGTGAAAGAGAGAGATTGATTAAAGATGTGAGCCAACGGTGGGAGTCGATCCAAACACGATTATATCTGCCGAATTGTTTCTGGGAATTTATTCGGAGTAGATTGTGGAGTAAGAAAAAAATGTTCAGGAGGGTAAAATGGTCATACAATTTAGGTGAGGAACAAGTGAAAACTTGAGTCAAGGCATGACTGAATTTGGTATAAACTTTGACAGTTGGTTAGCAGTTGGAAATAGGGTTGGGATACTTCTACTAGCAAGAGTTATATGATCCCCACCTTACTACAGAAATTGGTCAATCTTCACTTCACCTCATTTTCGTGATGTTTGTGTAATTTCATTCGATCAGATACTCAACAAAAAATATTTAGTTTAATTCATTTCTACTGAAACTAACGAATTATATCATTAAATGTATTTTTCGATCTAGGCCGGAGATATATTGTCATTTCGGAGTGACAATAATGTGCATTGCTAAGAAATATTAATGGTGTTAAATATTTAGGCAGTGGATTTGGTGAGATAGATGATAATCTTAAATTTGGATTAGATCCTTGTTTAATGAAGAAATGAATAAAGGTGATGGGGTTTGAGTTAGGGGGGATTGGATACAAGTGAGTATGGGTTTGAAGAGGAAATAGGGACCATATGGAGTGGCTAGCTAGCTGACTTGGTAGAGGATGGAATGAGAATCAAGGAGGGATCTCGTTTGCACTGGTAATGATTTTTTGTAGATCCAAATGGTGGGGATGATAGATGCTTCCTAGTGTGATTAGAACAAGATAACGTGAAGATGGTTTGTGCTTGAAGTCACAATGCTTAAGTATTCATCCAAATGATTGAGATTTAAGGCTTCAAGCAGCAACAACCGAAACCTGAGTAATTGTTTTACTAAACTAGTGTTGTTTTGAACATATTATTCTCAATAAGATGTGGAATGGTATACTTTAGTTGATGGTTGATAGTAACTCGCGTCAATTTACTGCCTACCGTAAAAGCAGATTTTATCCCTCGAGAAGACTTTTAAGTTGTAAATATATATGAACATAGCTGGGAAGCACCGGTGTAGAATGTACAAGTGATTTCTAAACAAGAATTATGAACAGGTTTTTGGTAATTTGCGTCTAGGGATGCAGTGGGTATGAGGAGGCTGAATAGATGAGATTCGTAACTGTTTTGCGTTGAATGCACCAGCTTAATCGAAGAGCCTTATTCTGGTGGTAATGTGTGTAAAACAGATGGTGCAAGCGGATAGATTCGTTCCACAGTCATAGCATGTCTGTATGGAGTAAAGTAAACAAGGTTGAGAATGAGATCCAAAATATTAGAAAGGATTTTCGTTTACTTGGTTACGAGTTACCTGATGTCCGCAACCTAGTGCCAAATCTTTTCTACCCCAGAAACACAAGGGGCATAGCTGTAAGCCAAATGAAACCCATGTCAAGCAGGTTTATCGGAATGAAACTTAAAACAAATTTTTAGTAAATAATAATTACCCTATTGTTCTGAGCATTTTCGGGCGGAGGAGGAGGAGCAAACTGAAAGAGATCATGCTGTTGCTGATCAAAGTTGTAAGATTGTTGATAAGGTGTGGCAGCCTCAGAGTGACTGGTGCTACGTTCAGAGGCTCGTGAGTTGCGATAAGAGGGACGAGGACTCTGAGGAACTTGACTGGGTATAGCAGGCGGAGGGAGGGCAGGCTTCGAATAATTACCTCTTCGACAACTGCAAATGTTTTAAACAAAGCATTTTATCGAAAATACTGAACTTCATATAAATAATGTATGAAATATCTTTGGAGTTTATACCCTAAAAGATGAAGATCTATTGTAGCTTTGTACTGTTCTGGTATTTCCATCAAAGCTTTCAACGCAAACTCTGTCTCCTTTTTTGAAACTGGCATTGGCTTTGACATTATTTCTGTGAAGTTCACAAACTGCAAAAGATAAAACTGATTTTAGAAACATGCAGAAAATATATGAAGTCTATTCATTTTGATTACTAGTTACTCGAAGGTTATCAAAATCTCTTGAAGGTATGTTGTCATCAAACCGACGCATTGTGTCCCATGGCCCATCCCCAACTCCAACAAGCACAATGGATAACGGGTACTTGCTGAAAAACAAATATTGAAGAGGTCATATATGTTTCAAGCCTAATTTTGATGGAATAGTTAACTTGAATGACAATGTGATTGCAATTTGCAAGTGTCAACTCTCAACCTTGCTCGGACAATTGCATCTATTGTATGCTTTTCTTGTGGGCTTAGCTGTCCATAGCTTGTATCAATACTACGTGTAACCTACAAGGTAATGCTTCAGAATAAATGCCACTCACCTTAAAGTACTACATAAGCATTTATAAAAATGCAACCTACCTGTCCGTCAACTATGATCAATAGAACGTGATATAAACCACCACTGTTGTCAACCACACGAATTGCTGTATCTATTATCGGGGCAAATGATGTTGGCCCTGTCAAATAAATGAAATTAATGAGCTATTCAACCATGCAAATTGCTGTATCTTTGATTAATAGTTTCATCGAATGATTTCCCAAATCTGAGAAGACCAACCAGCTAGACGAACATTTGGAACCAGTTCCTTATAACGACTGAGAACTTCCTCAAAGCCATTGCAAGGTCTCTCATTAGGGAAAAAACTGAAAACTTCTTGGTCATGGGTGGATGCTGTATAAAAAACAAAGAGACATAATCTAGTATATTATTAATCATAATCAAGATCCATCATCAATTAAAAGTTTAAAACTACAAGGAGCAGAAGAGATACTGTATGAAAATTGATAAAAACTGACCATCACCAAATCCGTAACATGGAATCAGATTATCCTCATCAAAAGCTGACAAAGTTCTCCCAATGATCGATATAGCTTGCTCATATGGGTTGGGAACATTTCCACCAATGTAATGCAAGCTCTTATGGTTAAATGACCGTGAACCTGTCCACTCATTGCTTTTTGTAAAGTCGATCCCAACGATAAGATTTGAAGATTCCAAACCTGCTTGAAGAAGAGCTCCACTGACCTATAACATGTTTCAGTTCTAGTATCAAACAACTATCTGAAAACATGGTTTGAAAAGCAAACATCTGCAGAATAAACACGTGCCAGCAGCGAAATTTACAAGGTGAGACTTCTAGATACACAGATAAGTTTATCTAAAAATAATTATAGCCGAAACGAAATAATAATCTGGCGAAGATTAATACATACCTCATCTAGAGTGTTATAGTTGTGGGAAATTTGGGTGTATCGCCTCGACGCTACAGACTGTGCTACAGAGCTTCTGTCATACTGGAATTGGCTACCGGCATAGGAAGCGGGGTAAGGTGAAGGTGGAGGGAATGAAGGAGGACCGTATCGCATTGATGTATTGAACTGAGGATATTCATTTCGTCGTCTGCGCCTGGAACTGTTGTTCCCCATCCGTGCACTTCAGTCGTTTGACACCACAAGTGGCAGAGCTTTCAAACCTGCAAAATTCTTTAGTTTCAAATATTAGAAGCCAATAATATTGATCTCACATTGACCATTGCAACCCACAATCACTGGAGTTTCAAAGAAACCATCAATTCTCGTGTTCCAAAGTCCAAACCCAAAAGTGCTAACAAACTATTTATAATTGACAATCGTATCAATACAAGATCCCTACCACAAAATTAAGTAATGATGATCAAGTATCCAGGTAAGGAAATTAACCATTCATGGGGAAATTACGACGGGCATTATGATTCCTTAACTATGATCATCTAACATTTATGGCACCCTCTGTTCACTCAATTGTTAGAGTTTCTGTAATTCATTAAGTCATAATCAAGATCAGTAATCGGAGCTTTTCCAACTCTAAGTAAATTCCTCGAGAGTCACCTTACATTAACATAGTTTCCAACAAAGAGTGCAACCCCACTGATTCAAAACAATTAACACATCGAATTAACACCAAATTAACATATAAAAAGATCATAAAACTTGAATAAGAAGACAACTCATGCCACAAAATTACCTTAAAAGGTAACCCCAACCAGCCTCCGATGTATCAAAACCCTAACAATGCTCACCACTGCATTTCCTACTCCAAATCACTTTCCTGTCAAGGTTCACAACACAAAGTCAACCAAATCCAAAACAAAAAAATCAGTCGATAATGATCTCAAATCACACACAAGTACACAACAAATAAATACACAATACCAACCGGTCAGTCCTTATCAATCAACAAATCTAAAAACCATGAAATTACCAAGAAACTACCTTAACTCAACGCCGAAATCGAGCTTCAAATCGAGAATTCCCCAATCCATCAAAATTAAAAACCCTGATTTATACAATTGAAGTTCATCGCGACTTCGGAAAATCGAGCAGCGCATCATCGTCGACGTCACTATCGTGTTGACTCGTGAATCGAGCTTCAATTGACTGATTAAAAAATTAGGGCTTCAAAATAAGAACCCTAATTTTCAATTTGGGAATTAGACAGTTTTCCCAAGTCTTCAAAAGTAAACGTTTTTAAATCAAGCTTTGCCGCGTGCAGTCGTTTTCAAATAGTACAGTTCTTCGTTACAGCACTGTCAAATATTTATCCAATAATATAATGACACGTAACTCCACGAGACAGAGTTTGTTCACGTGGCGTAATATGATTGGTCCGTTATGTGATTTTTCATACTGGTCGGATTTAAGTAGAGTATTTGTGAAGGTGGGGTTTATAATGACGCTTGTTTCATGACGTCATACGAAGGCCATTTTATATTAGTTTATTTTTTATTTTTTTGGTTACAATATGGATAATCTACACAATCTCTTACTCTTGCTATTTATTTATTTATTTATTTATTTTCTTAAACTCATCCTTCAGAACTCTTATTCTATTTCTACCAGGAATCAAATTCAGATTGGCTCGACAATTATGGCCTTTAATCCAAGGGTTGACAGTTTGGTATTAGTTAAGTTGGTTAATTTCTGTTGACAAAATCAGCTAAATGTTGCAACATTGTGAAGTCAATATGGTGTGAAATTTACAACTAGTGATAAATCTTGAGTTCTTTGTTTTCTATTTCAATTGGGAGACTTTATTTAGCATATAAATCAAGACGATATTTCGTGCCTTATGACTTTAATATTACTAGAGCATCATTTCTTATAGAATATCTTCACAGACGTCTTGTTTAATATATTGAGTTGGTACTAATATAACATATTAAAATGCATCAATGTCGACACTATTACAAATGCAATTAGGACCAACTCAACAAAACAGTATCTAAGTAGGAAACATTGTGACATCAATGGTATCGCGTAGGAAAAAGTCAAACAAGCATCCTGTCCAGGTACATTTGGATATTTTAAGACCATGTTGCAGGTAACTGTTTGACAAATCGAAGAAAATACACCATCTGATACCTAAGGTGTATGCAGAAGAAGTCAAATATCCACCTCTGTGCTATTGAAGTGAAAACAGTTCACTTTAGAAAACAGAAACCGACATTAGATGTTCTTAGATGATGTTTAGCTTTCTATATTCTATCACATTTATTTCCTTATTGATTAGCCTTCTATATTCCACTGTAATCACTTTGTATATATATCATTTAGTAGATGAAATGAAAACAGTGAAGAAACATTTATCAATTTCTCTATCACTTTTACATGGTATCAGCCTAACCGATCCATCTCTTCTCTTCTCTAATTCTAATTTTATTCATCTTCCTTTTCATGGCCGATAACGCTCCTCTATTTTCAGCCACCACTACCTCTGCCATTTCTGCCTCCTCTCCCTTGGCCACAACAACAGATCTGTTGTCAATTGCTTCCTCTGACAAAACATTTAACATCAATCTTCCCAATCTTCAGTTCCGTCTCGAACGGACGAATTACTCTCTATGGCGTCACTCGGTCATCTCCGCTTTGTCTGCGTATGATCTTGAGTCATTCCTCAGATCGGATCTTACACCAACTGAATATTTAACAACAACTGATGCTTCATCAAATTCTCCTCTTGTCCGTAACCCGGAATACACTCAATGGAAGAAGAAAGATCGAATTATTTTATTGTGGATCCAATCAACCTTATCCACGCCTCTTCTTGCCCATAATGTCTGTGCGCCTACAACATTTGCAGCATGGGAAATTTTGGAACAAATGTTTCATGCTCAAACCCGTGCAAATCTAATGCATCTTAAGCATCAATTACATACTTTTCCGAAGGGCTCTCTTTCGATTCTTGAGTACGTTGAAAAGAAGCGAGCATTTTCAGATTCTCTTGCTGAATGCTCTTGTATTGTTCCAGATGAGGAATTTGTGGAATGTGTTCTTCATGGTCTTGATTCTTCTTATGCCAGCTTTCGCACGGCTTTCAACATGCGAATGAGTTCTATCACTTCTCATCAGTTGTTAGGACTTCTCCTTGAAGAGGAAGCTCGTATTCAAGAGCAACATGGATCTTTACAACAATCATCAACCCCTTTGTTTTCTGCTAATCTTGCTAATCGTGGTTCATCTGTGGACACCTCATCTCGTTCTAAAATCATTTGTTAGATATGTCGCAAGCAAGGACATGAAGCCCTTAATTATTGGCAACGACGCAATACTGCAGACTATCCAGCCACTAAACAACGACCTCCTCGGGGCTTATCGAATTCTCGTGATAACAAGTCTAAGACACAACATCAATCAGGTGGTTCCCGTCAAGCCTTTAATGCTATTGTTCCTCCTTCGACGATTACTGATCCAGCTTGGTACTTTGATTCGGGTGCCACTAATCATGTCACTGCTGATCTCAACAATTTATCTGTACACTCAGATTACATCAATAATGATGGCTTACGGGTTGGAAATGGTATGTCTCTTCCTATTAAGCATTTGGGTTCATCTATTTTACCTGCTTTGCATAAGCCTGTCCACTTGCACAATATTTTATTTGTTCCTGAAATTCATAAAAATTTGTTAAGTGTCTCTCAAATTACTGCTGATAATAACACTTATATGATTTTTTATCCTACTTACTGTCTTGTGAAGGATTTACAGGGTCGCACACTACTCAAAGGAATCGTTGAGAATGGACTTTACCGTCTTCTTCCACCGACACCTCTAAACCTACAGCTTATCTTGTGTGTTTCTTGGAGCCAAAATCGATCTTCAAAACTTGGCATGAGCGTCTTGGTCATCCCCATGAGTCATGTCTTAAACGTCTCGTGTCTCGTTTTAATTTACCCGTGTCTTCTAATAATCTTAAAGTGTTGTGAATCATGTCAGCTTGGGAAGAGTCGTCGTCTTCATCTTCCTATCTTACATGAACGTAGTAGTCATCCTTTTAATTTGGTTTACTCTGATGTTTGGGGCCCTGCTCCCATTTCATCTTTTAATGGCAATCGCTATTTTTTAATCTTTGTTGAAGACTGCACCAAATTTGTTTGGATATATTTTCTCACCCAAAAGTCACAAGTTCTTCATTATTTTCAGGTCTTTCAAAAGATGGTTGAAACTCAATTTAATGTTAAAATCAGGCAACTGCAATCTGATTGGGGGGAGAGTATAGATCTTTATCCACTTATCTACAGTCTCAAGGTATCCGTCATCGTGTTTCTTGTCCGCATACACAATCCCAAAATGGCTCTGCCGAACGTCGTCATCGTACAATTGTTGAAAAAGGTCTTTCCTTATTGTCTCGAGCTCGCCTTCCTTCTTCTTTTTGAGAATATGCATTTCATACATCGGTCTATCTTCACAATCGTACGTTGTCCACTACTCTTAACCATCAGTCACCTTTTGAGTCTCTATATAATACAAAGCTAGATTATAATTTTCTCAAGTGTTTTGGGTGTCTTTGTTATCCTTTCTTACGACCATACACATCTAAAACTTGAGTTTCGATCTTCTCCTTGTGTCTTGTAGGTTATAGTTCACTACACAAAGGTTACTTGTGTCTTCATGTTCCGACTAATCGTATTTATGTCGCTCGCCATGTCATTTTTGATGAGTCAACATATCCTTATCCAGAACATGCCCACATGCCTTCTTCCTCAACTTCCACGTCTCCCAATTCGCTATCCTTATCTCTACTCCAACTTGCATCCAGTGTTCACACACCTCCATTGCTACCTACTCCCCATGTTCCGTTTCACCACAACCCATCTTCTTTACAACATGTTACACCTCCACATCACTCTTCCCCACTACCTACTGTCTTACCTAATCCACCACAGCCAGACATGTCATCTTCTTCCACTATGCCAGGTGAATCATTCTCAGCGCCTCCTTCGAGTATTGTACCTGTAAATTCATCACCGAAACAGTCAGGTATACCCTCATTTCCCTCTCATACTTCTACTTCCCATATACCTTCATATTTTCGTACAGCTGACACTAGTGCACATCCTATGATTACCCGCTCAAAAACAAATAATCTAAAACCTAAAGCCCTCAGCTCCACCAAACATCCGTTGCCTACCATCTCTGATCCTTACATAGAACCAAAACTTACTCTCAAGCTTGTAAATTCCCTGAATGGCAACATGCAATGCAGGTTGAATATGATGCTCTTTTGCGTAATGGGACATGGACACTTGTTTTACCTCCTTGTAATGCTAACATTGTTGGTTGTAAGTGGGTTTACAGGATCAAACGCAAAGCTGATGGTTCTATTGAGCGTTACAAGGCTCGCTTGGTTGCCAAAGGATTTAATCAGGAGGAAGGAGTTGACTATGTTGATACATTTAGTCCGGTTGTAAAACCGGCTACCATTCGAATTGTTCTTGCTATTGCTCTTACTCTTAACTGGCCTCTGCATCAGGTTGATATTAATAATGCATTTTTGAATGGAGATCTTTCAAAGAAGGTTTATATGGCGCAACCACCTGGTTTTTTGGATCAGTCTCGACCGACTCATGTTTGTCTCCTCCAAAAGGCTCTCTATGGTCTCAAGCAAGCTCCGCGTGCTTGGTTTACCAAGCTAAGGGTATTTCTATTACATCATGGCTTTATTGCATGCAAGTCAGATACTACTCTTTTTATTCGGCGCTCCGGAAAGCTTGTGCTTTATATCCTTATCTACGTTGATGATCTTATTATTACTGGCTCTTGTGGTACTGCTATTTCAGAGTTTATCAATTTATTGAATGCTGCTTTTTCGCTGCGTGATCTTGGTCCGTTACATTATTTTTTGGGTATTGAGCTGGTACGTCACAAATCTGCCCTGATACTTTCTCAACAGAAGTATATACGAGATCTCTTACTCCGCAGCAAGATGGCTGATGCTAAGCCTATTGCATCTCCTGCTGAACCTGCCTCGCGTCTCATTCAATCTGGTGATCCTGTAGATGATCCTTTTCTTTACCGAAGTGTTGTTGGTGCATTGCAGTATGTTACAATAACTCGTCCGGAGATTTCATATGCCGTTAATCGGGTTTGTCAGTTTATGCATAATCCCACTACTCACCATTGGTCTGCTGTCAAACGCATTTTGAGGTATCTCAAAGGAACTATTGATTCGGGTCTTGTGTTACGTCCTTGTACTGATCATCGTCTTATTGCATACTCTGATGCGGGTTGGGCATCTGATGGTGATGATTGCCGGTCTCAACATGGTTTTGCAATATATTATGGTGGTAATCTTATCAGTTGGTCCTCAAGAAAACAAGCTGTTGTGGCTAAGTCTAGCTCCGAGGCCGAATATCGAGCTATTGCATTCACTACCACAGAACTTATATGGTTGCAACAACTTCTTAAGGAACTTCAAGCTCCCATAACGCCTCCACCTATTCTTCTTTGTGATAATTTAAGTGCTACTTATACGTCTGCTAACCCTGTTTTCCATCAACGCTCTAAACACATAAAGATTGATTATCACTTTGTTCGGGAACAGGTTGATGATGGATCACTTATTGTTCGTCATGTTCGTTCACTTGATCAGATTGCTGATATTTTTACAAAAGCAGTTGGCACATATCGTTTTACAACGTTGCGGTCCAAGCTTCATGTTGCTGCACCTCCATGAGCTTGATGGGGGGTCTTAGATGATGTTTAGCTTTCTATATTCTATCACATTTATTTCCTTATTGATTAGCCTTCTATATTCCGCTGTAATCACTTTGTATATATATCATTTAGTAGATGAAATGAAAACAGTGAAGAAACATTTATCAATTTCTCTATCACTTTTACAGATGTTTATTTTTTTTTTAAATCACATTTTTACTAATCCTGAAACATAAACATGTCTGAGAATTTTCATACAATTGCTCGATACATTTAGAGCGATGTGCAAGATCATAATCAAAAATAGCTATAGCGATTTAACTGAACTTAACAGGAGAGCAGTTTTCTAGTATCACGCAGTATGGGGATTAAGATAGAAACCAACACACATAATATAACAGTGAACAAAGCAGGAAGAGAGCCTTATGCAGGACACATACGTAGAAGTGAGCGTAGAGGTGTGTGATGCAGCAGCTTGCAACTCAGGTGTCATCGACTTGTGAATGGAACACAAAACTTGGAAATGTAGTCGTGATATCCCTGTTTGACAGAATTCTAATGTGTTAGTAGGCTGAGTGTACACGGTACAGAGAAAATTTGCTTGTTTTATTCGGATTTATTTATGATGTTTGGTTATAATGAATAGTTTTTGTTTTAGTGATAAGCTGCTTGTGGAAATATGAGGAGAACTCACTTGAGGTACTGGAGGGTCATGTTTTTTAGGAGTGATGGATGTCGCAAAACCAAGCTTCGCCATTCTTCCTTATCGATCTTCCCGTCATGTTTCGTATCAGCTTCCTCAAAGGTCTGGTCAAAATTTAGATGCATAAATTACATGTATCCTATCAGATAATAGCATATACATGATTGGAAGCTCAAGCATACTTTAGCTTAAAACTGAATTGCACTAGAAACGACATTAACAAAACAATTAATACCTTGTCAATGATACTTTCGATGACATCGTCCGACAGATTCATTCCAGATTCCGCAAGTGTGGCCACCACCATTTGCTTCACCTACATTTACACATCAATATATGAGAATACATAAAGACATGTTTTCAGGCCTGTATGCCCAATAAATAACTGATGTTTTGCACAGTTCAGGTTACCTCCTGTCTCTCGATGAAACCCTGCTGTTTTAGATCATAAAGCTTGAACGAAACTGCAAAATAAAAGACGCATTTACTTTATGTGCATTAAATTTTATGATAATGACGAGTTGGACAGATAATAATAGGCATTCACAATCGATTTTGTCTTCAATTGGAGCATTGGGGTGAAAAACCGAGAGCGCTCGAGCAAACTCATCAAAATCCAAAATGCCATTGTGCTTCGTGTCAAATAAATCAAATACCTACAGACGGAAAGGACTTATCGGTAAATGAATGACAAGGATGGCTCAGTAAATGTATTTCAAGGATAAGTCAGGATATTTATTATTACCCGATCTGCAAACAGACTTTCCTTTTTGTTCGTCTTGAATAGAGCTAATTGAAATTCCTCCTGTAGCAGTTTTGATTGCATCAGTAATCAATTACGTGATCCAGGTATCTAGGTTATTTGCAAAGCTAGATTGTTAATTAAGAACCATCATTAGAAGCGATAAATATAGCTATTTTCATTTACATATAAACTGACTTCTGCAAGGATATTGCATAAGTAGCCAATCTTCATTTTTTGATGTGGTCAAAATATAAATACTGAGAATGTGCGAGTATGAGACCAACATGACTGATTACCTTGTTTATGAGCCCATCATCAATCACTGCACTGCTAATCTTCTTAAACAACTCATACAAAGCTTCTATTTCACTTACACTAACTGCATTCAACAAGGGCAGGCAAACGCTATCAGTGATAAAGAAACAGTGAAACACACACAAGCAATTATTAAGTGCTCAAGTATCTTCGTTCTATTAACTGAATGTTATTTAAGCAGAAAAATTTGTTGATATCAGGTACTTGAGACTACAAAATAAATTCAGACGGAAAAATGTGATTCGAATCTCACTAAGGAGTAAGGCCAATAAAAAGAGGATGAAAAGAGAAAAAGAGTAATGATACAGTCAACATTTGGACAGACAACTTTCTCAAAGTTACTTACAAACTGTTTCCCTGGCAAGGGCTGCTGGATCCTGCAAACCCCTAGGCTTCTGAGACAACTCAGAATCACAACAGCCAACCACAGTGGCACAGAGATGCTTCAATCCGTCTAAAAACTGAACCATGATCTATCCAGTTTTCAACACAGCCCATACCTATTCACAAAGATACTAAGTACTAAGTAGAATAAAGTAGGGCTAATGTGAAACCCAATAATAACCAGCGCATCATTGTCCCATGATTAACTCTAACTCTAAATATCGATATACAACATCAAATTTAGGGTCTTAGGCTGAACTAAATACTAAACAAGATAATTCAGTAAGTCCTCATAATGAGCGTAAAGTTATACACACAACTATTGCTTCGACATATGTTAGACCACAGAGAGATTTGAATGACAGTACCTTAGAACTTCAACTTCTATTTGTTATCATCGACATATTCAAAATTAATTGTTGGTTCACTGATCATATATTCCAAATCATGGGACATACGGGTTTAGTAGTAGCAGAAAAATTTAAAAGTCTGTTCTGAAATGAAACCTAAAAAAGGCTTTAACAGAAAAAATCCAATCAATACCACTATATAACAAATGAACAATGAATTGAGTCACTAATAATAAAACAGGAATAAACGGGTGGCTGAACAATCTAGAAAGCTGAAGTGAACCAAAGGCTACACGTAAAGCCATCAACAAACATAAAGGCAGGGAGTTTACATCCAGACTCCACGATAAATCATCAAAAAGCAACTACTGTCAACATATCTCAATAGTCAGCCTATAAAGTATAAATCCAATAGAAAACACCTTTCATACTAAACCTGGTGAAACCCATTATATAGATGCGCAAGAACCTAGCAGTACAGTATCAACTTCAACAATCCCAAAATCAGCCAAAACACGAGAAATTTTTAGAAGTGCCCCTGTTTGAAAAAATTGTTTCTCAAATGCCTTCTTTTTTAAAAGTCTTTCCCAAATGCCCTATTTGTCTATCAATCCGGTTTTGACAAGACCGGATTTGTAAAAAAACATAAGATCCGGTTTGCAGGAGACCGGATAGTTACACAAACTAACAATCCGGCTTTGGTAAAACCGGACTCGTTCTAAATCAATTCAACTCGTTAATTGCATCGACATGGATCCATGTCAACTACATAATCACCAAATGAACGAATACGGGCTTCCCAGAACCGGATTCATTAAGATTTTCGATTTTGTGAAGACCGATAACATACCTATACAAAAGCTTTACGGATCGAGCACGAGATGCGGAGGTGGAGGGCGCGGCGGCTGAAAGATAAACCCTAAATAGACTGAAGAGATTGAAAGAAAGAACAGGCGCTGGGATTTTATTTTTGAAAGTGTCCGGTTTTGACAAAACCGGACATCTTAATGAGTTCAATTTTGAAAGCCCAGATTTGTTTATTTGTTTACAGGGGTCCACGTCAGAGCATTAAACGAATTAAATTGATTTAAAACGAGTCCGGTTCTATCAAAACCGGATTGTTAGTTTTTGTAACTATCCGAACTCCTGCAAACTGGATCTTATGTTTTTTTACAAATTCGGTCTTGCCAAAACCGGATTGATAGACAAATAGGGCATTTGGGAAAGACTTTTAAAAAAGAAGGCATTTGAGAAACAATTTTTTCAAACAGGGGCACTTCTAAAAATTTCTCCCAAAACACACATCAAATCCCTAAACTAGATGCACCTTCATCCTCACTCAACTCCCTCAATAAAACCAACTCCATACACCAATCATTAACAATCCCAGTTACGCAGATCTGAGTCATTTGAACAAAAAACAATTATACACAAAATGGTTCTCAAAATGATCATCATCATATCGGTTGTCGCCGATTGTAAAATTCCATAGCACATAACTCCAATCAAACAACAAAACCCAGTCCCCAAAACATGTGAGGGATTCCAAAGTTCGTACCTTTTCAGAAAAAGAAGGGTTCGGAAATCGACCAGGAACAGCAGCGGGAAGCCATAACTGACTGATGGTTCCAGGGATGGTTATTTAGATCGCGACTCCCTGAAGATTGGATTTTGTTTTCTTGTTTATTAATTATTAATATTAAATTAATTTCAAGTAAATAAGATAATTGTTTTCGCAAAATAACATGATATTTTGATTTTAAATTTCATGGAGGTGCTCTTGATTGTTAGATCAAACGTATGATCATTGAGTGACCTTTTTTTTCGAAAAAATTCAATTACAGTGTTAAATTTTAAAGTAATACGTTATTTTGTGAAACATAATGACATCATTTCAATTATTAATTTGATTGATTTATCGATTAAGGTTAAAATTGTTTTATTAAATTAGATGGTTAAATTTACACAGGTGATTTTTTTTTGATGCGGGTTACATTGGGTAGAATACTAGTACAAGATACAATATCATCTAGTACATATAAATCCAATTGAAGTACAGGTCAAACGACTCCTCTCCCATCAATCTTGAGCAAATATCATGCACAGCTAGGATCAGTCAACAGCTTCCACCTGCAAGGGAAAGAATCACTAAGTCCACACAAGAGTGGAACAATAAACACCTCCTACACAAATGTGAGGAGAAATTTACACAGGTGATTGAAATTGATGATTATTATAGATAAATAAAAATCAAATCGTTCTCTTTTAAAATCCAATCCTCAATTGTTATTATTAAAAAAATCTAAATGTAATTTTGTTAACGAAGTCGACATCGCAAACGCCGCGTTTCATTACGTGGGGAAAACTTATTTTACATGTCACATCACACACAAGTAAATTCATCACGTGAATCTCACGTGACACGCAATAGGCTCAGAAATCCCCAAATTTGAGAAATTAGGGCTCACAATTTTGCACGAATTTTAGAGCTTCTATCTCCTACTGATATCAATAGCCTGCAGCACCATCTTCTGTGGTAGCAGATAAGGTATATGCACCTCTCATGCAACTGGGTTCTGTCTCTTTTTAGTTTTTTAAAAAAGTATCTCAATTGTGGATGATTCAGGTTTGAAATGTAGTTTGGTTTTTGATGTGTTTTTGGATTGGTAAATCTCTTAAAGATGAGTTGGGAAATGGGTTTTTGAATTGAGTGCTTGAGAATGTTAAAGTTTGGATTTTCACTCTTTGAGAAGAAAAATTAGTGTTGCTGATTTGCTGTGCCAGGTAACTGGATCTGTAGATTTTGTTGAGTGTCTAATAAATTTTAAGAGCTTTTAGTTACCTTTTTTGATGTAGTCATGTGCATGCATTTTTGGGTTATGATGACTTGTGTGTAACTTCGAGTGTGCTTGAATCGTGGTCTGTGTTGAACAGTTCATGGGTTGTTTCAGTTCAGCTGGTATGTATAATTCAAATCCGGAGAGATTTGATAGATCAAATTCACCCGGCATGGATGAGATTGGTGAAATTTTACTGCCTCAGTACTTGGTTGATGAGATTGTGAATGATGTGAATGTCGAGGTACTCTGTCAAGAGGCTGATATGGATTGTTATTTGTCACGAAAAGAGATGCAGTTGGAAGTGAAAGGTGAGAATGGGGAATTTCAACTTGGTGATATTCAAGTATCAGGCTTTGCCTCTGGTGGGGTTGGAAACAATGGAGAAGAGGATCATTCGAGGGCTGTTAAGAGGACACAGAATATTGGCATGAGTTCATTTGAAATGAAAGGTTCTCATCCTGGACGAGTAAGAAATAAGAGGTGTAGGAAACATCTACATAATGATTCTTCTGAGGTTGCTGTCAGGAAGGAAAAAAGAAAAATTGCAAATAGAGTCTCCGCTGCAAAAGCACATGCTTTTAAACAGGTAACTAGATCAGTCGAATAATATTTCATTACATTACACCACTGTGGGCTTTATTTTAACTCCACGTGCCTCTAATATTATTAATATTTTGCTGTACTGAATCCCTTATAGGCTCAGTTGGAGACATTGGAGTCGAAAGTAATGACTCTTAAAAGAGAAAACATGCTAACTGAAATGTCATTACAGGTGAACCCCCTTTTCCATGTTATGATACGTAGTTATGTATTTTCCAGTACCCTTTATATTTCTCCATTTTGCTCCTAAATGTCTAAGCGAATGTCTGGTATTTTATATCATTTTGTCAGTTTCTCAAAATTATCCCAATCGAGAGCACTAGTCGGTTCCAGTTAAGAAGGATCAGTTCGCTGTGAGATGTGAATATGTGATTTGACTTAATAGATCAACTCTAGTGGCTAACACTTACGAGGTACTTTGCGACAATAATTTGTACACTCTTTGTATGTAGAATTCCTTGAAGTAGTTGTTATTACTTTGTTATGTTAAAAAAATCGCTTTTCGTTATTCGACTTTATATGTTCCGCAGTTTAAATTAACTGAGTGCTGCTCTTTATTGAACTGAATAAATGAAATCAACATCGGACCTATTTGAGATAGTAAATTGTGTAATTTACTGAACCAAAATATCTAGCTTGACGAAAACTTCTAGAGGTTTGGCATAAACACAAATTCGAAGTTCTTCAATGACGAACTGTCAACTGTGTTCACAAAATTCTTCAGTTTTAATTAAAAATGTAGGTATCGGTGATTTAAATCACTTACGATATTTAGAAGTTCTTCAAATTTTAGTTCCAGTTTCATAAGTAGGGAAATCAACTAATTAAAGTAAGGGATCAATGCCAACTTCCGAATTTGTCTAGTTATTGTAATTGTAATTTGTAAATTGTAAATTGATACTAGATATTCGAGAGGGAGTACCAAAACGTTTTTGTAGTCCATCTCTCGTAGTGAGATTTTTGAATCTACTTTTAGCTGGCTATCATTTAGTGCTGCTCTATTTGTTCTCTATCTAATTCATGTGTGTTAGCAATTAATATGTATTCTAACATTCAATACATTATAAAAAGTTTGGATTTCTGTCGAAGTTATCGAAATATTAACTGTGGTGAAATGATTGTTTTACCAGGATATTAGTGAAAAGGAGGAGACTTCGGCATCAAGATGTGCCGGTGTAGGATATGAACTTGTTAAGCATTGATTGGTTCAGTGAAACGGATCATTAATTATGTGTAAAATATATTGCGGGATTTAGGGTCTTTATTCTTCTTTCCTTTAACTCTAGCTTTAAATATCGGTGATAGAACTGTGGTCGACCATTTACTATCAACCTGGCGGTGGTAGGGAAAATCATTGTAATTCTCTACTCGGCTCTAGCTGGGCTCTGTAAGTTCTCTAAATTCTGTATCAGAGTCCGCTAATGCATAACTTCGTTTTGTCACATCTTGAATTATTATTGATGTTTAGGTCAAACCTTACCGATGGGGTCTCTGAGCGGAAGTGGCGATTCCAATCCTTTTCCTGGTGACATTAATGCAATTCTGAGGGATCTTTTGGGCTATGAACCAGCAGAAAATGATTTCGGTTGTTTGTTACCTTCGCCCGATGATGGGGAAGTGGGCGACAATTTCAGATTGTTTGACCTAATGCTTGACCACCCGGATCCAGAAAAAAATCTATGTTGTGATTTGCAATCAGTGAATCTGAATGTGCCTAGTAATCAATGGATGGAGGACAATCTGATCAATGGAGATGCTCAGAACTACTTCAGTAATTCAAGTCCTTTGTCTCTCGATGGTGCTGCATTTGTGACTGCCTATCTCCAAATGAGTCTATTCCCCAGTCCACGAGCAAATGCTGAGAATGCTTCTTTTGACCCTATTGTGGAAGATCCAGAAAAACAATGTGCTTTGGATTCGGAAGCAACTGATGCGGGGAAGACAGAATCCTCTGAGCTGAAGAAGATTGGAGTCGGTTTGTTTGGTGAGGCAGCAGGAAAAGAAAAAGATGTGCTTGATGCCAAGGATGCGACTGAAAAGGAGGCACTCAATCTCAATGATGCTCTGACGAAACTGAAGAGAAAAGCCCCTCTGCCTAAAATCGAATTTGAGCCCCGAAAGAAGGTTCTTCAACCTCTATC